>CP125978.1:421696083-422107692 GCA_030063025.1 Avena longiglumis | reverse complement strand
GCTTCGTTCAGTTGCATGTTGCTTATAATTGAATTTGCGGGCATTGACGTGCACTAAACATCCTAGAGACTACGATACAACCCATGGCCGGATATCGTAGGGGATGAGAGTGACCTATCCGGATCAACACTGAAGCTAACACCAAACAAAACCCATCCTCCCGTGTTTCCTCGAGACCAAACGAGGGAAGTCAACCGAGGAACTCACGCATAGCTTGAGTTGGTAGGTTTACTTATTTGTTGTCGTTGCAGCAATTACTAGTCGTGTATATGATAATTGTCACGATAAAGTAAGCAAGTGGGCCACTTTTAGTTAGTCATTCGTTAGAAGGTTGCAAATTACTAATCGTGATACGTGATAGCATGAAGTAATCCCTAAAACCCCAAAGAAGCATTGTTGATACTTTTATTCAGCCATTCCGCCAGAAGGTAATACTTACTAGTCGAATACAATTGTCAGCCAAGTTTACAACCAGTATTGAACAAGCACCATGTGGGCAGTATTAATTAGCTATTATCCATTATAGTGAAGCTGATTACTAGTCATTATAAGTCAAATTTATAGCAGTAAACTTTAGTTATGCTTGGTCTCATGATCAAGAAATCGTAGCAAGTCGGTCCCATATCCGCTGACACGGGCTTCGAGAAAGTTTTACTCCGGCCCGGGTGCACCTAATAGCAACACGCTCGATCAACCCTCGGAAAACCAAAACAAAACCCAACGAGGCTTTCACGACTGAACAATCACAGATTCAGAAATATTTAGAGGCGCACCCTTAAGTAGAATCCGCGATAATGAGGTAAGCAACTGCTCAGAGGTATTTGACCTCAAGGTTATGGGGAATGATTATCACCTGAACACGACCGGGAACTTGAAGTGTGGCTTGAGCTTGTCGTACAGCATGGAATCGCAAGCCATGATCCTAAACGATCTGGTGTGCTCCTCGCACAATTTAAATACTGAAAGTAGCATGGCATAAGTACGGGATAGTAAAAACACCTCAAACTAGTTTGTGGCCCCAAGAAATATAATGGAATCAAGCTCGCCTGGGGTCCTATATACCTCCCGGATGTGGATAGCCAGCGATAAACAAGGAACAGGAATCAGTACTGGGTCTTAGCGGGACTGACAAGTGGGCGTTCGGAAACCAAATATTTTCTATCACCCACCACGATGCCTCTCGCTTATTTCAATTTTAGTTATTAAACAGAATTTAAAGTGACGTAAAAGTAAAACTAGAATCATCTCCAACATCAACATATGTGCTGCAATACATCAGCAACTCGTAAGTATACGGCACACACATCGGCACTAGAGCAACCAATCTGACGCTAAGTCCAACTATCTACCAAACAACGTGTAATAGGGTGTGTCCAAGGCAATATACAAACGTTAGGGTAGGATATCAAAGGTACTGAAAACTAGAGCATCGCAATCACTGTATAGCAATAGATCATCAGGAGGGAATAAAGACTATAAAAGTAAGATAGGTAGAAAGAGGGAGATGCTCGCACGAAAACATCGTCGAAAGGAGTTCAACCTATAGATCGGACGCATACCCACTCTCAAGAGATCAACTCAACGGCCCTTATCATGAAGCCAAGCAAAACACTAGAATAAACACCTGATGCAATATTTAATACAGCAGCGGGAAGATCGTGCATGATGCATGTGATGGCGTATGACATGGCAAAGACGCGATGCACGGTTAGGTCATGTTATGGAACGGGGTCCAGAACGACTAATTAGTTAGATGGTTCGTTGTTTAGAAACCTCGTTAATTTAAATGTTTGCTATAATAAGGAGGCAAGACAAGACACCGATTCGCTACACAATAAGTTTAAAAGCCAGCCGAGGCCAATATATATTAGATTTGCCGCATATGGCCCCGTATTTAATTATTAGGTGAATCGGGCATACAGGCCCCCCAAACCATGAATGTATGCATGCCGACCAATTAATGCGACAAGTTGTGTTATGTTATATAAAATAGGGTATCGAGGAAAGTGCGGGTTCACATTAGGGGTTCGGACGCAATCTGGTCCGGGGTTCGGGTTCGACAGGTCCCAGGGGGTCCGGGCTCTGAGGTCTTCGAGGTCGCGTCGACGGAACGCAGATGGGGCAAGAAATGAAATAAGACGGAGAACTTGTCGCCCCGGGTTCTCGGTGTCCGGGGCGCATCGATGTTCCGGTCGCCGATGCCACGTTCTTATTTGGGTGCCATAGCGGTATCTTGTCGTGGGTCCTCGCCGGAGTCGGTCTTGGCTTAAGGGGTGTAGTGCTTGTCGTACTACGTGGCAATACCGTCTTTCCCGGTTCGGTCTTGGCGCCCAGGGTAGATCTCGGGCGTGTCGAGGGTCCGCCCTTCGCCCCAGTACATGACCACCGGGATCGGTCTCGGGAGACTTTTCGATCCAAGCCGGAAGCCGGAATTCTGGAAGCGGTGGAAGGCGCAGGCATCGCATCGCCGCATGTGGCCGAGAGCCTCGTGGTTCGCGCTGTCCGGTGGCCTTCGTATGCCTTCGCTCTCGCTCTCCGTCCATGTAGGAGATTACTGGTTCGGCGAAGATCTTGGCGCGTAGGGTGAACTTGGGTTTTCCGAGAGTGTAGTTCATCACCGGGAGGGTAGATCGCTCGAGTTGACCTTCTCGGTACGTACCATGAAGAAGAAAGGGTTCTGGTGCTCCGAGGAAGCTCTCATGTCGATGGTTACACTTGTTTGTAAAGCAGTCTTCGGAACTTTGAGGGTCGGTGCCGATCTTAGAGAAGCGGTGCCGCTCGAGTCGGCTCTAGGCCGTTGCTCATGCTGCACGCCAAGCCATGGCGCCCAGCGCTCATCCGTTCGCGGGTACCAAACATCACCGCTGAGAACCGAATGAGGAGCATCGCGGCGCGTCTTACGTAGCAGATCGCGCTGCCACGCATACAGGTGGATCGTGATCGAGGAGGAGCAGGGGTGGATTTCGACGACTGGCGGGCCCAGCGGCGAGCGCTGTATGCTGCTAGTGGCTCATATGCTCTGACGACAAGGCTGAGGTTTGACGGGCGGCCGCGGCGGCGTCGCGCTGCGAGAGCTGCGCGCGGGTCAAAGACGACGCAATCGAGGTCAGGCCCGGAAGCCGGGCGAAACAGGCCCAGAGGCCCGTATTTCGAAGCGTTGCACGACATCATGCAGGCGAGGGAGTCGGGGTTTGTCGTGGCGCGGCCGAGCGGAGGGGCGCGGTGCTATCCGCGACGGGACCAAGGGGTGCTGGCCTACGCTCACGTGAGGCAGTGGTGGCAGCCAGGCACATGCATGTCGGTAGCTGGCTTCTGGGCAGCCCGATGATAGTGCCCAGGAAGTAGACGATACGGATAATTAGGCCTTGGCGGGGATCACTGGCCCGAGAGAAAGCGCTTTATAGGGAGGAAGAGGGTCGAGGCGGAGGGCGAGGACGGGTAGAATGCGTGCGACCTGGGAGGTGAGGGGCGAGGTTGTCGGTGTCGGCCAGGACCGGAGGGCGGACGGACGGCTTTTGACGCAGAATACGCGGAGGAGGCGGGCAGAGCGTTTCAAGAGGCGGCGGCAAGGCCGCAGGGGCCGAAGTCGGTGTCGACGTCGACACCGAAGTAAAGGGGCCGGCGGGCTAAGCGCTACCGGAGCGGGTGAACGGGACGCGTCGAGCGCAGGTCCCTTGTGAGAAGCCTTGGGAGGAGCCTGCTGCAACGCTGGCCAATGCTTACTGGCCAGGCAGATTTAGGTGGCCGGGCCTACGAGCCGTGCGGCGGGGTGTGGGCGGTGGATGCGCCAGGGCGCTGCGAAAGGTGTGTATTCTCACGGCAATGCGAAGGAGGGTTGAGGGAGGACGGGCACGGAGAACTGGGGTGTGGGAGGAGCTGCACGTAGGGGGAGTAGGGAGGCCGAGCGAGGGAGGCAAGAAGGTGGAGGCAAGCAGAGGATCTGCCTGGCTGCAGAGAGAGAGGAGGTTGGGAGGAAGCGGTAGGGTGGCTGCATGTGTGGGGCCACGGAGGTGAGCGGGTCTGGCGTGGCGGGCGGTAAGAAAGGGCCCGGGGCGAGGCCGCTGCTGGGCAGGAGGGGAGGGATCGGGCCATGGGCTGGGGAAGGGCGTGAGAGTGGGGGGCACTGCGGTGGCCGTGGTGTGTGAGGCCTGGGAAGCGTGCGCAAGGCGGGTGGGGGGCAAAGTTGAGGCGGCCGTGGAGAGAGAGAAGGGGGTGGCTAGGTGGGCGCCTAGGGATTGAGGGGAGAGGAGAGGGGGAGGTGGCGTGCCAACGCATTGGGTGGGGTGATGTGGATCTAGGGGTGGGTAGGATAGTGGGTAGCTCTAGGATTTTTACAGCTATGGTAGACCGCTTTAAAAAAAATAGGTGGTCGTCGGGTCGATTCGCCTGCTCACGTTCCCTACTAAAAATGAATATTATAAATTTTATTTGTTTTAAACGGTCTGACAAAACCGAGAAGCGGCCAAAATAAAAATTTTCCGGACCCGCTTTGATGTTTGAAAAATAAAGAGGGCTTAGAAAACAACACTGGCCCATTTGTAAACATAGTTTTAGCAAACAATGCATGAGGACGATTTATGCAATGCACAAATTCAACGCGATTTTCTAGTAGTGGTTTTAAGGGATGCCACAATTCTACACCACTAACAAAGGATCTCGGCCCCTAGATCCGCCATGGTACCGGAAAGAAGGTCGGTGATTCAGCGCTGCCTTCTCGCTTCGTAGATCCTCGCGACACCACACTAACGAGGGTTCCTTCTTCATCTCGGGAATCGGCGACACCACCAACAAATGGTCGCTAATTCCTAATCGCTTTCGGTATAGAACACTCCGGGAACAAAAGGCGAAGGTAGAGGTATCGCAGAGCAAAGCCACCCCTAACTTCCGTGGGACTTGAGTAATATTGCCGGATCCATCGATTTGATGGACGCATACAGATGTAATGATAAGAGCAAAGGGTAGGGTAGCTACACCCATCCTGGCACACTCAGCAACATTACCTGCATTACACTAATAAGCTGGATTAAGCATCCAATCTCCTCGGAATTAGATCAAGATCTTTGACAAGCGAGGTTCGAAACAAGGAATGCCGCCAGTTGGTAAATCGTGATGAAAGACACAATGATTAGGTTCCGCTGATGGTTCCATTGCGCATGAACAACACGTGCTCAAGGTCGACTCCAACTTCACCAAAGCTCGTCCTTCTTCCATATATGTTTCTCAACGCACAATCCGATATCCAGCACAAAGGAACACATGGTAGATAAGAACAAAGATTGGGAGGAAGTACAATGCATGTTGCGCATTGATGATCGTGAGCGTATTCATAAAAAGGGAGAATTTAAACCTCAAGGTACGACATTTTTTAAAACTCCAACCACTTAGATGAAATCCTGGACTCAAGAAAGAGAAGAGAGCTGATTTAAAAACACGTCGAGATAAGAGGGGATCAGCAGAGGGGTAAGGAGTAAAATCAGACCTATTCGAACTATCTGAACCGATTTAAAAAATAGTCTTGACACTTACTTCGTCGTTAGCTAGGTTATCCCATAGTCGGATCAGGGGTATCGCAATCGGGCCGCTGAGCTCGGATACTACACACCGTAACACCTCAGAGCCTGACCTATGCAAGTTTGAGCAAAATTCGCCAAAACCCGCATAGATAGAACGATTCAGCAAAGTGCTCTACCAGCACTTTCGCGCGGGTGGAAAACGGCACAATAATATTAGCGCACAACAGCCCTCGATGGGACCCACAGTAATGTGACAAGATATATCAAACGACTCAAAGAGTCAAGAATGATATATTATACAAAGATCCAAATCACCGAAACGGTAGAGAGTCCTATGACCGGACAAGATGCAAATGGGGCTAAGAGCCCTTCAAGAATAACCAATGAAGGCTCTGATAACTCCTGCCAAAAGCCGGAAAAGGTAACCTCGCTAACGAAGGGCCGACATCTCAAACCTCGCTTAAACAAAAGGTGCCGACAAAGGGCAAAGGAAAAAGAGGAGCTGCCAAGATCGAGGGCCAAGACACTCCATGAGGTTAGGTAGAATTGGGCGTCCTCGGCCACATAGGTATGGTGGAGACTGCAGCAGAAGCCAGTAGCTGCAACTAAATGTACCTATAGAGACTCGATACAACCCAAGCGGATATCGAGGGGGATGAGAGTGACCTATCCGATCCAACTCAAGTTAACACCAAAACAAACCTATCCCGCAGCTCGAGACCAAACGAGGGAAGTCAACCGAGGAACTTCACGCAGTTGGTAGGTTTTACTTATTTGTTATGCTGCAAAAAGCAATTACTAGTCAGGTATAGATAATTGTCCTCGATAAAGGAAGTAAGGGCCCTTTTTAGTTAGTCATTTCGCTAGAAGGTAAATAATTACTAATCGATACATGTATAGCATGAAGTAATCCTAAACCCGCAAAGAAATAATTGTTGATACTTTTATTCAAAGCCATTCCGCTAGAAGCTGCAATACTTACTAGTCAGATACAAATTGTCGCGTAATGCACAACCAAACAAGCAATTGTGGAGCAGTATTAATTAGCCATTCCATTATAGTGAAGCTGATTACTAGTCATTATAAGTCAAATTTATAGCAAGAACTTTAGTTATGCTTGTCTATGATCAAGCAAACTGTGCTCTGTCGCCCATATCCTCAGCGACACGATTTCAGTGAAAGTTTTACCCCGCCGGTGCACCAATAGCAACACACCGATCAACCTCGAAAACCAAAACAAAACCCAACGAGAGCTTTCTACGACTCAACAATCACAGGATTCGGGGAATATTTCGGGGGCCACCCCTTAAGTAGAATCAGCAACGAGTAAGCAAGTTCCTAGCATTTTCGCCTCAAGGTTATGGGGACGGCCGTACAAACGACTTAAACCCGGTTAAAGTGGCCGGGCTTGTCGACACTGCTGTGGAATCGCAAGCATGATCCCAGTCAGTAGCAAGCAGGTCCTCGCACAATTTAAATATGTAAAAGTAGCATGGCATAAGTACACGTGATAGTAAAAACACTCAAGCTAAGCTCAGGCCCCAAGAAATATGACGACTTTAATCAAGCTCCGCCTGTGGGTCCTAAACCGGAGAACCTTGATGTGGATAGCTGATAACAAACAAGGAACAGGAATCAAGTACTGGGTCTAATCCACGGGACACAAGTGGGCTGCTCGAAACCAAATATTTTCTATCACCCACCGATGCTCGCTTATTTCAATTTTAGTTATTAAACAGGAATTCTAAAGTGACCTAAAAGTAAAACCAGAATCATCTCCAACATCAACACGCGGAAATACATCAAGAATCTGTGGCATATGACGACACACATCAAGACTAGAGCAAGCAACCACGACGCTGCAAGAAGTCCAACTATCTACCAAACAACAGTAATAATAGGGGGTGTGTCCAAGGCAATATACAGTACCGCAGTAGTGATAGCTCAAAGGGTACGTAAAACTAGAGAGCATCGCAACACACGTATAGCAATAGATCAACAGAGGGAATAAAGACTATAAAAGTAAGATAGGTAGAAAGAGGGAGATGCTCGCCTCGAAAACATCGTCGGCGGGTTCAACCGAAGATCGGACGATTAATTCATCAGACCAACTCAACCGGCCTTATCCGGCTGAAGAAGCAAAACACTAGAATAAACACCGGATGCAATATTTAATACAACGGCAGAAGATCGGCATGATGCATGTATGATGTATGACATGGCAAAGATGCGATGCGGTTAGGTCATGTTAAGTGGAACCGGGGTCCCGACAATTAGTTAGATGGTTCAAGTTGTTTAGAAACCCCGCAATTTAAATGTTGCTATAACAAGGCAAGACAAGACACCGGTTCGCTACACAAGTTTAAATGAGGCCAATATAAGGCTAGATTTGCCCGCATATGGGCCCCATATTTAATTATTAGGTGAATCGGCATAAGGCCCCCAAACCACATGAATGTATGCATGCATGACCAATTAATGTGCGACAAGTTGTGTTATGTTATATAAATAGGGTATCGAGGAAAAGGGGTTCACACATTAGGGGTTCGACGATCTTGGTCCGGGGGTTCGGGGTTCGACAGGGTCCGGGGTCCGGTCTCGAGGTTCAGGGTTCGACGGAAACGGCGGGAGCGGAAACAAGACGGAGAACTTGTCGTCCCGGTTCTTGTCCGGGGCGACGATCTTCCGGTCGGTGCCGCTTTGTTGTTACACAGATCTTGTCGGGTCCTCAAGTCGGTCGGTTGGCTTCGGGTGTAGTGTTTGTCATACTGGTGGCGATCTTCTTTTCCTGCTTCGGTCTTGGCGCCGAGGGCAGATCCGGCGTGTCGAGGGTCCGCCTTTCAGACATCGGATCGGCCTTTGGAAACTTTTCGGATCCAAGCCGAGATCTGGAAGCGTGCATCGCCGCTGCCGAGGCCTCGGTTCGCCGCCGGTGGCCTTCGCGCCGCTCGTGTCCATGTAGGAGATTACCGGTTCGACGAAGATCTTGGCGTAGGGGTGAACTTGCTCCGGGTAGTTCGGCGTCGCTTGAGGGTTCGCCTTCGTCCCATGAAGGGGTTCTTGGTGCTCCGAGGAAGCTCTTTGTCGATGGTTCCTTGGTTCAAACGGTTTCGACTTTGAGGGTCTGGTGCCGATCTTGGAAGCGGTGCCGGCCTTCAGGGCGCCAGTTGCCGCTTTCATGACGCCCATAACGCCCGCTTCGCGGGTACCAAACATCACCGCGCTGAACCGAACAGAGACGCGGCGCTACCACGCCGCTGGTGGACCGCATCGAGAGGAGCAGTGGTGGACGGACGCGGCCAGGCTCGAAGTCAGGGGCGCCGCTGCAGGCTCGCGCGTCGGACGCACGCTGCCGAGGTCTGGACGGCGCCTCTGCAGAGGCAAGTTGCGCCAAGGCCGCGGGCAGGTCGGGGTCAGTTTGGGTTGGGCGCAGCCGAGGCGAAGCGCGAGGGCGCTGTTCGCGACGGGACGGGCGGGTGCGCCACGCCACGGGGAATCTGGTGGCGACGGGCTCGCTGGCGCGAAGCCACGGGCGGATGGTGTGGCCGACGGATACGGAGGCCGCCGGGCGACGAGCCGGAGAGGGCGCTGGAGGGAGGGGAAGAGGGTCGAGGCGGAGGACGCGCAGAGTGTGCGTGACGGGAGGAGGGGCGCAGAGGTTGTCGACGCTGGACCGCCGGAGGCGGGGCCGCAGACGCTGGCGGAGGAGGGGCAGAGCCGAAGAGGCGGCGATGGGCGCGGGCGGCGAGGTTGTTTACACGGCCGGGCGGCGCTGGCGCGGTGAACGGGCGCCGGAGACGTGTCGCGCGCCGGGAGGGCGCGAGAGAGGCGCTGTGGCGCTTTGGGGACGAGGTGGCTGGGCCATGGCAGTGCGGTGCGGGCGGCGGATGCGCAGAAGGCATGCCCAGCGGGCGGGTTGAGGGGTTGAGGAGGGACGGGCGGCCGGAGAACTGCGGGAGGAGCGGCACTAGGGGAGAGAGGGAGGCCGTTTAGGAGGTGGCGGGAAGAAGGTGGAGGCAGGGCCAGAGGACGGGCCTGCCTCTCAGAGAGAGGAGGTTGGGGAGGAAATGGTAGGTGGCCGACAGGTGGGGCCACAGAGGGGTGGAGGAACGGGTCATGGGGAAGGGTGTGTTAGAAAGTGGGGTTGGCGTGGAGGCACAAGGTGAGGTGGGAGGTGGACTGGGCTGGGCAGGGCGGCAGTGAGAGGGGGAAGGGGCCGGTGGTGTGGCTGTGTGTGGTGAGTGCTCTGTAAAGGCGTGTGGTGGGTGGGGGGCAAAGAGAGGTGGCCGTGGAGGAGAGAGAAGGTGTAGGCTAGGTGGCGCCTAGGATTGGAGGGGAGAGGAGAGGGTGAGGTGGCGCCAACGATTGGGGGGTGATGTGATCTAGGGTGGGTAGGATAGTGGGTAGCTCTAGGATTTTAAGGGTATAGTGGACCGCTTTAAAAAAAAAATGTGGGTGGTCGTCTCGATCTGGCCCGCTCGACTGGCCCCTACTAAAAATAATATAAATTTTATTTGTTTAAAACGGTCATGGCAAACCGACAATGGCTTAAAACAAAATATTCCGGGACCCGCTTTGATGTTTGAAAATAAAGAGGGCGTTGAAACAACACGGGCTTTGCAAACATAGTTTTAGCAAACAATGCATGAGGATGACGATGCAATGCACAAATTCAACGCGATTTTCTAGTAGTGGTTTTGCGGGATGCCACACCTCGCCTTTAAGCTAGCAAAGATCGCCAGGAGACCGCACACCGTCCCCTAGCCTCAGCCACGTCGATAGCCGTAGTAAATCAAAAAAATTCTACGGATGCGAACGAGAAAGCCAAGATCTAATCTAGGAGATTAGATGAGATCTTCATACCCCTGAAAATTCACAGCGAACGGCCTGGCCGTTCCAACATGGGTGATGGCCGTAAACATTTCGCCTTCTCCTCACGATCCGCCGGCCTCCCATCTAACACCACAAGTGGCGATATGCCTCCGAGAGATGCACACGCGTCAGCAAAGACCATCGACCTCTCTCTCCTTCCTCTGGTCCAGCTAAAGTATGGTGGAGAGAGACTGGATTGGATCTACAAGGGACTGCATGGCAGTGCAAGTGGTGGAGAGTTTCCGCACAGGCTTCACCACACGCAATGTAGTGAGGAGAGAGAGAGGGAGTATGAGCAGGCGGCTAGGGCTTGGAGGGGAAGGTAGGGGGCAGGCGCCTCAGCCCCTTTTATATAGAGGGTGGCGCCAACCCCTAGCTCCCCTCCCAAGCTTTCCAGGTCCGGCCAAGGAGGGAAGAGGTGCAAGTCCTCCTTCTCGAAGCTCCAATTAGGGGTTTCTGTTACATGGTTGGGCGGCCTCTGAGGGCCTCAGGCCCTGGCTTCAATGTGGTGCCGTGGCACTCCCCTCATAGGCCCATTCTCCCGGAAGGTGGGGCCATTGCCTGCTTGGTCCCTCCTCCCGAAGGTTCTTCCTAGAAGCTTCTAGTACAATATTGATTAACTTCCCAAACAATTCAACTCCAAAAACCACATTGCCTTTATATGACCTGTTACTCTCTGCATCACTACCGAATTCCTCTGGTGATGTCCGAGCCCATCCCAGACCAAAAAACACATAAAACCAATTCATCCAATCTATCCTAGCGCCAGACATCGTTAGTGTGCGACTTCACTGGGTTCGGAGAACATGCGCATATGATCTTCTATCAATAATCACGCGGGTCTCTGAAACCCATATTGACCTCTACACATTCATCGATAATCGTGATGAATCCACGATGCCGTGATTCAATCAACATATTTATATTCCCTTCGCTCAAGGATATTTTACTTGCCCGAGATTTGATCGCTTGCACTGGCATCATTGCTACCCAGTTCAATCTTCGCTTCACAAAGCTAGTACTTTTAATCGTCTGTATCAATAATGGTATATCACTTTTTGGTGATTAACTCCTTAACTAGCATGCTTTCAAGCGGTGTCAGATATCGACATCGAAAGTGGGCCCAAGTATATCTCTCCTACTTGGGAGGGACAAATCCCATCTCCCGATACATACAACCCAATGTGTACTCTCTCTCTTTCCTCATCACCCTGAGAGGGATTAACACTTTTGATGATCACCCTCTCATAGGGATGATGTTTGATGACCTCAAAGCTTTTTCCTATATTTAGGATTGTATGTATTATCTCATGGTCTAAGGAATAATATTTGATGGATAAGAAAAGCTTCACAAAGATGAAACATCGATGACATCGCATCTAATTGTCTGCTTTTAGTTTGGTTCTGGCTCCATCATATCATTCTCCCAATGATATGATCTCATTATTAATCGATTAACTTCCGCGTCCATGGTTAGGGAAACCAACCATCATTAATCAATGAGCTAGTCCAGAGGCGCATTTAGGGACATTTGTGCTGTTCTTTTTACAAACCACATGCCAAGTATTAAAGCTTTTCGCTTAATACATTCTAGGGGGATTTGGAATATAAACATTAATCATGAACAAAATTAGCAATAATAACATCTTTTTTATTATTGCCTCTAGGGCACCTGTCAAGCCTCCCACTTGCACTAGAGTCATTAATCTAGTTTACATTTGGCAACAATATCAAAACCCATGCGGCACCTGTGTCGTGAGCTGCTGATCACCTTCTTTCCGATTTGTTAATCTCCATCCAACTCCACTGACGCCATCAGCTCCATCTCAAACCCGCCCACCTCACCTGTTTGATTCATTCTGAATCCTTTCATCTCAGGTAGACTGGCTTCAAATTTGACTAACTGCCTCAGCCAGGAGTGCCCACCAGTGCCATTTCAACATGGATCCTCACCTGATCCCACCGCATCAACTTTCACATCTCAACTTAATGACAATCCACAAGTCATCCCACATATAGTGATGTCACTGACACCATCTCACTTTCTTGTAGATACAAGCTTACGTAGCAATTTGGAACAAATCAAGCTCTTGATCCTTGGTAGAAACTTGAAAGGTTCAACTAAATTCTTGCTTGAGTCCATAAATGGAACCTTTGATTTTGCACTTTATCAGCATCATAGGATCGTAAAACCTTGAGTTGCATCATATACAACTCTTCATCAATGTGCCATTGAGAGCCTTGATCTTGACATCCATATACTTTCATAATCTTTGAAGCAACGTGATTGCTAATAAATCAAGATGGACTTAAACATATAGGAGAAAAAGTCTCTATCGTAGTGACACCTTGAACATCAACCTTTTTGCGACAAATTGTATAAGCCCGGTAGCATTACCATCCGTCCGTTCTTCTTGAAGATCCATTTTCAGCGGCCTTTTTGAGCAGCTAGGAGGGAGTTCTGCAAGGTCCATAGCAGCAGTTTTCGCTCTATGGATCTCAATTCGGATTTTCATGGCTAGCCATTTCTCCCAGTCTGGCTCATCCTTGGCTTCCTCTGATTACGTGGTTTCACTTTATCTTCTCGCTTACAGACAGGCGAGCCGGGGTTCTTGGTTACCACTCGGGAGAACGCAGCGACCTTGTCGACTGCAGCGTTCGATGGCGAGCATCGTAAAACTACAGTCCTTTCATTTAAGCACTCTGTTGTTAGTCACGCTGGAACAATTTGGTCTTTAGCTACTCTCCAATTCGAAGGTTGACAACCTCGTCTGGCTCTGCCGTGAGATGAGAGCTCTTCTCCGAGAAGGAACCGTTTCTTTCTGCGAACACTTTTGCCTTGATTCTGTGGTGAAGTGCTGCAATGGTTTCTTAGGAGCATCCTGAGAGAGCGCGTTTACAGCTTTGGGTTCAGGCTTGTCCGTGACTTCTTGGCGTGGCCTTACGTCCCCAAACTTTGAAGCGACAGCAGTTGCTTTCAAACCCACTTGATTCATGAGGTGTCATCTCAATGATTTAGATGGTGCTCTATTTAAAGTGATGTAGCGGTTTCTAATCGCAACCCCAAAATATGTAATAGTCGATTAAGAGACATGTCGATCGGGGACCATATCTAATAGCGTTGATTAAGCGTTCCGGACACACCATTGTTGTAGTGTTCAGTGGCGATGTCCAATGATTCACTTTAAACTGCCTTGAGATGCGTGATAAAATCATAACTCAAATATTCACCTCCACGATCGGATCGTAGAAACTTAATCTTTACATTACGATGGTTCTCCACTTCATTCTGAAATTCCTTGAACTTTTCAAATGTTTCAGATTTATGTTTCATTAAATAGATATACCCATATCTACTTAAGTCATCGGTAAAAGTGAGAAAATAGCGATATGCCTTAGCGTCGAAACACTCATCGGTCGCATACATCGGTAAGTATGATTTCCAACAAGTCCGTTGCTCGCTCCATCATCTGGGAGAGCGGGGTTTGATCATCTTGCCCATGAGGCATGGTTAGCATGTGTCAAATGATTCAAAATCAAGAGACTCCAAAGTCCATCGAATGGAGTTTCTTCATAAACTTTACACCAATATGACCTGAGCGATAGTGCCACAAATAAGTAGTATTATCACTATCTACTTTGCATCTCTTAGCCTCAATGTTATGGATGTGTGTTTCATCATCCTTTAGATTTAGAAGAAATAAACCATTTCACAACAGTGCATGACCATAAAGATGTTACTCATATAAATAGAACAACCATTATTCTCGATTAAATGAATAACCGTCTTGCAATAAACAAGATCCAGAAATAATGTTCATGCTCAACGCAGGCACATAATAACATTTATTGAGGTTTAAAACTAATCCCGAAGGTAAAACTAAGGAGAGCATGCCGACGGCCATCACATCAACTCTTGATCCGTTGCCAACGCGCATCGTCACCTCATCCTCGCATAGCCGTCTATTCCGTAGCTCCTGTTCGAGTTACAAATATTAGCAACTCAACGATCAAATACCCGGGAACTACAACGAGGGCTAGTAAGGAAAACATCAATAACATGTATATCAAATATACCTTTGATGGTGCCACCTTCTTGTCCGCTAAGTACTTGACGATTGCGCTAGTGACCCTTGTCCTTGCAATAGAAGCACTCGGTGTCCGCTTAGGACCAGACTTGAGCTTCTTCTCGGCGGAAACGCTTGCCGCCTTTCTTGAAGGGCTTCTTTGCACCCTTACCTTTCTTGAAGGTGGGGGCTTGTTGACCATCAACACATGATTATCCTTTTGATGTCCACCGCAGCCTTCACTTTGCGAAGAGCTCGGTGATCGTAAATGTGGAACCAATCGATTGTGAGTCACCACAAAACTTTTGTAGCTGGGAGGAGTGATTGCGAACCACATCAATCTTGAGCTCCTCTGGAATCTTCTTGATCCAGTTGCTCAAGGCGTTGAGTGTAGCCCGACATCTTAATGGCGTGCTCACTAACGGAACTCCCTTCCTACATCTTGCAGTTAAAGAACTTCTTAGAGATCTCATATCTCTCAGAATGGGCCTAGTCTGAAACATGGTTTTCAGCTCCTCGAGAATCTCAAAGGGCCCGGTATAGTCTTCAAAACGATTTTGAAGGTCCGATTCCATAGCAAACAACATGGTGCTCTTAATCACACCATAATCATCTTTGCGCGACTGATAGACAGCTTTCTCATCAGCCGGCGCATCTACAGCAGGGCGTCACCTAACGTATTCTCAAGGACATAGTCCTTTTGACCGCCAGAGAGAATGATTCTCAAATTGCGGAACCAATTGGTGAAGTTAGACCCATTGTTTCTAAGCTTTTCCTTCTCAGCAAAAACGTTGAAGTTGAAGTTGGACTTAGCCATTTGATCTACAATATTTGCAAGTACAAATTAGACTATGTTCATGATAACTAGTTCAACTTTTAATCAAATTACTAGATGAACTCCCACTAAATTCAACATCCCTCAAGTTGTTTAGTGAACATGATCCAAATTCACCACACCTAATCCGATCTTCACGAGAAGAGATGTGGTTTCAATGGTGGACAACGAAGTGTCGATCATATCATTCATATGACTCATGCTTAACCTTTCAGTTCATGTGTTCCGAGGCCATGTCTGTACATTCTAGGCTCGTCAAGTTAAACCCAAGTATTTCCGCGTGTGCAAAACTGGCTTGCACCCGTTGTATGTGAACGTAGAGTCTATAGCACACGATCATCACGTGATGCTTGGACACGACGAACTTTCGCAGCGGTGCATACATGGGGAGAACACAGTTTTATCTTGATCTTTTTAGTGAGGAATCATCTTATAATGCTACCGTCGCGATCTAAGCATAATAAGATACATAAAAGGATAAACATCACATGCATATAACTTTATGTGACATGGTATAGCCAATCTTCGTGCAATGATCTCCATCTTGTGCATGCCGGCATGATCTCCATCACTCCACCATGATTGCCTCCACCACGAATAGCAACTACAACTATTGCTAACTACTTAGCGATAAAGTGAAACTATTACATGGAGTATAAAAAGTTGACACACAGGTCATACACAATTATAAAGACAACCATATGGCTCCTGCCGTTTGTGTACTCATCGACATGCAAGTCGTGAAACATTACAAAACATGATCATCGCATACAATATACACATCACATCTTGGGCCATACCATATCACAGAAAACACTCCCTGCAAAACAAGTTAGACGCCTCTACTTTGTTGTTGCATGTTTTACGTGGCTTATGGGAGTAGCAAGCTAAGAACGATTCTTACCTATGGAAAGCCACAACGGTGATATTATGGTTGCCAAAATCCGGTGTAAATCCTATGACAACTATAGTGAGAGAAACTGGCATCCACCAGCCGCATGTGTGGAACAAGCCACACGTCAAGTGCGGAGCTGGTCTCGCGAACGACGTCGTGTAAGGTTGGCCTGGACCGCTTCAATCTCACTATCCCGTGTCATAATAAGAACACAGACAAGAGGCTTGCAACAGAAAACATCAACACCCGCAACAACCATGTTGCGTTCTACTCGTGAAACACATCTACGCATAGATCTAGCTCTGATACCACTGAAGGGTTTCGCAGCATAGTAAATCAAAAAATTTCTACGGATGCGAACGAGAAAGCCAAGATCTAATCTAGGAGATGCAAAAAACTAGAGAGATTAGATGAGATCTTCATACCCTTGAAGATTCGCTGTAACGTTAAATGGAGCGTGGGTGATGTAGTCGTACTGGCTTCTCCTCCTCACGATCCGCTCGATCTAACACCGCAAGTGGCGATGCCTCCGAGATGCACACGCGGCACCTCGACGCGTCTCCTCCTTCCTCGGTCCAGAAAGTATGGTGGAGAGAGATTGGATCTACAGCCTTGACGCAGTGCAAGTGGTGGAGAGTTTCTGCAGGCTTCGCCACACGCAATGGGAGGGACGAGAGAGGAGGGCAGCGAGGCGGCTGGGCGAGGGAAGGTGTGTGGGGGTGGTGCGCCCCCAGCCCTCTTTATATAGAGGGGTGGGCGCCAACCCTAGCCCCTCCCCCAAGCCTAGGCCGGCGGCCAAGGAGGGAAGAGTGGGGGGCAAGTCCCCCCCCTCCTTCTAGAAGCTCCAATTAGGGTTTCCCCTTGTTTGGGCGGCTGGGCCCTATGGGGCCTTGTGCCCCTGGCCCAATGCGGCCAGGGCACTCCCTCATAGGCCCATGCCCCCTCCCGGCAGGTGGGGCCACGTTGATCCCCCTCCGGAAGGTTCTAGAAGCTTCTGGTACAATACCGATTAACCCGAAATAATTCCGAACTCCAAAAACTGCATTGCCTTATATGAATCTTATTCTCCGGACCACTCCGGAACCTCTCATGATGTCCCGGATCCCATCCGAGACGACAAACAAAAACTCGTAAACCAATTATCCAATCTATCCTAGCGTCGAGACACGTTAAGTGTGAGACCCTGCGGGTTCGAGAACATGCAGACATGATCTTCTATCAATAATCAATAGCGGGGTCTGGAAACCCATATTGACTCCCACACATTCATCGATGATCATATCGGATGAACCACGATGCCAGGATTCAATCAATCCCATATTTATATTCCCTTCGTCTCGCGATATTTTACTTGCCCGAGATTTGATCGTCGATGGTCATACCTAGTTCAATCTCGCTTTCCACGGCAAGTACTTTACTGGATCGTAATCCGATATCACTTTGTGATTAACTCCTTAACCACATGCTTGCAAGCGGTGTTGATATCGATTACCGAGTGGGCCCAAGTATATCTCTCCGACTTGGGAGGGACAAATCCCATCTCGATACATACAACCCAATGTACTTTCCGATCACCGAGAGACACCTTTATGATCACCCTCTCATAGGATGACGTTTGATGACCTCAAAGCTTTCTTCCGATACCAGGGAGTTGTATTAACTCATGGTCTAAGGAATACAATATTTGACATAAGAAAAGCTTCACAAAGATGAACACGATGACACGATCTAATTGCTCCGCTTAGTTTGGGTCTGTCCATCATATCATTCTCCCAATGATATGATCTCATTATTAATCGACAAATCATGTGCATGGTTAGGAAACCTTAACCATCATTATTCAATGAGCTAGTCCATAGAGGCGTACTAGGGACACGGTGTTCTTAACAAACCACACAAGTATTAAAGTTTTTGCTTAATACAATTCTAGCATGGAATATAAACATTATCATGAACAAGAATTATAATAATAACATCTTTATTATTGCCTCTAGGGCATAATTCCAAAACCTCTGCCCACGCTGTGCTGCCCCTCTTGCTCGCCTATAAAAGGAGGCCTCCCTAGCTCGATTCCTCCACACCATCTCACTCCCCACCTCTCACTGATCCTTCCCATTTCTTCCCGGAGCAAGGCGAGCTCTCTCTCGCCGAAATTTGGCTGGAGCCCGCCGTTGCTGGAGGAGAAGGGAGCCGTCGATTGGAGCCACCCCAGGAGGAGCTGCCGGTACCAGGAGAACCGCTGTCGTCGACTTCGTCATTCGCCCCCGTCGCCAACCATCGCCTGATACCTGGTGAGCCGCCCCAGACCCCCACTGGCCGCGTTAGGGTTAGTTCCTCGCCGGAGTAGCTCGTCTTCAACGACGACCCTCAGTCGTTAGATTAGAATTAGATCTTAAGGCTCAGATTCATAGATACCGTTTCCTTTAGTTAGTTCCGCTGACTTGTGGACCCCATCTGCCAGCATCCCGCGCGCGCTGTGCATAGTGGGTCGGCCCAGTAACTCTCCCGCGCAACCCAGTTAGTTTAAATTTCGATTTTTCATTTAAACTCAAACCCTAGTTCTGTCTGTTGATTCAAAAATCAATTTAGGGAGTTTTGCTAAAACAAAAAGCATGAAACCAATTTTGTCAGAAAGGTACTAGAATGCTTAATCCAAGCCCGTTGGATTTAAATCATTTATAATTATAGATCACCCATGGTAAAAATAACAAGGCAGAAGCTTTTCTGCGTTCAAATTTTTTCAAAATTCAACCATAAGAGCTTTTGAGTTGATTCCAACTCTCAAAAATCACATTTGACCATACCTTTCAAAATATATAAAAATATATAGGTTTACTTAAAGAAATAATGATCAAGTAATAAAAGAATGCCACATAGGCATTTCTAGTCACTTTAATTAACTAAAATAAAAAGATTAAACCTTATTAAATTGTGACACTACTTTAAATAACATTCCCATGTACTAAAATATGTGGTGATGACATGTGTCAACATGATCCCATGTTTGAGTTGGAGAATATTAAACCTTAAGTAGTTTTTCAATGAGTAGAAATTACTTCTCTAAAATAAAATAAATGAGACAAGTGCTTTAATCTTGTAATGTTAGTGATGATAATAGATCATCTAGTGTGCACCATTGTGTGAGTATTAGAAATAGTTAAGTATTGTTTGGTGATTGTGTACCTCATATTTATTTTAGACGATAGTACCGACCAAGGATACGAGGAGGAAGGATGATACTTCGAGGAAGAAGCCGAGGAGAACTTCAACCACTGCTCTGCACAAGGCAATCCTAATACTACTAGTTGAATTAGCAAGCTATTAACTTATTAAGCTAACACTTGCAACATAGCAAGCTTATACCAACATCCTAGCAAGCTAACACTTGCAAGATACCCTACTTATGCAAGCTACTACTTGCTTGTTACTATGCCAACTATATGCCTTAAGCATAAGTGATTATACCCACTTGACACACCATCCTAGTTTTACTTGCAAGCTTAGTATTATTAAAAGCTTTCCATCAAAAGTTTACTTAGTGACTTGTAGATTCTAGAAAGATAATTGAAGGTAGCATAAAGAGCATAAAACTTAGCCTAAGTTAGATAATCTTGATGTCATCCTAAGGCATGAGATTGAACTTAGTAAGTCCCCACTGGTTTATTACCCACCATTAGTATTTACCCGCACCTGTATATGCTAGTGCTAAGCATAAAACTTGATCAACTTTAGATGGGAATACTTGGTGAAAATGGTTATGAAAACCTTAGAATGATGAGTCATTCTACTGAAATGTTTTGACATGTGTTTCCGAACACCAGATGATTTTGATGATGAAAATGTTGAGGCATGAGCCTTAGCCCTTTATAAAACTGATGGATGTCTGGATGCGATAGCATTCCAATTTTACCGTACAACCACAATACCCGAAAATTGGGTAGGGCTTGACTGGAAATTTATATACCTTAGTATGGGTTCCCTTGCGTCCAAGGTCTGAGCTGAGGCTACCTTGTGAAGATTGTCCACTGCAGCAAAGACTCCAAGATGACAGTTGGTCATGGTTGGGAGGCCAAAATCACAGGAGAGGTGCCTATACTAGGGCATGTAATTGAAAGGTTAGGATTGATTATCCGCATACGAAGTATGGTGAATTCAGGATTGTTCCTGACAGATGTATCAAATGTTGTGGTGAAAGTGTACAATCTCTATAGAGTGTCAAACTATTCGAATAGCCGCATCCGCGATGCAGACGATTAGGCCATCTTGATCCCGTCCGGATGTTTTCAAAATGACTTGTGAAATGATTTATGACTTTGACTTGACCACAACAGAGTTGTGACATGAAATCCAAGTTCCCACTTAGGTGTTATAAAACTTTCAACTAGTTTTCTTTGATTCTAAACTTAGTAGAGGTAAATCTGGATTTTTTTGCAAAACAACCCTAGAGCTTAGTATCCTACTACAAAACCCCCCCCTTCACTTATTAGTATTAGTTTGCGAGTACTTAAAGAATACTCATGGCTTGGCCAGACTATGGAGAAGATTATGAGGAAGAAGGACAACATGAAGGTTATGACAACTAGGATCATATCCCATCGTCAGCATTTCCTATGACCATGAAGATGGAGCTTCGCCCATGCTGTCGTTACTATTACGTTATTCCGCTGCTTGTATTGTATTAAGAACTGGATCATGAGATCCTTATTTGTGTAAGACCT
This sequence comes from Avena longiglumis, assembly GCA_030063025.1. Lineage (NCBI taxonomy): Eukaryota > Viridiplantae > Streptophyta > Magnoliopsida > Poales > Poaceae > Avena > Avena longiglumis. Next base: position 422,086,792 of record CP125978.1, on the reverse strand, counting down.
TATGTATGGTTTGTAATGGATGATGTACTGTGATATCCAAATATGTTATGTCTCGCAAAAATGGTAATCCTGGGATAGCGATGTATGGCACAACAGGAATCTATGATTAAAAATCTGGGTGTTAACACGCCCCCTCTCAACCAGTGGAGAGTCCTCATCTCTCTGCAAGAATGGTACGCGAACGGCCTCCCGCTATATTCCACCCTGATGGACAATATCATCGCAGGGCAGGAAGCAGTCGCCAACCTCAACGTCATAGCGGAAGGCACGCTCTAAATCAAGTACGCCCAGGCCCTACTCGCCAAGGCCGTCGAGCAGCAAGTCGCAGGAGCGGACTCGCAGGGACGAATGTACTTGTCGTCGGATTGTCGACAAGAACGCCATAGGGGGACCTAGTGGCATTGGAAGGATGCGGGTGTCAGACTTCGGATGTTCCAGGAGCGGTGACCACAAGTTTACCCGGGTTCAGATTTGACTGTGGTGATCGGATCCTACTCCTGCTAGCAACCTAGTAATATATTGGCGTAAGCCGGATGTTATAGCGGATTACAAGAGAGGTTCTCCTGTGCGAGTTGGTTGTGGTTGATCTATGATCTGGTGCCCTAAAGGCTCCCATAGGGCCGGTTTATATAGTCACTGGGGCCTTGGGTTACAAGAGAGACTTATCCGGCTACGTTACAGAGTCGGTAACTATGTACAACTTGGACTACAAGTAATACTATAGGCCTAAGTTGGTAACTCTTCTGGGACTTGTCATAGCCGGAACAGGTTCCTCCTCTTTCTCTAACTGGGCCTCCCGTGAATCATTGCTCTAACCCGTTGGTGGGCCACCCTAGTCAGCGAGTCCTGTGGGTATACCCGGAAAGTATATCCCCAACAGTATCCCCCGGAAGACTCCAAGATCTAAAGTCGGATAAATTGTCTAGCTTGATGGTTTATTCGTCTTGAGAATCTTGAAGGGTTCCCAAAAACTTCGTTCATTAACGTAGGATTCCGAGTCAATCGAGTCGGATATATCTTACTCTGACCTTAGTCTTTTCCCTTCTTGGTTTGAGACTTAAGATAGAAATTTCAGCGGCTTACGAACTGACAACTTTTCATACCAGGTCCTCTCACTGACAGGAGTCCCATCAGCATGGCCATTGGTGGGTCTGTTCCGAACGGAACAGAAAGCCGTTTCAATGCCTGCGCGAAAATCAAGGGGGCAGAAGAGTCGCGAGGAAGCTAACTCCCCCTCTCCTATACGCGTGGCGCTAATCGCGCGTGTTATCGCACGAATCTTAACATAGAGACAAATAAAAGAGGGGATAAAACCCTTTCTCTCAGATTCACCTATCCATTGATTCATTCATTGCCTCCTCGTACTCCTTGAGCACTCCACACCAGTTCCCATCTGCGCACTGTGAGAAAAAATCTCTCCTTCCCCACCAGTCCTTTCTCCTCCAAGATCCATGGCATCCTCCTCGACCTCAGGAGCGGCGGCGGGTTCATCGGCGGCGGATGAGAAGAAGATGTGGGGCCTTTGGTTTTCCAGCGTCATGGACAACGCCGAGCTCCAGGTCATGGAGGACGAAGGATACATTGTCGCCGACGCGTGGCGGAGCGCCTCAGGGCATGTCGTTCCCGCCCCGCGTTATAGAGAGAGGGTGTTGTTCGGCATGCATGTCGACCATGGCCTTAGCTTGCCACCGTCGGACTTCCTCTTTGAGGTCCTCAACTACTACAGTGTGCAACTCCATAATCTTCCTCCCAATTCTCTGCTTGAACTCATTACTCACGCAGCTTTGTGTGAGGGGTTTCTTGGCATTAGGCCAAGTCTCACCCTTTTCCGGTACTACTATGGTACTCGAAAGAATTCCATCAGCGCCGGTGTGCCTTATATCACCAGAAATCTTAGCTTAGTCCTTAGGAGAAACCGATTTTATCCTAGGATTAACGCTAGTGAATCTGTCAAATGTTGGGTCGGAACCTTCTTTTTCACAAGGATATGATGGCTCCTGGAAAGGCGGAAGGTCTTCCGGCGTTCACCGACGGTGCCGCTCCCCACCAGAAATCATGGGATGCGGAGGCGCCGGAGCTATTGGATATCTTGATCCTCGCCAAGAGCCGGATTGATTTTCTGATGAAGCATGAGGGCATCCGTTGATCCGACTTGATCCACTGTTGGCTGGAGCGTCGGATTCAGCCTCTCCAGCACCATGGAGATAGCCTCATGTTCCAGGTCACCGGGGACAAGAAGGATAGCATGCGGGTCAGCCCGAACTGGATTCCGGCGAAGGATTACAATACTCTCATGCAGTATTTGATCAAGGAGAGAGTGGAACAAAAAGTTCCGAATGTCTCTGAAGATGTTCACTTCTCACCGTCCTTTGACTCCGGTAAATTTTTTGACTCTGCTTTCGTGTTTCATCGTTCTTTTCTGTTCTTCCTCCGAATCTATTTTCATCGATGCTTTTCGACTTTGTTAGCTCGAGAAACTCTCCGAGTCTGAGCTAGCTCCACTCGAGTGATATATCTTAGACGATCCGGAGACGACGGAAGATGATGAGGTGCAAGAAGTTGTTGCTGCTGGTAGCCAAGTGTTGCAAGTAATTAAAAAGTAAGCACCTTATCCTTTATTTTCAGTACTTTTGGTACCTTTGTTTCTTTCCAGAGCACACCTGATATTTAGGATTTTCGTGTTCTAGAGCTAAATCAGTTTTGAAGAGAAAGATCAAGCCGGACAGCAAGCCGGGCAAGCAGGTGCGTCAGCAGGACTTAGATATTTAGGGGGATCTTGCCTAGGCCACAGCCAGTGAACTAAACAGTCTCCGCAAGGATCATGCTCAATGGTATCACTCCGTGCTAGGTAAAATTTACGAATCTTTCTTTTGTTGTTGATTTTTTGATTTTTATTTTCAGCCCAATTTTGACTTTTTGGTTCTTTCCCAGCCCCCTGAATCTTTTCGACTCTCCAACCTCCAAACCTCATCTCGAGCGCATTAAGCTCGTCGGAAATATCTTGTACGACTTCCGCCAAACTCTAGAAGAGGCTAGCAAAGCCGTCAAGCTTTCTGACTTGCACACAATGCTAGGGCTCGAGGTGAGGGACAAGGTCAAGGAGATTCCGAAGCTTATCGAAGACTAGAAGATTTCCTACGCACGGATTGCTTCTCAGACAGCTCTGACCATGGTGATGAGCCACCATAACGAGATGGAAATCTGGCACGTCACCAAGGGCATTGCCGAGGAGGATGATGAGGGTATCCCACAAGACATCAAGGCCATCCAAGAGTCTTGTGCAGGTTATGCTTGTCGTGTGGCGGAGATGACCAACTATACAACGCCATTCTTCGGATCTGTCGTCGTGCCTCCCTCGCCCCAAGAGCTAGAAGCCAGCAATGCTTTCGAGTCTGAGATTGAGGGCGACCATGCTGTTGACTCTACTACTCCACCTGCTTCATCACCACCGCCTGATTCTACAGCATAGACAATATTTATGCATTATTCTGAACTTATGGCAATGTAATGATGGATACAATGTATTATTTTGTGCTGGTTTTGTAAAAACTGATGCTTTTACTATCATAGCACTTTGCTTATATATTTTTATGCATGTGCTTGAAAACTTCTGAAGCACTCTGTGTTTTTATGCCTATACTTGTAGTTTTATCTGGCTCTCTGCCTCGTTCCTTTCATGGGCCGACTAACCTTTAGCACGGAAACTTTGCCAAGCAACGGAGCGCAATTGCTAAACCAGTTTAAACTCGGAAACAAAGACGGCTTCCAGTACCTACAACTCATTACTCGAAAATGCCCACGTCTAAGCAATCAGATAAAAAAACCAAAGTATAGACACTAAATTAAACTCTGTACCCTAGGGTAACATTTTTACATAATCAAAAATCGTAACAAGAACGAACATGAACATAAAGTACTTTCAAGCATTCTGGAATTTTTGAAAACAAATGACATGCTCTTTTTGGAAATAAGATGGAAAAAACTTCTCAAAGATAACATATGAGGCAGCCAACACTTTATTTTACTCTGAACATGTACATATATGATTACAAGGAAATATAACTAAGAATAGAAGGGACGTAGTTGTGCAATATTCCATGGACGGTCTATTTCATCCGGGTCTGTGCTGCCACCAGCTCTCTTTCTCTTTCGAGTATCGGGTCTTTTCTTGACTGGTATCATGTCGGTTAGATAATATGACCCATTATGCAAAACTCTTCTAACCATAAAAGGTCCTTCCCAAATTGGGTAAAGTTTGTGCTTTCTATTTTGCGCAAGTCGGAGAACCAAATCGCCCTTTCTGAAACAACGGTTTTGCACTCTCTGACTATGATACTTGCACAGCTTTTGCTGATAGGTTGTAGATCTGCTCATCAACGACACGTACTTCTTCGATTATATTGATATCATCTTGTCGAGAAACTTCTGCATCTTCTTCGATATACGCTTTGACTCGTGGAGACCGATGAACTATATCACCTGGAAGAACTGCCTCTACACCATAGACCAAGAAGAAGGGAGTATAACCAGTTGATCTGTTAGGAGTTGTACGTAAACTCCATATCACAGACGGTAATTCTTCCGCCGAATCCCACGCGGCCCGACGAAGCGGTTCTTTGAGCTGAGGTCGGATTCCTTGTAAAATGAGGCCATTAGTTCTTTCGACTTGTCCATTAGCTTGTGGATGTGCAACTGATGCAATATCAAGTCGGATCCCTTGTTCTTCACAAAATTTGGCAAGTTCACCCATGGAAAAATTGCTCCCATTGCCAGTAATTATACTGTGCGGATATCTGAATCTGATGATTACACCCTCGACGAACTTTCTGGCTATGGCTCCATCGCAACTTGTTACGGGTTTAGACTCAATACATTTTGTAAATTTATCCATCATCACTAGTAGGTGAGTAAATCCATATTTTGCCGTGCGAAATGGCCCTACCATATCAAGCCCCTAGACCGGGAACGGCCATGTAATAGGGATTGTTCGCAGCTGTTCATCCGGAACATGTGCCCTGATGAGCGTACTTTTGGTAGCCTTTGCATGTTTTAACCAGTTTATCGGCATCTGCCTTAGTTGTAAGCCAAAAGAATCCATGTCGAAAAGCTTTTTCCACTAAGGATCTGGCTGCAACGTGATGACCACACTCGCCTTCGTGAATTTCTTTTAAGATTTCCACTACTTTTTCTGAAGAAATACATTGCTGAAACACGCCAGAAACACTCTATTTATATAGCTCACCATTTATTATAGCGTAGTCTTTTGCTCGTCGGATGATCTGCCGGCTCAAGACTTCGTCTTTGGGTAATTTTCCGTCTATCAGGAAATCCAGATAGGGTTTTGTCCAGCTGGGAATTACAGCCAAACTACTATTAAAGGTGAGTCGGAATTTGTCGGGTAATCCTCATCAACTCCGACTATGGAGGGGATCCTTAAATGCTCAAAAAAGCGCCATCCGGTACTTGTTTCCGCGCAGAGCCTATCCTTGATAGAGCATCTGCTTCCTCATTTTCTCCTCGAGGGATGTGTTGAACCTCAAAACTGTTGGAATTATGCCCTAGAGGCAATAATAAAGATGTTATTATTATAATTATTGTTCATGATAAAGTTTATATTCCATGCTAGAATTGTATTAAGCGGAAACTTTAATACTTGTGTGGTTTGTGAACAACACTGTGTCCCTAGTACGCCTCTATGGACTAGCTCATTGATCAATGATGGTTAAGGTTTCCTAACCATAGACATGAGTTGTCAATTGATAATGAGATCATATCATTGGAGAATGATATGATGGATAGACCCAAACTAAAGTGAAGCAATTAGATCGTATCATCGTGTTCATCTTTGCGAAGCTTTTCCTATGTCAAATATTGTATTCCTTAGACCATGAGATAATACAACTCACGGTAGAAAGCTTTGAGGTCATCAAGCGTCATCCTATGAGAGGTGATCATAAAGGTGTCTCTCGGTGATCGGAAAGTATCATTGGGTTGTATGTATCGAGATGGAATTTGTCCCTCCCAAGTTGGAGAGATATACTTGGGCCCACTCGTGTCGATATCAACACGCTTGCAAGCATGTGGTTAAGGAGTTAATCACAAAGTGATATCGGATTCTGAGCGAGTAAAGTACTTCTTTGTGAGCGAGATTGAACTAGGTATGATGGTACCACGATCGAATCTCGGGCAAGTAAAATATCGCGAGACGAAGGAATATATATATGGGATTGATTGAATCCTGGCATCGTGGTTCATCCGATATGATCATCGATGAATGTGTGGGAGTCAATATGGGTGCCGGACCCGCTATTGATTATTGATAGAAGATCATATGCGCATATTCTCGAACTCATGGTCACACATAACGTGTCTCGGCGCTAGGATAGATTGGATAATTGGTTTATGAGTTTTTGTTGGTCTTGGATGGGATCTGGGCCATCACGAGAGGTTCGAGTGGTCAGGAGAATAAGATTCATATAAAGGCGGTGCAGTTTTGGAGTTGAATTGTTCGGGTTAATCGGTATTGCGGAAGCTTCTAGAACCTTCGGAAGGGGACCAACGTGGCCCCACCTTCCGGGGAGGGGCATGGGCCTATGAGGGAGTGTCCTGGCCATTGGGCCGGCCAGGGCACAAGGCCCCATAGGGCCGATCCTATAGGTTAAATTCGTTTAATCTAGATATAGGTTTTCTAGAAGGGGAGAGTCCTTGGCCCCACTTCCTCCCTTGGCCCGGCCCAAGGCTTGGAGGAGGGGCAGGGCTGGCGCCCCCTCTATATAGAGGGCTGGTCGCCTCCCTACACCTTGCCTCCAACCCTAGTTGCCTGCTGCCCTCCTCTCTCCCTCCCATTTGTAGGCGAAGCCTGCAGCAGAAATTCTCCACCATATATACACCGCCGTCGTGTTGTATATCCAATCTATCTCTCCACCATACTTGCTGGTCCGAGGAAGGAGGCGTCGAGGTGCTGCGTGTGCATCTTACGGAGGCACCGCCACTTGTGGTGCTAGATTGGATCGGATCGCGAGGAGGCGAAATGCGACTACATCACCCACGTTAGGCGAGCGTTCACTGTCTGAATCTTCAAGGGTATGAAGATCTAATCCAATCTCTCTCGTTGATTGCATCTCCTAGATTAGATCTTGGCTTTCCCTTTGTTCGCATCCGTGAAAACTTTGATTTACTATGTCGCGAAACCCTTGATGGTATCGAGCTAGATCTATGCGTAGATGTGTTTCACGAGTAGAGCAACATATGGTTGTTGCGGCGTTGATGTTTTCTGTTGCAAGCCTCTTGTTTGTGTTCTTCTTATGGCGGGATAGTAAGATTGAAGCGGTCCAGGCCAACCTTCTGCGACGTCGTTCGAGACGGCTCCGCACTTGGCGTGTGGCTTGTACCACACATGCGGTGGTGGATGTCGATTTCTCTCACTATAGTTTTCATGGGATTAACACGTAGTTTGGCAACCATAATATCACCGTTGTGGCTTTCCGTAGGTAAGAATCGTTCTTAGCATCTACTCCCATAAGCCACGTAAAACATGCAACAACAAAGTAGAGGCGTCTAACTTGTTTTGGGAGTGTTCTTGTGATATGGTATGGCCCAAGATGTGATGTGTATATTGTATCGATGATCATGTTTTGTAATGTTTCACGACTTGCATGTCGATGAGTACACAACCGTAGGAGCCATATGGTTGTCTTTATAATTGTGTATGACCTGCGAGTCAACTTCTTATACGCCATGTAATAGCTTTACTTTATCGCTAAGTAGTTAGCAATAGTTGTAGTTGCTATTCGTGGTGGAGGCAATCATGGTGGAGTGATGGAGATCATCTTAGCGCACAAGATGGAGATCATTCTTGAAGATTGGCTATACCATGTCACATAAAGTTATATGCATGTGATGTTTATCCTTTTATGTATCTTATTATGCTTAGATCGTGACGGTAGCATTATAATATGATTCCTCACTTAAAGATCAAGATAAAAATTGTGTTCTCCCCAAGTATGCACCGTTGCGAAAGTTAAATCGTGTCCAAGCATCACGTGATGATCGGGTGCTATAGACTCTCTCGCTCACATACAACGGGTGCAAGCCAGTTTACTGCAGCGGAAATACTTGGGTCTAGCTTGACGATCCTAGCATGTCTAGACATGGCCTCGGAACACAAGAACCGAAAGGTTAAGCATGAGTCATATGAATGATATGATCGACACTTTGTTGTCCACCATTGAAACCACATCTCTTCTCGTGATGATAGGATTAGGTGTGGTGAATTTGGATCGTGTTCACTAAACAAATTGAGGGATGTTGAATTTAGTGGGAGTTCATCTAGTAATTTGATTAAGTTGAACTATTTATCATGAACATAGTCTAAATTGTACTTGCAAATACTGTAGATCACATGGCCAAGTCAACTTCAACTTCAACGTTTTTCTTTGAGAAGGAAAAGCTCGAAACAATGGGTCTAACTTCACCAATTGGTTCCGCAATCTAAGAATCATTACATGCTGGCGGACAAAGGACTATGTCCTTGGAAGCGTTAGGTGACCCCTGCTGCAAGCTGGCGGTGATGAGAAAGATGTCTATCGATCGGCGAAAGATGATTATGGTGTGATTAAGAGCACCATGTTGTTTGCTATGGAACCGAACTTCAAAATCGTTTTGAAGAGTATCCGGGCCCTTTGAGATTCTCGAGGAGCTGAAAACCATGTTTTGACTCAGGCCGTTCTAAGAGATATGAGATCTCTGAAGTTCTTTAAGCGCAAGATGGAGGAAGGAGTTCCGTTAGTGAGCACGCCATAAAGATGACGGGCTACACTCAGCCTTGAGCAAGCTGGAATGCGATTCGGAGGAGCTCAAGATTGACAGATTCTGCAATCACCTCCCAGCTACAAAAGTTTTGTAGTGACTCATAATCGATTGGTTCCATCGATCGATCACCGAGCTCTTCGCAAAGCTGAAGGCTGCGGAAGTGGACATCAAGAAGGATAATCATGTGTTGATGGTCAACAAGACCTCCTTTAAGAAAGGTAAGAAAGAAGCCCTTCAAGAAGGGCGGCGGCAAGCGCAATGCCCCTGCTGAGAAGAAGCTCAGGTCTGGTCCTAAGCCGGACACTGAGTGCTTCTATTGCAAGGACAAGGGTCACTGGAAGCACAACTGTCCGAAGTACTTAGCGGACAAGAAGGCTGGCACCATCAAAGGTATATTTGATATACATGTTATTGATGTTTTCCTTACTAGCCCTCGTTTTAGTGCTCGGTATTTGATACGGTTCGATTGCTAATATTTGTAACTCGAAGCAGAGCTACGGAATAGACGGCCTTTAGGGATGAGGTGACGATCTTGGCGTTGGCAGCGGATCAAGAGTTGATGTGATGGTCAGCACGCTCTACTTAGTTTTACCTTGGGATTAGTTTTAAACCTTAATAAATGTTATTATGTGCCCGTTGAGCATGAACATTATTTCGGATCGTGTTTATTGCAAGGCGGTTATTCATTTAAATCGGAGAATAATAGTTGTTCTATTTATATGAGTAACATCTTTTATGGTCATGCACCTCTTATGAATGGTTTATTTCTTCTAAATCTCGAAGGGATGAAACACACATCCATAACATTGAGGCTAGGAGATGCAAAGTAGATAGTGATAATACTACTTATTTGTGGCTTAATCGTCTAGGTCATATTGGTGTAAAACGCATGAAGAAACTCCATTCTGATGGACTTTTGGAGTCTCTTGATTTTGAATCATTTGACACATGCGAACCATGCCTCATGGGCAAGATGATCAAAACCCCGTTCTCTGGTATGATGGAGCGAGCAACGGACTTCTTGGAAATCATACATACCGATGTATGCGGACCGATGAGTATTTCGACGCGCGGTGGATATCGCTATTTCCTCACTTTTACCGATGACTTAAGTAGATATGGGTATATCTATTTAATGAAACATAAATCTGAAACATTTGAAAAGTTCAAGGAATTTCTAAATGAAGTGGAGAACCATCATAACAGAAAAATTAAGTTTCTACGATCCGATCGTGGAGGTGAATATTTGAGTTATGATTTTCTCACGCATCTTAAAGCAAGTGGAATCGTTTCACAACTCACGCCACCCGGAACACCACAGCGCAATGGTGTGTATGAACACCGGAATCGAACCCTATTAGATATGGTCCGATCAATGATGTCTCTTACTGATTTGCCGTTATCATTTTGGGGTTATGCATTAGAAACCGCTGCATTCACTTTAAATAGGGCTCCATCTAAATCCGTTGAGACGACACCGTATGAACTGTGGTTTGGTGCTAAACCTAAGTTGTCGTTTCTTAAAGTTTGGGGATGCGAAGCTTACGTCAAGAAGTTGATGCGGACAAGCTCGAACCCAAAGCGGAGAAATCGTCTTCATAGGATACCCTAAGGGAACTATTGGGTATACCTTCTATCACAGAACCGAAGGCAAAGTGTTTGTCGAAGAACGGTTCCTTTCTTGAGAAGGAGTTTCTCGAAAGAAGTGAGTGGGAGGAAAGTAGAGCTTGCGAGGTTATTGAACCTTATCTTGAATTGGAGAGTAGCGTAGCACCTGAACTTGTTCCAGTGCCGCCTGCACCAACAATAGAGGAAGCTAATGACAAGGATCATGAAGCTTAACGATGCGCTCTCTTGAGCGTCGCAGTCGACAAGGTCGCATGCCCTCCTGAGTGGTATGGTAACCTGTCTTGACTGTCTTGTTAGAAGGCGGTGAACCTACGAACTATGAGGAAGCGATGATGAGCCCAGACTCTGAGAAATGGCTGGAAGCCATGAAATCCGAATTGGGATCCATGAGCGAAAACCAAGTATGGACTTTGGTGGACCCTCCTAGCGACCGAAAGGCCGTTGAGTGCAAATGGATCTTCAAGAATAAAACGGATGCGGATGGTAATGTTACCGTCTATAAAGCACGGCTTGTCGCAAAAGGTTTTCGACAAGTTCAAGGTGTTGACTACGATGAGACTTTCTCTCCCGTAGCGATGTTTAATTCCATTCGGATTTTATTAGCAATTGCAGCGTTTCATGTTTATGAAATATGGCAGATGGATGTCAAGACTGCGTTCCTCAATGGCAACATTGATGAAGAGTTGTATATGATGCAACCCGAAGGTTTTGTCGATCCTAAGGATGCTGATAAAGTATTCAAACTTCAGCGCTCCATTTATGGACTGAAGCAAGCATCTCGGAGTTGGAACCTTTGTTTTGATCAAGTGATCAAGAGATTTTGATTTGTTCCAAATTGCTACGAAGCTTGCATCTACAAGAAAGTGAGTGGGAGCTCGGTGACGTTTCTGGTACTATATGTGGATGACATATTGATTATTGGAAATGACATCAACATTCTTAACGATGTGAAGAGTTATTTGAACAAGTGTTTTTCAATGAAAGACCTAGGTGAAGCTGCTTATATATTGGGCATCAAAATCTATAGAGATAGACAAAGGCGCTGATAGCTTTAAGCCGGTACATACCTAGACAAAGTTCTAAAAGGTCCGAATGGATAAGGCAAAGAAAGGTTCGATTGCCTATGTTGTCGGGTAAGATATTGACAAGGCTCGGTGTCCATTACGGTAAATGATAGGGAAGCTATGAGCAAAGTGCCTTATGCCTCGCCATAGGTTCCATCATGTATGCCATCTTTGTGTACTAGACCGGATGTGTCCAATGCTCTTAGTTTGACGAGATATCAAAGTGATCCAGAGTGGAACCTTTGGACAGCCGTGAAGAACATCCTAAAGTACCTAAATAGGACTAAAGAAATGTTCTTAGTCTATGGGGTGATGAACGACTTGTCGTAAGAGGTTACGTCGCTAGTTTTGACACCGACAAGGATGATTCCAAATCTCGACGGATACGTTTATATTTTGAATGGAGGAGTGAGTGGAGAAGCGCAAGCACAGCGTTATCGCGGGATCTACAGTGGAAGCGGAATACATGGCTTCTGCAGAAGCGTCAAGTGAAGAAGTTTGGATCAGAAACTTCATCACTGAGCTTGCCGTGGTTCCAAGTGCATTGGACCCACTGGATATATTGTGTGACAACACTGGCGCCATAGCACTTGCTAAGGAACCAAGATATCATCCGAATACCAAGCATATCAACCACAAGTTTCATATAATCCGAGATTATATAGCAGATGGAGATCTGAAGATTAGCAAAGTACATACAGATCTAAATGTCATAGATCCATTGACTAAACCTCTTCCACGTGTAAAACATGATCAGCACCTCAGTGCCATGGGTGTGAGATTGTTGCCAAATGTAAACTAGATTATTGACTCTAGTGCAAGTGGGAGACTGTTGGAATTATGCCCTAGAGGCAATAATAAAGATGTTATTATTATAATTCTTGTTCATGATAAAGTTTATATTCCATGCTAGAATTGTATTAAGCGGAAACTTTAATACTTGTGTGGTTTGTGAACAACACCGTGTCCCTAGTACGCCTCTATGGACTAGCTCATTGATCAATGATGGTTAAGGTTTCCTAACCATAGACATGAGTTGTCAATTGATAATGAGATCATATCATTGGAGAATGATATGATGGACAAACCCAAACTAAAGTGAAGAAATTAGATCGTATCATCGTGTTCATCTTTGCGAAGCTTTTCCTATGTCAAATATTGTATTCCTTAGACCATGAGATAATGCAACTCCCTGGTATCGGAAGAAAGCTTTGAGGTCATCAAACGTCATCCTATGAGAGGGTGATCATAAAGGTGTCTCTCAGGTGATCGGAAAGTATCTGTTGGGTTGTATGTATCGAGATGGAATTTGTCCCTCCCAAGTTGGAGAGATATACTTTGGGCCCACTCGGTAATCTATATCAACACCGCTTGCAAGCATGTGGTTAAGGAGTTAATCACAAAGTGCTATCGGATTACGGAACGAGTAAAGTACTTGCTGTGAACGAGATTGAACTAGGTATGACGATGCAACGATCGAATCTCGGGAAAGTAAAATATCGCGAGACGAAGGGAATATATATATGGGATTGATTGAATCCTGGCATCGTGGTTCATCCGATATGATCATCGATGAATGTGTGGGAGTCAATATGGGTGTGCGGACCCATTGTTGATTATTGATAGAAGATCATGTCGCATATTCTCGAACCCGAGGTCACACACTTAACGTGTCTCGGCGCTAGGATAGATTGGATAATTGGTTTATGAGTTTTTGTTGAGTCTCGGATGGGATCCGGGACATCACGAGAGGTTCCGAATGGTCCGAGAATAAGATTCATATAAGGCGGTCAGTTTTTGGAGTTGAATTGTTCCGGTTAATCGGTATTGTACGGAAGCTTCTAGAACCTTCCGAAGGGACCAACGTGGCCCCACCTTCCGGGAGGGCATGGGCCTATGAGGGAGTGTCCTGCCACATTGGGCCAGGCACAAGGCCCCATAGGGCCCAAATGATCCTATAGGGTTTAAATTCGTTTAAACTAGAGATAGGGTTTCTAGAAGGGAGAGTCCTTGCCACTTCTCCTCCTTGGCCCGGCCCAGGCTTGGAGGAGGGGCAAGGCTGTCAGCCTCCCCTCTATATATAGAGGCTGGTGCGCCTCCCCTACACCTTGCCTCCAACCCTAGTTGCCTGCCGCCCTCTCTCCTCCCATTGATTTGTAGGCGAAGCCTGGGCATAAATTCTCCACCATATACACCACGCCGTGTTGTAGATCCAATCTATCTCTCCACCATACTTGCTGGTCCGAGGAAGGAGGAGACGTCGAGGTGCTGCGTGTGCATCTCACGAGGCACCGCCACTTGTGGTGCTATATCGGATCGGATCGCGAGGAGGAGAAGCGAATGCGACTACATCACCCACGTTAAAATAGCGTTCCGTTGTCTTGAATCTTCAAGGGTATGAAGATCTAATCCAATCTCTCTCGTTGATTGCATCTCCTAGATTAGATCTTGGCTTTCCCTCTGTTCGCATCCGTAGAAAACTTTGATTTACTATGCCGCGAAACCCTTCAAAAACCCTCGAACGATTTAGATAGTTCATCCACAATAGCTTTGTATGCTGCCATGTGTTTATTTGCGTTATAGATGTTGGATACTTGCTGAGTAACTAAATGTGAATCTCCATAACACATAAGTCTTGATAGGCCAATGTTTTTGTCCATGCTTATTCCATGCATCAATGCTTCTACTCGGCAATGTTATTGGTTGCCGTGAAGTGTATTTGCAACACATAGAACATCTTATCTCCTTGGGGCGATTTGAGCACCATACCAGCCCCCGAGGCTCCTCATGCTTTTGATCCGTCAAAGTGAAGGGTCCAAAATTCTGAGTCTAGAGGACTTGTGTTCTCTCCCATTTCTGTCCAATCAAAGACAAAGTCGGCAAGTATGTGGGACTTTATTGTTGTACGTTGTTTGTACTCAATGTCGAAAGATGCAAGCTCTATTCCCCACTTTGCGACACGACCTGTGGCGTCACGGTTATTGATTATATCTCGCAGGGGAGCGGTGTTCACCACTGTGATCTTATGATCTTGAAAGTAATGGCGTAGCTTTATGGATGCAAATAACACACCATAGGCTAGCTTTTGATGATGTGGATACCATTTTTTTGATTCTGTCAGTACCTCACTCGGATAATAAGTTGGCCATTGCACCTTATGCTCGTGTCCTTCTTCCTCGCACTCAACTACTGTTACCACACTTATGACCTTGTTGGTCGCTACAATGTAGAGTAACATAGATTCCTGAGGTTCTGGCGCTGCGAGAAATGGTGGGTTTGAAAGCAGATCTTTCAAACTTTGCAGGGCAGTTTCAACTTCCTAAGTCCAAACAAATTTATCGGTTTTCTTCAAGAGTTTGTATAAAGGTGCGGCTCTTTCGCCAAGCCGGCTGACAAACCGACTCACTGCTGCAATGCAACCAGTGAGAAGTTGTACGTCCTTCAGCCGAGTCGGCCTGGTAATGTTTAGAATATCCTTGATTTTATCTCGGTTCACCTCTATGCCTCGTTCAGAGACGATGAAACCTAACAATTTTCCGGCTGGAATTCCAAAGAGACACTTCTTCGGATTTAACATCATGTTGAATTTTTCTAGACTAGCAAATGTTTCATCCAAGTCGGAAATTAAAGTTTCCTTATTTTTGGACATAACTGCTATGTCGTCTATGTATACATGGACGTTGCGTCCGATTTGGTCGTTGAGACAATGTTGCATAGTACGTTGATATGTTGCTCCTGCGTTTTTAAGCCAAAGGGCATTGTTTTGTAACAGAAGGTTCCAAAAGGAGTGACGAAAGACGTCTCAATTTGATCCGACTTTTTCATCGGTATTTGGTTATATCCGGAATATGCGTCGATAAAATAGAGTAATTCCAATCTTACTGTTGAGTCGATAACTTGATCGATTCTAGGCAACGGAAATGGATCTTTTGGGCATGCCTTGCTCAAAGCGGTATAATCAACACACATCCTTAAATCAATGGTGTCCTTTTTAGGGACAAGTACAGAATTTTCCACCCAATCTGTATGGATGACCTCTGTTATAAAATCCGCTGATTCTAGTTGGGTTAATTCCTTGGCTATTGCTTTGCGCTTTTGATCACCAAACTGGCGTAAGGACTGTTTGACGGGTTTAGCATCAGGGTACCCATTAAGAGAGTGCTCGGCAAGTTCCCTAGGTACTCCGCTCATGTCAGAAGGCTGCCATGCAAAGATATCACTATTATCTTTGAGGAACTCGACGAGCGCGCTTTCCTATGCGTGGCCTAGCCCTAGCCCTACCCTTATGTTCATCGTCTTGGAGGGATCATCTTCCTTCAGCGATGTTTTCTTCGAATCTTCTGACGCCTTGAACTGCAAACTTGGCTTCAGCACCTCGTTCTTCGTAGCAGGCATCTCGGACGGATTGATGGTCTTCTTGATCTCCTCGTACTCCTGGGCATGCAGCACGGCGTTGGCGAAGGCAGCGGATCCTTTGTCGCACTCTCGCGCCTTCCTCGGATTTCCTCGTACGGTGATTACGCCCTTTGGACCTAGAAGTTTGATCATGTTGTAGATGTAGCAGGGACGAGCCATGAACGCCTAGTAAGCCGGATTCCCAAAGATGGCGTGGTAAGCACTTTTGAACGGTACCACCTCAAAAGAGAGTGGCTCGGTCCGATAATTTTTTCTCGGGTTCCAAATGTCACGTCCAGAGTAATCTCACCCAAAGAATCCACATGTCTTCCTGGTACAATGCCATGGAAAGTTACACTGTTGTAACTCAACTGGCTCTCGTGTAGCTTCATGCGGTGGAGCGTCTGAATGTAGAGGTTGTTAATGCTGCTTCCACCGTCCATGAGTGTTTTAGAGAACTCATAGCCATCAATTAGAGGATTGACGACTAGAGGGTACTTTCCCCGACAATGTGTTTTTCTCGGGTGATCTGAACGGTCAAAGGTGCTGGTCACATCCGACCAGTCTAGAAACTATGGAACAGTTGGAACCGTGGAATTGAGCTCACGAAGAACTTCCTTCTTGTCTTTAGAAGGTTGGGATCCAAGGAAGCAGATGTATGCGTATTTCTTAGTTGGAAAAGTTTTTTTCCATCCTACTTGGGCTCTGTGGCGGCTTCCGCTTCTTCCATGTCGGAATCTTCCTTGGGCTCCTTTCCTTTTTCGGAATTTTTCTTTCCTTTTCGTCGCTTGGCTCTATAGCCAGCGGATTCGTCTTTCTTAATGTCTTCATTGAAACAGCACTCGGCATTTGGGTGGGTAGATCCACTGTTACTATCCAAGTGGTGAACACAGGGATTATTGGCAATGTCAGCCCATGTATAGGTTCTTCCGGGTTGCTGGTCTCCTCTGCTCTGGATTCGGGAAGTTCCACGAACTCTACCTCGGCCGCCTCCGCTCCCTCCTCATCCTCCAGATCCAAACGTTGCATTAACAGTTGCGTTTTCCGGAGCCGGCCCTTCGTTCGAGGTGTTCTTGTGCTTCTGAGTTTGCTTTGGCTATTTGGCCGCATTGGGATTGGCCAAAATGTTTAGCAGCCCTTCTAAATCATCATCGGCATCAGCGTATTTGCTTGTTGTTTCTATCATTTCTTCCAAATCTATGACGTGGTCACGTTTCAGTGTGTGACGTAAAAGTCCGACTGGAAGTCCTGTAATAAAATCTTCTATCGCAGTTTGCTCGTTCACTCCTTCGCAGGAGTTCTTCGTGTCGATCCAGCGCCCGAGGTAATCCCGGCAAGTTTCTCCGGGTCTTTGTGTGCAATGCTGCTGAAGGGAATATGCCCGAGAGGCAATAATAAAGTGGTTATTATCGTATTCCTTATTTATTATAAATGTTTATTTTGCATGCTATAATTGTATTAATACGGAAACATTAATACATGTGTGTTTAATAAACAAACAGAAAGTTCCTAGTTATGCCTCTCTCATAAAATTAGCTCGTTGATTAACAAGATGATCAAGGTTTCCTGATCATGGACATTGGATGTTGTTTAAAACGAGGTCACAACATTAGTGTAATGGTGTGATGAACATTCATCCGAAGTATAGCATTACGATCAAAGTCATTGAGTTTATATTGATATAACATCATACAAAGTGATCCTAATCCTTAGACCATGAGATCATGTCGATCACTAACACTAGAAGAGTATCTTGATAACATCAAATGTCACACTGTAACAGGATGATTATAAAGATGGGTTCAATACTACTAAAGTGTTATGTTGAGGCCCATGGATCGAGAGTCGAATTTGTTCATCCCGATGACGGATAGATATGCTCTGGGCCCTCTCGGTGATATCACATTGATTAGCTTGCAATAAAGTGATTTTATCACTAGAATGTTATATCACGGGAATAAGAAAAGAGTGCATGTCAGTAACGAGATCAAACTAGGTATGGGGATACCGATGATCGAATCTCGGACATGTAGTATATCGCGAAACAAAAGGATTAAGATACTAGAGTAAAACGTTCTCATGATCACAAGAAAGTCATCGTTGAATGTGTGGGAGTCAGTACGGATCTCTAGGCCCCGCTTCTGATTATTGATTAGAGAGGGGTCTCGATCATGTTCGCATTATTTGCGAACCGTAGGGTGAAACACTTAAGAGACACCGACATCCATTTGGAGCAAAAGTTTCATGCCGGAAAGAATAACAAGCGCATGAATTTATTTCACTAGATACCGAAACGGGTTTTTGGGTGAAATTGCAGAAAGTGTTTTTGCATGTGAAATAAAATACTAGCAAGGGGTTATATGAGAATGTTTTTCATTCAAGTAATTGACAAAATTCTGAATAAATAAAAGGAGTTTTATTTAATGAGAGTTTGCATTAAATTTGGTGGAAATTTAATGGGAATTTGAGTGGGTTTTTGAGTGGAGGGAATTGAAAGGAATTTGTGTGAGTGGAGTGTCCACCCACATGAATGAAAGGAGGGGAGGGCTCAGCCCCATGGCTGGGCGATTAGCCCCTTGGGTGCCCCCCTCTCCCTATAAAAGGATCCCCATCCCTCCCTCTCTCTCACTAACACCTCCTCATGAAGGATCTCTCTCCCCCTTTAGTATTTGTCCCCCATGGTATCGGACTAGTGAGACACATGTTCTAGGTGGCTATTCGGCAAGAAAGAGTTGTGCTTCCGCTGCATCGCTGGAGCGAGGAGGCGGAGGTTGCTCGGTGCCTCGGACGTGTCTGCGAGCACGGATGCGCCGCTAAGTTGCGGTGCTAAGGACTTCCTCTCGATCTTGAGATCGGCAAGAGATCGTCTACATCAACCATGAGTTTGGACTCTTTAAGCTTTGTCGGTCTTCAAGGGTATGTTCTCTACGGATGTATATCCGGCCGTTGCTTGTATCTAGTAGATAGATCTTGGTACATAGTTGTTCCCATCATAGGAAATTTTTTGTTTTCTATCTTTGCAAGCCTCTGATGGTATCGAGCGAATCTATGCATAGATGCTTTGCACGGGTAGTACATATATGAGTATCTGGGCGATGATGATCATTTTATTGCATCTTAGTTGTACTTTGGATATTGGTGGCATAGTGGGATGAAGAGGCTTGGACAAACTTTACATGTCCTCGCACATGAGACTTGTTCCACGCTTGACATGCAACTAGTTTGCATAAGTGTCTAACGGGTGGCTGTCTCTCCTACTACAATCAATATCTAATTTGCAACGAGTTTTCAACAATTTGGTTATCCTCGTTGTGGTTCATTGTAACACCCCAGTTTTAGCTAATCCATATTAGGGTTTTGATTGTGCATTGCATAAGCATCATCTATCTTGCTAAGACTTAACTCAATCAAGATCAAATACAAAACCCTAAACCCTAGCTATTTTACCTCTCTTTCTACAAGCAATTCAACAAGTTTTGAATATTTTCAAAAGACTCAAAATGTTTGGATCCCAAATAGTATAAGGGGTCCCTGCTGTATTTTCATATTTACAAAAGCCTCTAGTATATTAAAATAGTTTAAAACAGATTTGGAAATCAAATATACAAAAGAGAATAGCTAAAGAGGAAAAGAAAAATTTCTAGAAAATAAAAACTAAAGCCAGACCCTATCAGGCCGCAGCCTAGACCGGCCCATTTCCTTCCCTTTTCTTTCTGTCAGCCTAATGACAGCCCATCTCAGCCGAGAGCAGCCCACGGGCCCGTGCCTTCACCTGTCATGCCGTCTTCCTCGTTGTCGGCAAGCTGCTGCCTGGCAGCGCCGATCCGTCGCCTCGCCACCGCACTGCGATGTGTGTTGCCGCCCTAGAGACGTGGATAAGACCTGCCCCGACCCCCTACCTCGTCCTTATCCTCTCTCCTCGTCTCAGATGACCTCTCTCGCTCGTTTCCCTCGTGGATCTGAAACCCTAGCCGACGACCTCGCCGTTGCTTAGCCGTCTCCGGTCTCCCCGTGCTCTGCAAGCGACGCCTTGAGCTCCGTCGCGCTCTGAGGACCCTCCCCGCCGAAGGAATCGCTCGAGCGCGCTCAGGATCGAGCTAGCCGAGCTCAGTTTCACCGTCATCCGCCACCGCATCCGTCATCGATTCCAGCGTCACTCGGCCTCCCCTCGCGTCATGGACCGCACCACTGTGCTCAGGGTGAGCCACCGGTCCCTCAGGACCTCTGCTTTGCCTCTCTTGCACGCAGTAGCCATTTCTCGCCGTCAATCCGCAAGCTCCGCTACCGTGCACCGTCGAGCTCGCCGTTCCAGTGACCTTTAGCAAGCGGCGCCGTCGCGATTAGGTAGCCTGCGGTGCCCTGGTTCGAGTAGTCCTAGTAGAGCAGCCCCGCATCACCCTGTCACCGTCCCACGCCAACGTCTGGTATTTCTCCGGCGACCTGACGTAGTTCCTGACCACGTGGTGTAAGATACCTCCCCTTTATAAAGGTAAGGATCCCTGTGATTGCAATGCTAGTCACTGGATCAATGCTAGCATCCACAGTTTAAGATGAAGTACACAGAAACAAAGGTCATTATTACATATCATTCTAGAGACAAACATAGTCTTTTACAAACTCCATGGCCACAGGACTAATACAAGAGTTCAATTATAGAATAAGATAAATAATTCTTCATCTTCATGTGCCACAGGCAAGCATGTTGAGTGTAGACTCATAACCCCTAATCATGATCAGAATAACCTGCAACATCACAAGTTACAGCCACAATGAGTCAATACATTTGTAATAGTATTGGCAAGTGATAACTTAGTAGAATATTAGCATATAGATACTACATGCATTTTGGCTAAGTGTAGCTAGGCTTGCTTTGCTCAAAATAGGTTTTACCTATCAGATGAAAACACTAAGTTTTTCCTTTGACAAAACTTTCCCAAGGAATCACCAATAGACATTGGTGAACCTTCACCCTTGTTTAACCACACGTTTTCACTTAGAAATTGGGATGAGGAGATTCTTGATAGCTTCCATGTCTTGATGCTCAAGTTGTCTAATACCAGGGACATGGCTAAGTACTTAGATTCTTCCATCTGCAGAGGTTGTGCACTTTCCCCACAAGACTTGATTTTCACCAAGATAGGATCTTTCAGAAGCCTTCCCTTAGACCAAATGGACGCGCTCCAAACATGTTATCCCACTACCACCAACTTTCCAAATGTCTAAGTTATTGCAACCTATATGATCCAGGCAGATCCAATAATGCCATGTGGCTGCACTAGAAGCTTCTTAACATATGGCATCTCAAATCCCTTTGTTCCTGGGTGGATTTCCACAAGTGAGATACACAAGGTAAACCATAGAAATGGGCCTTGTGTAACCACTCAACACAAACCAATCTTTCCATTCCACCCAGGTGTTTCATTCACTTAGTTGTTTTTATTAAGCAAAACTTAAGTCCAAAGACTTAGAAATATTTCTCATAGCATGAATATATATAACCACCCTTGGTTTTTACTATCTAGGCTAAGCATGGCAATGTTAAGCATCTTAACTTAGAGAAATTTCTAACAATTATACAACTACTAGGATTTCCCAAGCATAGCATATAGATACTTATCCAAAATATTCATGCAAGTCCTATACAAAATATTTCTAGTGCATAGTTGAAAAATATAGGAATAAAATCATGAAGCACCACTTGCCTTGGTAGTTTGGGGGGTAGCAACAATCTTGATAATCACAATCACTATTTGCACCAAAATCTACACATAAAATAATGGCACAAAAATCACATATCAAAATATACAAACAAAAATATATAAATGCATGCAAATGCCATGTGATGATTTTTCTACACCAAACAAGACAAGTAAACAGTACTAGATCATAAACAAGCCCAAGATACTCAAAATAGACTTTATTTGATTTTTAAAACATTTTTCAAATCATTTCTATAACCATAACAAGCCTAGACATGTTTCTGAATAAACAACCATTTTTACAGAGGCAAAACATTAAACACATTGCATAAACAGATAGGATTTTCTCTCCTGATTCCAAAAATATAAAATTTGCAAAATTTGAACGTGTGGATCAAAAGTTATGAATTTTGCAAGTTTGAACATCTAATAGATTTAAATTCTGTTTTTAAAACAAAGAACTAGCCACGCGGCGCTCTCTGATTGGTCGATACCTTTTCGCGCGGATCAGGCTTTCTGGATCGTTAGATTAAAAGTGCATCGCACGGCTCAGATCCAAACTTACCGCTTCGCTAAGTGATCTAATTCTACGTGTCAGATCAAGATCCAATGGCGCACAAGTGTTTCGCCAAAGATGGGCAGCGCGCGAAGGTGGCTGGCGGCAGCGCGTCCGGGCGGTGATGTTGCCGGAGATACAGGAAGCGAGGAAGGTAGTGGAATAGCTCACCGAGTTCGCGTGATGACGCTGGTGCTCGAGGTGGTGTTCGTTGGCAAAGGGGCGCACCGTGGAGGTCGCTGGGGCTCGTCGGAGTTGTGCACGGCGTCGGGTGCTTGCAGACGTCGATGTTGCCGAAGATTTGAACCGCCCTAGCACGAACTAGATGTATCAGGGGGTGTGCAAGGTCACAGCGAGCATGATAGTATCGAGGAGAAGACAAGGGGCGCTCGGGGATTACCGTGATTTCTCACCGGAGAAGAGAGAGGCGTCGGGCTCTTGCGGTGGTTGTCGAATCCGTCGATCTGGGTCACGAGCAGACAAAACAAAGGCATGACATGAGTCGCGTGATCAAGGGAAACATTCTAGCGTGAACGAGACAGAGTGGGGTGGACGGAGCTCACCAGAATCGTACGCCGGAGAGGCTCAGTACTGCGGCGGTGCAAGCGAGATTGTGGGCAGCCTGGTGGCGTAGTGGGGGCGCTAAGTGAGGGGAAATGGTCATAGAGCGGTGGGGGTTAAATAGCCGGAGCAGAGGCAAGAATTACGCATGGCATCAATGGTATTTAAGAGCATTTGCGTCGGGAGGAAACGGCCGCGGCGGGGCTGGTCGTAGGCGTGATTTGGGGACGATGAGCTAACGTGGATGTGGGGCCCGATGTGGTGAGGGTGTCTTGTGAGCACGGTGAAAACAGAGAGAGGAAAACTCGGGTGTGCATGCTCTTGGGCGAATAAGTGGCGCCAGGCCCAGTGTTGTTTTCTATTCTATTTTCTTTTTCTAAATCGATTATCAGGAATCCTTTTCAAACAATGTCAAAAGTATTTGAATTCAAAATCTTTCTGGACTTTTACAAAGTGAAACATGTATACTTTTGAATATAAAACCATGCTGTCTTGTTGGACTTGCATGGTTCCTTTGAAATTTTTTAAAATAACAGTGCCTTAGCACATGATTTGATAAAGATTTGAAAATGGTTTTAAAACCATATTTGTTTTGGAAATTTTGTCCAAGCTTTAATCACTCAACCAATCCAACATATGAGCAAACAAAACTTGGTTTAAAACAATTATTCTCTCACTTGAGAGTGGCATTGGATCAAAGCTTGTTCACATGAAATAATAGCACCCAAAGTTTCTGTTTCTTTCAAAAGAGTTTGAAACTGAACTCTAAATGAATATGCATACATGGATGATATGCAAAGCTTTGAAAACATGATTTTAGGGATGTTACAAATCTAACCCCCATAAGGTGAATCTCGCCCTCGAGATTCATATTGGCTAGCAAATAGGTGAGGGTGGTCTTTCCGAAGATCATCTTCTCTTTCCCATGTTGCTTCTTCTTCAGAATGATGGTTCCATTGAACTTTGCAGAATTTGATAGACTTAGTCCGAGTAACTATTTCTGCAGTCTCAAGAATCTTGATAGGTTTTTCCTCATAAGTGAGGTCACTCTCCAATTGAACCTCATCCAAAGGTATAGTATCCTTCAAAGAAGTCTCTTCCATATCTAGATGAAATTTCTTAAGCTGACTCACATGAAACACATTGTGAACGGCAGACAATGACTCTGGCAATTCAATCTCATAATCTACTTCTCCTTTACGACTTAGAATCTTGAATGGTCCAACATATCTCGGGGCCAATTTTCCTTTGACTCCAAATCTTTTAACTCCACGAAGTGGTGACACTCTAAGATAAGCTCTATCACCCACTTCATAGGTGACTTATCTATGCTTAGGATCTGCGTAGCTCTTCTGTTGGGACTGTGCTATCTCCAATCTGTCCTTAACTAGCTTGACTTTATCTTCAGCCTCTTTGATTAGTTCTGGTCCGAACATATTTCTTTCTCCCACACTATTCCATAACAATGGGGTGGTACACTTTCTCCCATAGAGAAATTCAAATGGTTCCATCTCAATACTGGCTTGATAGCTGTTATTGTAAGAGAATTATGCGTAAGGCAGACTTTCATCCCAACTGGCTCCATAGTCTAGGGCACATGCCCTCAACATATCTTCAAGAATCCGATTGGTCCTTTATGTTTGCCCATCAGTCTGAGGATGAAAATCAGTGCTGAATTCCAACCTCGTTCCCAATGACTCATGTAGTTGCCTCCAAAAATGAGAAGTTAATTGAGTTCCCCTATCAGACACAATACTCTTGGGTACTCCATGTAGACATACAATCCTACTCATATAGACCTTGGCTAACTTAGCACTTGTATAGATTGTCTTCACGGGTATGAAATGAGCCACTTTAGTTAGGCGATCCACTACTACCCAAATAGAATCATATCCTGACCTGGTCCTTGGAAATCCGGTGATGAAATCCATGCCAATCTTGTCCCACTTCCAATCAGGAATAGGTAGTGGTTGTAGCAATCCTGCTGGTTTCTGATGTTCCGCTTTCACTCTACTACATACATCACACAAGGCAATATGTTCGGCGATGTTTTTCTTGAGATTATTCCACCAAAATCTTTCCTTCATATCCATGTACATTTTGGTGTTACCCGGATGAATAGAATATGGTGAGTTATGTGCTTCCTGTAAAATCAGTTTCCGAAGCTCCGGATCTTGTGGAACACAGATACGTTTCCCATACCATAAAGTACCCTGTTCGTCTTCATGAAATCCTTTGGCTTTCCCTTTGCCAATCTTTTCCTTAATCTCTTCAATTTCCTTATCTGTCTTTTGGGCTCTTTGATTTTGTCCAACAAAGTGGGTTGAACATCCAATGACATGAGATGTCCTTCAGGCACAATCTCCAATCTGAGATCTATAAATTGGGCACACACATCATCTAGAAATTCTCCCTTAGTAAGGCCATTCACAAATACCTTACGGCTTAGAGCATCCGCTACAACATTTGCTTTACCGGGGTGGTATTGCAAAAGTCAAGTCATAGTCCTTGATGAGTTCTAGCCATCTTCTTTGTCTCATGTTGATTTCTTTCTGGGTGAAGATATACTTCAAACTTTTGTGATCTGTGAACACTTCACATCGTTTTCCCAAAAGATAATGTCTCCATGTTTTGATTGCATGGACAACAGAGGCTAACTCTAAATCATGAGTAGGGTAATTTAACTCATGAGTTTTGAGTTGTCTCGAGGCATAGGCTACAACTTTCCCTTCTTGCATTAGCACTGCACCTAATCCATGATGAGATGCATGACAATACACTTGGAAATCTTTCTCCAAATCTGACAGACACAAGACTGGTGCTGTCACTAGTCTCTTCTTCAATTCTTGGAAACTAAGTTCACATCCCTTAGACCAAGCAAATTTCTTGTCTTTCTTTAGTAACTCTGTCATTGGTTTAGCTACTCTGGAGAAATTCTCAATAAATCTTCTGTAGTATCCTGCCAAGCCAAGGAAACTACGAACCTCTTTTACTGACTTAGGAGATTCCCATTCAGTTACAACTGATACTTTAGCAGGATGAACTGCCACACCATCTCCTGACACAATGTGTCCAAGAAATCCAACTTCATTTAACCAAAATTCACACTTGCTGAATTTGGCATACAGCTTATGCTCTCTAAGCTTCTCAAGTATCAAACGCAAATGTCCTTCATGCTCTTCTTTGCTTTTGGAGTAGATCAAAATGTCATCGATGAAAGCGACAACAAACTTGTCAAGGAACTCCATGAACACCTTGTTCATCATATTCATAAAGTATGTTGGTGCATTGGTAAAACCAAATGGCATCACGGTGTACTCATACAATCCATACCTAGTGGTGAAAGAGGTCTTAGGTATGTCTTATTCTCTTATCTTAAGCTGAAAATATCCTGAACGGAGATCAATCTTTGAGAACACACAGGCTCCTTCCAGCTAGTCAAACAAATCATTGATTCTCGGCAAAGGGTATTTGTTCTTGATAGTCACCTCATTGAGTGAACAGTAATCTATGCATAACCTTTGACTTCTATTTTTCTTTTCCACAAACAAAACTGGTGCTCCCCAAGATGAAGAACTTGGTTGAATAAATCCTTTCTGCAACTGTTCTCCAAGTTGTTTCTTGAGTTCTTTCAACTCATCAACTGACATCTTGTACGGTCTCTTTGCTATTCGTCCAGATCCTGGTAGCAAGTCAATAAGAAACTCCACATCTCTATCTGGTGGCATTCCCGGCAATTCTTCCGGAAACACATCAGGATATTCACTCACAATTGGCACACTGTCTATGCTAACCCCCTTAAGAGAATTTAGCTTACTCCCTTAAGATTCAAAGTTAGATCTGAATCTTATCCGTTTCTTTTACGGGGTTGTGAGTGCAACAGTTCGATTAGCACAATCTAGTACTCCTTCATACTTGGTCATCCAATCCATTCCTAAAATTACATCCAGTCCTTGGGAATCTAGGATTATCAGACTCACTGGAAACTTATGCTTTCCAAACTCTATTACTAGATCCCGGCATCCAAGACTCACTATCATATCTCCACCGGGAGAACATACTTTTATTGGACACCCAATGTTTTCAGTTGGAAACCCATTTCTATCAACAAATGCTTTTGATATGAATGAATGTGATGCACAAGTATCAAAAAGAACAAGTGCTGGAATAGAATTGAGTTTGAACTTACCAGCCACAACATCGGACTCCTCATAAATTTCTTCCACATTGATGTGGTTCACTTGTCCCTTTTGGAAAGGGTTGGGCTTGTTGGGTCCTTCAACTTTCTTTTCTGGGCATTCATTTGCATAATGCCCCATCTTCTTGCACTTGAAGCATTCAACCTGACTAAGATCCTTCTTGACAGCCTGGCTTCCACTACCACTTCCACTTCCATTGTGGTGGTTCTTGTACCCACTCTTGTGATTCTTGTACTTGTCATTGTCATGACTACGGTGATGCTTGTTGTCATGATGACGGTTGTGTTTGTGATGGTTGTTGTACTTTCTATGCTTGTGGGATCTAGAATTCCCACTATCATCATAATGGGAACGCTTGTGAGACGATCCCGAGTTGTGCTTGTCAGAGTGCTTCCTCTTCCTGCTTTCAACCTGTTTCATCTTGCTCTCCAAGATGGCAGCCTTGTCCCAAAGAGACTGATAAGTGGGGACATAGGACACAGACAGCTGCAGATTCAGTTCATCGTTCAATACTTCGATGAACTTCTCTTTCCTCTTAGCATCAGTGTCAACTTCATCCGGTGCATAACGCGCCATATTGTTGAACTCCTCAATTTATTCATCCATGCTGCGGTGTCGCTGCTTCAAGTTATGAAATTCCTTCTTCTTCAAACTCATCACTCTGGATGAGATATGAGCTGTACGGAAACCATCTTCAAAGATAGCCCATGTCACATCCTCAATGGGAGTGGTGATCTGGAAGTTATCCCACCAAGTAGCTGCTGGTCCTTCCAACAAGTGTGCTGCAAACCTGACTTTCTCCTCATCAGTACAGCCAACAGTTACCAAATCCTTGTTCACTGATCGTAGCCAATCATTGGCCACCATGGGATCAGTAGTTTCTGAGAACTTAGCTGGCCTCAGTCTTAGGAATCTGGTAAGCATGTCAAAACCTGGTGGATTGTTCTGATTGTTGTTGTTGTTGTTGATATTATTGTTGTTGTTGTTATTGTTATTGTTCTGATTCTGCATAAAGGTGGTCATCATCTGCATCAGTTGTGTCTGAGCTGTCATCAGCTGCTGCATCTCTAGGGTGACATTGTTGTTGTTCGGGTTGGGGTTGGCACGTCGAGGAGGCATCTGTTGTCACATCCCAAATTTTAGATTTGGTTCTGCATATCATTCAAGTCATTGCATCATGGTCTTCCATACAAAACTTCGGTTTGAAAAGTTTCCGGCGAAATGATATTTGCAAACCCTACTTTAATTTGCTATAATGCTCCTATTAGAGGGTATACTAGGTTTGTATTTCCACCCCCTTTGGAAGCTAGTGGTGTTGATACAAAGGATCCTATGATGATCCTCTGGTTTTTACAAAAATTTAGATACTAATTTCGCCCAATTCGGAGTTCGTATGAAGAAGATACGGTGGAAAAACTAAAACAGAAAATTAGAAAAAGAAAAGAACAAAAAAAAAAGGCGTGTGACCCAAACCCGCGCCCGGCCAGCGCCAGCAGCTACACCAGCCGCAGTAGTTGCTACGCCAGCGGAAATTATCCGCCCGCCGCCCGCCACCGGCAGGTGGGGCCCAACTGTCGGCGCCGACCGCGCTGTCGCGTGGGCGCGGACTCAACCGCCCGCCGATTCCGGGGAGGACTCCACGTGGACCCCCCCTCTTAGCCGACTTCGCCCCTGCCTCTCCCCGCCGCACTCCGCGCCGCCGCCACCCCGAATCGCGTCGCCGCCGCGCTCACGCCGCGTCGCGCCCGCCTCGTGAGCATCGCGCCGCCCTCTCCTTCCCTCACCTGCCCGTGACCCACGAGCCGCCATGAGCCCTTCTTCTCTTCCTCATGCGGGGCGCCGCCACGCCACCCGAGCGCCACCGCCGCATCTAGCCGCCGCGCCCAGGCCGCCCGTTTCCACCCAGCGCCGAGCTCCGCCGGGTCTCGCCACCGCCCTCGCCACCTGGCCGCCGCCAACTTCGTCGGTGAGTCCCGCCGCCGCCTCGCTCCCTGGCTGTTGGATCTTCGATCTACGACCCAGATCGTGTGGAGACCACGTGGTTGACTGGTTGACCAGTCAACCCACGCTGAGTCAGCAGGGAATATTCCCTTTTGATTTAAAATTTGTTTAGAATTTGCAGAAATTAGTAGAATCTTGTAAAATTCGTAGAAATTAATCTACTGGGCAAAAAAATGCAAATAAAATATGTGTAGATTCAGTAAGTCGCGTAGAATCTTGTTGTACCATTGTTTTACACTTTTGCAGCAATATTTTGTCCATATTAATTAATTGAGTTAATGGCCTTTTTGGAGTAATTAATTCGTAGAAAAATATCTGTAACTCCCAAAATTGCAAATAATATGTCCGTGGATTCAGTAGAACAAGGAGAATCTCAAAGTGAATTAAAAAGATAGGCTTACAGTAAAAACTTTTACAGAAACTATTTAGTGGATTTCTGCAGTATTTTAATTACTCAGGGAGTTATATAATTCCTTTTTGAGAAATTCCAATTGGTACTGTTCCTATTCAGTAGTGCCTACACAGTAGAATTTTCTCAAGATTTTACAAACAGTATGTTAATAGTAGTGAATTATTTGGGTTCTAACTCTAGTATTGAGCATTATAATTTGCATAATAGTTTTCCTTGCGCAAAAATTATTTTCCATGCATGCATTCAGTAGCTTTACTGAATAATACTATGTGGTGCTGCTGTAGCATCAATACACTTGTCATGCATACATCTTGCATCATCTTTGCTTGCATATGATTGTGGATGGTTTGTTTATGAATGCAATTGTATCGTGTAGATTGTGACGAGTGCAACGCTTGCTCGTGTGTGGATTGTTCTTCCGACCGCTACAACCAAGGCAAGTAGATGCTACCTTGTTCATGATGTTGTCCTACTATTTTCAATGCATTGTCGTGTATTTTGTAGTTGCATGTGTAGGATGATACTATCGCTATGCTATGTCCTATTATGTGGTAGGGCTCTCCTTGTAGATGAACCACCATTGGTAGATGTGCTTAGCCATGTTATGATGAACGAGGGTTGGGTTACATCACTGGAAGTTGTTTCTAAATGTGTGGGTTTGCGAAAACTGAAACAACTTAATCAATGAATCTCCTGGGTGTGACGGGATTGATAATTGTTGGTGGTTTTATTGCGGAAAGGCACCCAGGTATCAAGAGAAAATGATTGGCTTCTTTATTTTGTAGCTTACGTGTACAACCATGTGCCAATAATGAAATGGGCGGTTGGTTGGACTTAGTAGGTCGTGGTAACTCGAACCCGCGTATCCAGAGATGTAGAATTTTGGTAGGTTGGACCGGTGCGCGTCGGGATTGGGGAGCTACTTCCCGAACGGTCTCGTCTTGGAATTCTCCCTATCATCACCCAAAATGAGAGTGATGGTACGAGCTAGGCTGGCCAAGTCACATGGGTAAAGTGTACTAACCCCTGCAGGGTGTATAATCTAATCGGTTAGTCGTGTCCCCGGTTATGGACATCTGAGTTGCTTGATATTGATTCCATGACATGTTTCTCGCTCGTTCTAATTTCATAATTGCTTTAATGTTGTTGGGTTAACTTAATTGGGATCTTTTAAAAGAAAATCAAAAACTGTTTATGAAAGTAGGACAAAGGTGTTTGCAAATGCAAGCTAGCCACAGCTCCACTTGCCAAATATGCATGTAGATGTTAGCACTATTGTCTCATTTACTAGCTCTACTTGCCATACATTCCATGTATTCACCCTTCGGGGCTGCTACATTTCATGTTGCAGGATATTCCGATTCTGAGTAATCGATATATGCCACGGTACTCCACTCGGCACTTGTTCACTTGTGGGCAATTTGAATAATGGAGGATTTTCTTTATTTATGTTGCTACCTGAATAATTTGAGATAGCCTTGAGCTAAGCTTTTATTGTAATAATGGTACTCTGGATCTTCGTTATTTATGATACACGGATATTTTTCTATGTTATTCATCTTATTCTATTGTGGGCCAATGAACCGATCCAGGGATTGGCATGTCACATAGAAGCCACGGTCTTTTCAGAACCGTGGTGTTACAAGATGGTATCAGAGCCCGTGTGTCGACTGTAGGATCGTGACCTAGGATTGGATTAGGAAGCCATAGAATTATTAAAGCTTATATTAACTCTGTCTTTCATCTTATGCCTTTCACTCTCTTAAATTCACTTTCCTCTTTTAATTGATAGATGGGAGAAGTCAGGACTAAGTATGCAACCATGGAGTCAACAAGGCCCTTTGCAAAACAATTAGCACAGCTCTCGCAGTAATTGGGATTGCCACTGCCCATGTTCAAGGGAAGAAGGTTGTACACCTATGGATATAGCGAGGATGCATGGGAGATCACCACCTTCATATTCAGAGATGTCGTCTTACCAAACCCTGTGCACCTGATCTACAGCAAGACATACTGCAACTGGGGACTTGGAATAAACTTGGCCATGCATGAAGCCCTGTCTCGCCAGTGCCATCATGTCCGACACCTACTGCCAGCAGATTCACCCTACCGTGACTATGGGAGGCGTGATGAAGATGGGAACATTGTGGTTACCCCGGGCGACAGGAACAACATGCCGCCCCGTCGGAGCCACATAGAGGACATGGAAAGGGAGAATGGAGCTCTAGCTGAGAAAGTGATGATGGTAAAGGAAATTGCAGATTTTGCCAGCAATGGTATGGTGGTCCAAGGACATGAGATTGACACCTTGCATGAAGCTGTGGGAGTTCTGGAAAATGCCCTGATAGGCAGAGATGCAACCATAGCTCATCTTCATGGAACTGTGCAGGAAAACACCCAGAACATACAACAGTTGCAAGGGACCGTCCAGGAAAGGGATCAAACTATTGAAGCTATGGCAGCCCAGATTGCCGCTCTCCAAGCACAACTGAACCCACCCTCGGATGATGACAATGGAGATGGTGGCAACAATGATGATGATGATGACAAAGGAAACGATGATGATGATGAGGACGAGGATGATGATGATGGAGACGATGATGGTGTAGGAGATGAAGCTGTTGCAGTTGCAGCAGAGAGTGAAGAAGAAGAGGAGGATCCAGAAGAGGTGGAGTTTGATATTTCAAGTGATGACTCAGGAGAGGTGTACACTCCGCCGCCATGGTTGAACCGTGGACAAAAGCGCCAACGCATGAGTGCAAGGACCTACCGCAACCTCTTCAAGAAGTAGATAGAAGTCCACCAATTAGTCCTCGTTAGATAAAATCGTTAGGATTAGTCTCGATCGATGTAAAACTTAAATTACTATTAGCTTAAGAGTGTTTAGTTGCTTATTTGTGTACTTCAATATCCCAGGATTATTTGTGCGAATTTTTAGTGAAAGAGTTTTGGCAAGTTTGGTTAATATATGTGTTATTCCTGCTGCAGTTTTCTGCTGATACAGCAGTACTGTATGATTTTTCATATTTTACTGGTATCTGGGAAAAATCTGAAAAAAGTAGGGCTGGTGCGAACCTCTCTGTACTGTATGTGCGAAAATCAGCATAAATTCCTGACGAGTTTAAGTCAGGTATAAAAATTCGTGAACAATGCTAGACTATTCTGGCAGATTGCTGTTTTTAATGCTTTGTTGATCAGCTGTTTAGGTAACCATTGCCAACTCTTCTAAAACTATTTCAGTAGATATATACTGCTAGTATAACCCCTGGGTTGTTGCTGGATCACTTGTTTGTTGATGTGTTGCTTGCTTGTGATTGTCTGCTATTGTTTTGTTGTTGTTTGATCATAATGCATGGGTAGAATCCTGTTTTCGTAGTTGATTCTTCTAAGCTTACATGTGTTGAACCGCAGATGCCTCCCCGCCGTCAACCCACTGAGTTGGAGCAGCTCATGGCAGCTCAAGAACAGCTGACCCAAGTTATGACCCAGTTCATGGAAGCTCAGAACAACAACAACAACAACAACAACAACAACAACAACAACAACAACAACAACAACAACAACAACAATGGGAACAACCAGCCTCAAGGAGATGCTCTCACCAGGTTTCTGAGGCTAAGGCCAGCTAAGTTCTCTACTGCAAGGGAACCAATGGTTGCTCTCGACTGGTTGCGTTCGGTCAACAAGGATCTGGTAACTGTTGGATGCACTGATGCTGAGAAGGTGAGGTTTGCCGCTCACCTACTGGAGGGACCAGCCGCTTCTTGGTGGGACACTTTTCAGATCACCCACCCGCTGGACACCGTGACTTGGGCAATGTTTGAGGAAGGTTTCAGGACCAACCACGTGTCTTCAAGAGTTCTGAGCCTAAAGAGGAAGGAGTTTCGCAACTTGCGTCAAACCAACCGCACTATGGCTGAGTACATTGAGGAGTTCAACAACCTGTCCCGTTATGCACCTGAGGATGTTGACACTGATGCAAAAAGGAGGGAGAGATTCCTGGATGGCCTCAGTGATGAGCTTTCAGTGCAGCTACTGGTGGTTTATTGCCCCACTTTCCAGGAGCTTATGGACAAGGCCAGAATCTTGGAAGGGAAGCACAAGCAGGTGGAAAACCGCAAGAGAAAGAGTAGCAATCACCACTCTGGTTCTCACCACAAGTCTCGCACTTCTTATGATGGATACTCCAAGCATGGAGGCAATGACCATGGGCACCATGGGAGCCATGACCGCCACCACCACGGAGGCGATGGACATCGCCATGACAACCACAAGAGCAGCCACCACAGCCACAAGGGAGGACACTCTCACCATTCTGGAGGACACGGTGGACATGACCGCAACCGTGATCGTAGCTTTGTGAAGAAGGATCTGAGTAAGGTGACATGCTTCAAGTGTGGTCAGAAGGGACACTATGCAGACAACTGTCCGGAGAAGAAGGTGCTGAAGCCAACCAACAACCAGAAGGCCACAGTGAATCACATGAATGTGGATGAGATCCCGGA
The DNA here is from genome assembly GCA_030063025.1 of Avena longiglumis. Classification (NCBI taxonomy): domain Eukaryota; kingdom Viridiplantae; phylum Streptophyta; class Magnoliopsida; order Poales; family Poaceae; genus Avena; species Avena longiglumis. The sequence goes on along the minus strand of CP125978.1, from coordinate 422,052,960 downwards.
TGAGCCTGACCTTGTGATTGGTAAGTTCCCAATCAACACTCACCCTGCACTTATACTTTTCGATACTGGTGCATCACATTCATTCATATCAAGAGCATTTGTGGATAAGTATAAATTACCTACGGAGTCTATGAAAGAGTCTATTAGAGTGAGTTCACCTGGAGGGGATATGATAGCTAGCGCGGGATGCCGCGACTTAACTGTGAGGATTGGAGCAGACAATTTCATTGCACATCTGGTAGTGTTGGAATCACAAGGGTTAGATGTTATTCTGGGTATGGATTGGATGTCTATGCATGGGGGACACATAGATTGTGCACAGCGAGCTGTTTCACTCAAAACCCCGGATGGTAAGAGAATTAGGTTCAAGTCGGTTGTGCGACCGGGAACGTGTAAGCTGAATTCTTTTAAGGGGGTTAGCATGGATACTATGCCTGTGATTAAGGATTACCCCGACGTGTTTCCGGAAGAGCTGCCAGGGATGCAACCTGACAGGGAAGTGGAGTTTCTCATCGACCTGATGCCGGGAACAGGACCTATAGCAAAGAGACCATATAAGATGGATGTGGATGAGCTGAAGGAATTGAAGAAGCAGCTGAAAGAGCAGTTGGACAAGGGATTCATTCAGCCTAGTTAAATCGTCGAAGTGCGTGTTACATTTGTGGAGAAGAAAGACAGCAGCAAGAGATTAGTGGTGGACTATCGCTCGCTGAATGAAGTGACCATCAAGAACAAATACCCCCTGCCCAACATAAATGATTTGTTTGAGCAACTGGAAGGAGCAAAGGTGTTTAGCAAGATTGATCTGCGATCGGGCTACTTACAATTGAAGATCCGGGAGGAGGACATACCAAAAACCGCTTTCACCACTAGGTATGGTTTATATGAGTATACAGTTATGTCCTTTGGACTAACGAACGCCCTAGCATATTTCATGACCATGATGAACAAGGTATTTATGGAGTACTTGGACAAGTTCGTGGTGGTGTTTATTGATGACATACTGATATATTCCAAGGATGATGCCGAGCATGAGAAACATCTGCGACTGATTATGGAGAAGCTGAGGGAACACAAGTTGTATGCCAAATTCAGAAAGTGTGAATTCTGGCTTAACACTGTTGGATTTCTTGGACACGTGGTGTCAGGAGAAGGAGTCGCTGTTGATCCAAGCAAAGTGACTGCAGTAACTGAGTGGGAAGCGCCCAAGAATGGAGGAGAGATTCGAAGCTTTTTGGGACTTGCTGGATATTACAGGAGGTTCATTGAAAACTTCTCCAAGATTGCTAAGCCAATGACAGAACTTATGAAGAAGGAGAGGAAGTTTGAATGGACGGATGGGTGTGAAGCCAGCTTCCAGGAACTGAAGCGTCGACTAGTGACCGCACTTGTTCTGTGTTTACCAGATCTTCAGAAGGATTTCCAAGTGTACTGTGATGCTTCTCGACAGGGACTTGGGAGTGTGCTGATGCAAGATGGGAGAGTGGTGTCATATGCCTCGCGGCAACTTAAACACCATGAGAGGAATTATCCCACGCATGATTTGGAATTAGCATCAGTGGTTCATGCACTCAATGTATTGAGGCACTACTTGATGTGGAAACACTGTGATGTGTACACCGACCACAAGAGCCTGAAGTACATATTTACACAAAAGGAACTGAACATGAGGCAAAGGAGATGGTTGGAACTTATCAAGGACTATGATATGAATCTGCAATACCACCCAGGAAAGGCGAATGTAGTAGCAGATGCTCTGAGCCGGAAGGTCTATGCCAATGGATTGACAATTGGGGAATTGCTCGAGGATTTGTGCAGGCAGTTCAAGGACCTTAGACTAGAGGTAGTGTCTGAAGGATATCTGGCAGCAATGGAAGTCCAACCAACGCTACAGGACAGAATCAGGAAGGCTCAAGTGGGAGACAAAGAGATTGATGAAGTAAAGGAAAAGATGAAGGAGGATCGAGAAAGGGAATTCTGCGATGATGAGCAAGGAACCTTGTGGTATGGAGATCGTTTGTGCGTCCCCAACGACTCGGAGATAAGTAAGTTGATTCTGCAGGAAGCCCATGACTCGCCGTATTCCATACATCCGGGCAATACGAATATGTATATGGACCTAAAGGACAGATTCTGGTGGAACAATATTAAGGGGGACATCGCTGAGCATATTGCCTTATGCGATGTATGTAGCCGAGTGAAGGCGGAACACCAGAAGCTAGCTGGACTACTACATCCATTTCCCGTGCCGGATTGGAAGTGGGATAGAGTGGGAATGGATTTCATCACAGGATTGCCCAGGACCAGGTCAGGATATGACTCCATTTGGGTAGTGGTCGACCATTTGACCAAGGTAGCCCACTTTATACCGGTGAAGACGACTTATACGAGTGCAAAGTTGGCCAAGATTTATATGGAGAATTGTGTGCCTACATGGACTTCCCAAGAGCATTGTATCGGATAGAGGCACCCAATTTACCTCACATTTCTGGCGCCAGCTACAGGAGTCACTTGGGACTAGATTGGAGTTTAGCACGGCGTTCCGCCCCCAGACTGATGGACAGACCGAGAGGGTGAATCAGATTTTGGAAGACATGCTGAGAGCTTGCGCTTTGGCTCATGGTTCTAGTTGGGATGAGAATTTGCCGTATGCTGAGTTTTCCTACAGCAACAGCTATCAAACCAGCATCAAGACGTCACCGTTCAATGTACTGTATGGGAAACGGTGCCGGACACCATTTCTATGGGATGGAGTAGGAGAACGTCAGTTGTTTGGACCTGATTTGATCAAGGACGCTGAGGAGAAGGTCGCCTTGATTAGGGACAGGCTAAAGGTAGCACAATCAAGGCAGAAGAGCTACGGTGACGCCAAGCGCAAGGAAGTGGTGTACGAGATAGGTGATAGAGCATACCTCAGAGTGTCTCCACTTCGTGGAATCAAGAGATTTGGAATCAAGGGTAAGCTGGCACCTCGGTTTATTGGACCGTATCGGGTCTTAGCACGCAAAGGAGAAGTTGCTTATCAGTTGGATTTGCGGAGGCTCATCATTGTTCACAATGTGTTCCACGTGTCCCAGCTGAAGAAGTGCCATCCGGAGATGGTGGATACACCATTGAGAGACACTGTGCCACTAGAGGAGGTTCAGCTTGAGAACGACTTGACCTATGAGGAGAGGCCGGTCAAGATTCTGGAGATAGCGGAGAGGATTACCCGTACCAAGACGATCAGGTTTTGCAAGGTGCAATGGAGTCACCACAACGAAGAGGAAGCCACTTCGGAGCGTGAGGATGACATCCGAGAGGACTACCCACACCTATTTGCTAGCCGCACCGAATCTCGGGGACGAGATTCATCTTAAGGGGGTTAGTCTTGTCACATCCCAAATTTTAGATTTGGTTCTGCATATCATTCATGTCATTGCATCATGGTATTCCATACAAAACTTCGGTTTGAAAAGTTTCCGGCGAAACGATATTTGCAAACCCTACTTTGATTTGCTATAATGCTCCTACAAGAGGGTATAGTAGGTTTGTATTTCCACCCCCTTTGGAAGCTAGTGGTGTTGATATAAAGGATCCTATGATGATCCTCTGGTTTTTACAATAATTTAGATACAAATTTCGCCCAATTCGGAGTTCGTATGAAGAAGATACGGTGGAAAAACTAAAACAGAAAATTAGAAAAAGAAAAGAACAAAAAAAAGGGGCAGTGCACCAGCTCTTTGGGCCCGGCCAGCCTTGCGCCACAACAGCCTTCGCTTGCCCGCCAACAGGTGGGGCCCACTGTCGCGCCGACTTTGCCGCTTCTTGATGGCCATGCGATTACAACCGCCGCCGCCGATTCCGGGGAGGACTCCGCGTGGACCCGCCTCTTAGCCGACTTTGCCCCTGCCTCTCCCGACCCCGCCGCCACTCCCGCATCGAGCCGCCACCCCCGAATCGCGCCGCCGCCGCGCGCGCCGCCTCCGATGAGCATCGCCGCCACCGCCCTCTCCTTCCCCTCGCCTCGCCGTGACCGCGGCACTCATGAGCCGCCGCCTTCTCCCCATGCGGGGCCGCCTGACGCCACCCAGCCAGCTTGGCGCCGCCAGACTGCCTCAGGCGCCTTGCATACCGCGCATGTCGCCGCCAGCCCGAGCTCCGCCCCGAGTCCGCCGACCCCGTCCGCCACCTCGCCGCCGCCGCCAACTTCGCCGGTGAGTCCCGCCGCCTCCTCGCTCCCTGGCTGTTGGATCTTCGATCTACGGCCCAGATCATGTGGAGACCGCGTGGTTGACTGGTTGACCAGTCAACCCGCGCTGAGTCAGCAGGGAATATTCCCTTTTGATTTAAAATCTGTTTAGAATTTGCAGAAATTAGTAGAATCTTGTAAAATTCGTAGAAATTAATCTACTGGGCCAAAAATTGCAAATAAAATATGTGTAGATTTAGTAAGTCGCGTAGAATCTTGCTGTACCATTGTTTTATACTTTTGCAGCAAGATTTTGTCCATATTAATTAATTGATTTAATGGCCTTTTTGGAGTAATTAATTCGTAGAAAAAGATCTATAACTCCAAAAATTGCAAATAATATGTCACTGGATTCAGTAGAACAAGGGGAATCTCAAAGTGAATTAAAAAGATAGGCTTATAGTAAAAACTTTTGCAGAAACTATTTAGTGGCTTTATGCAGTATTTTAATTACTCAGGGAGTTATATAATTCCTTTTTGAGAAATTCCAATTGGTACTGTTCCTATTCAGTAATGCCTACACAGTAGAATTTTCTCAAGATTTTACAAACAGTATGTTAACAGTAGTGAATTATTTGGGTTCTAGCTCTAATATTGAGCATTATAATTTGCATAATAGTTTTCCTTGCGCAAAAATTATTTTTCATGCATGCATTCAGTAGCTTTACTGACTAAGACTATGTGGTGCTACTGTAGCATCAATCCACTTGTCATGCATACAGCTTGCATCTTCTTTGCTTGCATATGCTTGTGGATGGTTTGTTTATGAATGCAATTGTATCGTGTAGATTGTGACAAGTGCAACGCTTGCTCGTGTGTGGATTGTTCTTCCGACCGCTACAACCAAGGCAAGTAGATGCTACCTTGTTCATGATGTTTTCCTACTATTTTCAATGCATTGTCGTGTATTTTGTAGTTGCATGTGTAGGATGATACTATCGCTATGCTATGTCCTATTATGTGGTAGGGCTCTCCTTGTAGATGAACCACCGTTGGTACATGTGCTTAGCCATGTTATGATGAACGAGGGCTTGGTTACATCACTGGAAGTTGTTTCTAAATGTGTTGGTTTGCGAAAACTAAAACAACTTAATCAATGAATCTCCTGGGTGTGATGGGATTGATAATTTTTGGTGGTTTTATTGAGGAAAGGCACCCAGGTATCAAGAGAAAATGATTGGCTTCTTTATTTTGTAGCTTACGTGTACAACCATGTGCCAATAATGAAATGGGCGGTTTGTTGGACTTAGTAGGTTGTGGTAACTCGGACCCGCGTATCCAGAGATGTAGAATTTTGGTAGGTTGGACCGGTGCGCGTCGGGATTGGGGAGCTACTTCCCGAACGGTCTCTTCTTGGACTTCTCCCTATCATCACCCAAAATGAGAGTGATGGTATGTAAGGTTCCCAACCTTTAATAAGGTAGAGATCCCTGTGTTTACAATGCAAGTCCCTGGATCAATAGCTAGCATCCACAGTTAAGATGTAATATCAAGAAACAAAGGTCATAATACTACTTTATAACCAGGAATAAAATAATTCATTACATCTTACATAGCTCATTTGGCTATAACATTACATTGCAGAAGAATATCTATAAGCATGGGGTCCTTCATCTTCAAAGTGCCACAGGCAGTCATGTTGGTTGTAGACTTGTAATCCTAATCAACCCACTTCACAAACATCAAACAAACCTGCAACATAATAAGTTGTAGCCACAAGGGTCAATGCATTTGAATTGTATTGGCAAGTTTCACTACTATGTAGAAATAAGTGGATCCTATCATTACATGCATATTTGGCTAAGTAGGGTTTTAGACTCATTTGTAGAAAGCAATAATTTATCCTATCTTTTCAAAACAGTTTTGATCTTTTGTCAAAATCTTTCTAAGCTCCTTGGTACACACTAAGTGCTTCAGGTCTTTGTCAAAATCTCTTGAGCTCCTTGGTACACCCCAAGTACTTCAAGTCTTTGTCAAAATCTCTTGATCTCCTTGGTACACCCCAAGTGTTTCAAGTCTTTGTTAAAAATCTCTTGAGCTCCTTGGTACACCCCAAGTGTTTCAAGTCTTTGTTAAAATCTTACAAGTTTTTCTTTTAGAAACTGGAATGTCGAGATTTCCCATAGTTTCAGGCTTTAGTTGCTTAGTAATGTCCATAACCGGGGACACGGCTAAGTACTTACATTTTTATCTTGTGCAGAAGTTGTACACTTTACCCACATGACACAATCTCATCTTGTTGCCACCAGTGGCCGCTGGATAAGTACTCACCAAGATGGAATACTGGAAGATTGAGAATGTGACGAAGTCTTTCCATAGGGTCCTCCCATACACAATGCTAGCTTGTCTTCAAGCACCAATGTAGGGTTCCTAGTTCCCTCATTTCCAGTTAACCTGAAGACCAATGCATGGGTCTTCCCAATGTAGTTGACTAAGCCAGTGCCCATTTAGCATGTGGCTGCACACGAAAGCCACTATTGGAGAAACATGTTCAATCTCTAAGTCCCTTGGTGGTTTTCATCTAGTGCACAACAAAAAGAGATTGCCATATAAACTTGGTTCCTCTTGTTGCCACCTTTTCCAAAACTTGAGTATCCTTGTCCACCCAGGTGGTTCATTGAGCACTTGTTTTATTATATAAAACATAAGTCTTTTCTCAACTTCACAAAATCACAACATGTATCTCTTCTCAAAATATTTAGCATGGCTAAGCATTTTACAACTACATTGTTTTCACTAAGGAATCTATAAGGGTATCCTATTAGGATTTAGCATAGCATAAAGTATAGAAATCCTTTTCATGCATGTTTCAAAATCCACTAAGTATGAAAATAGTAGGACATGGATGATAGTTTAACTTGCCTTTTTGGTAGGGAATGTTGGTTCACTTCTTGATCTTGCTAATCTCACACTCTTCTAACTTCACTACAAATCAATCAAGCAAACACAACTTCAACTAGCATTCCAACCAATATTCAAACAATCTAACACACATAAAATAATAGAAGCTAAGTCATGCATGCAAGCATGCAAAAGATAGTTTTATTTGCAAAGGTGGTTTCTACTAGGCTCTATACATTGTAAGATTCAAAGTGATCATTTTCCAAAGTGGCAAAGTCATTTGTAAAAGGGTTTTATCTATAGGCCATTTTTAAATCAAATCATTATTTCATGTGGTGGAAAATGCTTTTAGCAAAGCTATAATTTTAAATTGTTCACCAAATAAATTGTTAATTCACAAAACTTGGTGTTTGGGGTCAGTAGGTTTGAATCAAAACATTTTCAAAAGGTTTTTCTCAAAAATCATTTCCATATCAAAATCAATATTTTTATTTGACTAGAAATGAGGTAATTCAATTATTCAAACCTAATCTTCACAAAACTCATTTTTAAATCCACAAGTTGTTTCCTAGGGTCAGTAGGTTCACAACAAATCATGTTGCAAGATTTCAACCCCAAAATCATTTTGGAATAAATTTTATAACCTAAACAAGCATACAAATGTTTCTGCAAAAACAAACATTTTACCAGAAGATTTTTACTAAACAAATTGGATGGTTATCTAGGGCTTATTCCACTGATTCCATTGATATGAAATTTGCAAATTTTGGACGTCTGGATCAAAAGTTATGAGGTTTACAAATTTGTATCTAAATCAGATTCTAAAATCTGTTTTAAATCATCTGGTGCCACGCGGCGCAATACTACTAGTCGGTACCGGTTCGCACGGATCGGGCTTGCTGGACCGTAGGATCTAACTTAGATCGAGTGGCTCGAGCACGATACCCTTCGAGATCTAATCGCAGCCGCAGGATTTTAATCGCACAACGACACCTGCGCCATGGGCCAGGCGGCGCTGGCGGCAAGCGGCGGCGTGTCCTCTACGCGGAGATGGTGCTAGAAGCGAGAAGAGGTTGGCGAGCTTACCGTGCTCGCAGGTTGCGTTGCGTGGCTTCGAGGTGGTGCTGGTCCGGCGAGGCGCCTTTGGGAGTAATGTCGCTTCGGAGTGGAGCTGCGCCTCGGGTTCGTACGGTCGTCGATGGAGGCGGGGCTACAAGGCGTGCTAGATCAAAATAAGGGGTGCGTTAGACGCGCATGGTACCAGGAAACATGTGAGCATCAATGAACGGCTTCGGGGCGGTCTGTCTTACCAGGGGGAGGTCGCCGGAGAGAGAAACAGACGCGGCGACGGTGGTCGTCGTCGTTGCCGAGCCTGCAGAGCACGCGCGGTTGAGCTGGCGACACGGGAAGGTGCGCCTGGGTCTGGGGAATGTGCCCGTGTGCTCGGGGAGGCAAGGGGTGGCGCGGGGTCACCGGAATTTGCTCGCGAGTTCGTCGGAGCAGAGGGTGGTGTAGGAGAAAATTTGGCAGCCTGGGGGCGCGCAAAGGTGGGGCGACAGAGGGGAACGAGAGAGGAGATGCTGGCGCTTAAGTAGGTGTCGTCGCAGGGCCGTTAGATGGCGTGGTTAACGCGTAATCACACCGGCATTTCATCGGCAGTAACGGCCAGAGAGGAATGAGGGGCGAGGTCGTCGCGGGCAGGAAGAGAGTGAGCTGGCGGTGGGGCCGTCTGGCAGCAAGAGAGGGAGAGGGAGAGTGGGGCCTGCTTTCGGCTGGGTTGCGGGTTCGTGAGTGTGATGTGAAAGCAGCGTGGGGAGTAGCTGGCTGGTATCTGGCGTCTTTGAGCCATACGAGTTAAATTTGAATCCTTTAGCATTTTTTTTGTACTGAAACTTTTTCCTATTTTCCATTTGATTTTCTGTTTTGAATTTCAATCAAACAATTCAAACATTCAAAACAATCAAACTTCCACCACCATTTGCGTTTGAGTTTGGTTCTGTTTAACAATACAAAACCAGGTCCCAAAAATAAAATAATATTTTTATTTTAGGGTCCATTAATAATTAAATGACTAGACCTTAATCATTTAATTCAAATAGGATTTGTTTTATTAAAATATTTATTTTTTGAAATATAAATATAAAACCAAGAACACTTCAGTAGGTTTTATTTGAGAATATAAAATACTTGGAAAACTTGTTAAAAATAAATTAACAAGTTTTGATGTTTAATTAAAATAGTAAAACCTTTATTTTTGATAAAATAGGATATTAAATCCTTATTATTTTATTTAAATAAACCTTTACTATTTTTATCAAATAGAAATATTTTATTTCAAAAGATTGGCCAAGGTTTAATTTGGCTCTATAAAATAATCCTTATTTATATTTCTACCTTTTATTTGAAACCAAATCTTTTTATTAAACGATCCAAAATAGTAATTCCAAATTTTTTAACTTTATTGTTTATTTATCTTTTTAAATCCCTTTAGGATTTTATTTGATCCTAAAAGGTTTTGAAAGTTTCCAATTGGATTCAAAAAGTTTCTTCTCACCCTGAAAATCAACAATGTTTTATTGTATTCATTTATTTTTCACATAACAATATTTGGAAAATCTTGGGATGTGACAGGCTACCACCCTTAAAATAAATCTCGTCCCAATATTTGGGAAGGCTAGGGTTACAAGTAGGCTCAAAGCATCTAGGGTACTACCACCCTTAAAATTTTCCATCTAAATTACATATTGGCTTGCTTGGGATCTTGGGGAAACTTCTCTGGGCAAACATCTGCATAGTGTCCCTTGTTTCCACACTTGAAACATGTGACAAGGATGAGATCCTTCATAGTCTTGTTTATCTTAGGTTTCATCCTTTCTGGACAGTTGCTTGCATAATGTCCTTGGTTACCACAACTGAAACATGTGATAAGTTTGAGTTCTTCACGTGTCTCTTGTGGACAGGTTGCTGCATAATGGCCTAGCTCTTTGCAATTGTTGCACCATACTTGGCCAATCTCTTTATACTTCTGTTTCTCTGGACATTCACTGGAATAGTGTCCCATTTCTTTGCAATGATTACATTGCACATGGCTTTTGTCCTTCTTTTTCTTGGGTTTCTCCAAAGCTAGGAGTGCATCTAGTTCATGTTGTTCATATGTTATCTCATAGGTGGGAATGTCTACTGGTTTCCTTGACCTTCTATTGCTCCTTGGATAATTCATGTGTCTCTTCTTTGGTCCTTTAAATTGGGTTGTATTGCATGGAGGTATAAGTGGTGATTTTCCTTTGTCCTCATCCTTCTTGGTAGACTTAGATCCCTCTTGATAGTTTCCAATCATTTGTTGCACTCCCCCTTGTTTCCTTTGTTCAACTATGGAATAGATGGGGCATTGAATAGGGACATGATTATTTCCTTCACATAGGTAGCAAGTAGCTTGAGAGGTGGGACATTGTCCAACTGGGTGTTTCTCTTCACAGTTGGGGCATTGATCTCCATGCTCCTTAGAAGTGTGACCCTTTTCTCCACAAATATTGCAAGCTTTGATTCCTTTTAGAGTAACATCCTTGTCATCCTTGTTGTCATAAACTCCTTTGGAAAATTTGCTTTCCATGTTTAGCATTTGATCTGTCACCTTATGCAACATTTGGGCTTGGGTTTCCAAAAACTTTTGCAGGGTTGGATCTTCCCCACTAGTGTTGGCTATGAATTGAGCTGTCTCTTGGTTCAACTGGTTTTGGGTTGCTATGAGTTCTCTCATGTTGTCCTCTTGGTTGTTGTTGTTGTCATCAACCTTGATGTTGGAGTCTCTGGGAGTAGTCATCTGTTTGGGTTGAATTGAGATTAGAATAGGCAAAAGATCTTCTAAGGAAATAATTCTAATTACACACATCACAATTTACTCAAACAATGTGCAAGCAATCACAAACAAACACTCCTTTCAAACACAAGTTTCCAAGCATATTCTTATCAACCAAAAATATTTTTGTTACACCACATAAGTTGGTGGGTTTGGTTTAAACTAAATATGGTCGTCCATCTATATGGTTCACTTGAGATCTTTCCATCTTTCTTGGTTGATTCTTCTTGCATGAGATCATGGTTTCTTTGGGAAGAATTCTTGGTCACAAAACTTCAAAGGTGATGATGGCTCCTTCTAATTTGTGTTTCCTTAGTCTCCAAATCTTGAGCAAGATTTCTTGTCTCACTTGTCCTTAGTGATGCCAAGGTTGAAGTCCATGGTGAAAATGCTGAAGATGTTGAAGTCATTAGAGTTGAAGATGTTGAAGTCATTAGAGTTGAAGAAGTCCTTTGCACATGGTGAAGTCTTTGGCAATGGGGTAGGTTTTTCCATCAAGTTGAAATAGATGAGATGTAGAATCAAAAATCAAAGTGGTTGAGGAAAAGAGTTTACAAGATTGTTGTTAAATAAGTTTGGGAACAAATACAACTCCTATTTTTCTAAGGTTTTTTTCCAATCCTAGGTTTACAAATCCTACAGGCAACACAATGCTCTGATACCATCTGTAAGGTTCCCAACCTTTAATAAGGTAGAGATCCCTGTGTTTACAATGTTAGTCCCTGGATTAATAGCTAGCATCCACAGTTAAGATGTAATATCAAGAAACAAAGGTCATAATACAACTTTATAACCAGGAATAAAATAATTCATTACATCTTACATAGCTCATTTGGCTATAACATTACATTGCAGAAGAATATCTATAAGCATGGGGTCCTTCATCTTCAAAGTGCCACAGGAAGTCATGTTGGTTGTAGACTTGTAATCCTAATCAACCCACTTCACAAACATCAAACAAACCTACAACATAATAAGTTGTAGCCACAAGGGTCAATACATTTGAATTGTATTGGCAAGTTTCACTACTATGTAGAAATAAGTGGATCCTATCATTACATGCATATCTGGCTAAGTAGGGTTTTAGGCTCATTTGCAAAAACCAATAATTTATCCTATCTTTTCAAAACAGTTTTGATCTTTTGTCAAAATCTTTCTAAGCTCCTTGGTACACACCAAGTGCTTCAGGTCTTTATCAAAATCTCTTGAGCTCCTTGGTACACCCCAAGTACTTCAAGTTTTGTTAAAATCTCTTGATCTCCTTGATACACCCCAAGTGTTTCAAGTCTTTGTTAAAAATCTCTTGAGCTCCTTGGTACACCCCAAGTGTTTCAAGTCTTTGTTAAAATCTTACAAGTTTTTCTTTTAGAAATTGGAATGTCGAGATTTCCCATAGTTTCAGGCTTTAGTTGCTCAGTAATGTCCATAACCGGGGACACGACTAAGTACTTAGATTTTTATCTTCTGCAGAAGTTGTACACTTTACCCACATGACACAATCTCATCTTGTTGCCACCAGTGGCCGCTGGATAAGTACTCACCAAGATGGAATACTGGCAGATTGAGAATGTGACGAAGTCTTTCCATAGGGTCCTCCCATACACAATGCTAGCTTGTCTTCAAGCACCAATGTAGGGTTCCTAGTTCCCTCATTTCCAGTTAACCTGAAGACCAATGCATGGGTCTTCCCAATGTAGTTGACTAAGCCAGTGCCCATTTAGCATGTGGCTGTACACGAAAGCCACTATTGGAGAAACATGTTCAATCTCTAAGTCCCTGGGTGGTTTTCATCTAGTGCACAACAAAAAGAGATTGCCATATAAACTTGGTTCCTCTTGTTGCCACCTTTTCCAAAACTTGAGTATCCTTGTCCACCCAGGTGGTTCATTGTGGCATCCCGCAAAACCACTACTAGAAAATCGCGTTGAATTTGTGCATTGCATCGTCATCATCAGGCATTGTTTGTATAAAACTATTTCGCAAAGCCCGGTTTTGTTTTCCAAACGCCCCATCTTAATTCAAATGCAAAGCCCGGGTCTCCGGATTATTTTTTGCTTTTTTGCTACCGGATTGCAAACGGTCCATGTAAAATAAATAAAATATTTATTTGTTTTAGCGAGGCGGTCGAGCGGGCCAGACCGAACGACCACCCCATAATTCAGATCGGCCCACCCTTATTCCTAGTCCCACCTAAAACTCTACCCACCTCCCAGCCACATCACTCCCACCACTCAGGCCGCCACCTCACCCTCCCTTCCCTCTAGCCTATCCTCGCACGCCACCTCAACCAACCTCTCCACTCCACCAACTCCCTCTGCCTCCACCTCAACGGACCCACCCACAGCCTCCACTCACCCACGCTGGCCCCCCACAGGACCCGGCCCCACCTGCACTCCCAACCCCGCGTCCTGGTCCTTCTTCCTCCTCCAACCCAGCGCCCTGCCGTCCCTCACCTCCAGCCTGCGCTCCTCCTCTCCCCGGCGCGTCGCCCGAGCCCGCCACGCCCAGCCACCCGCCTCGGCCACCCCCACCAGCCGCCGCCCCGCCATCCCGCCTCGCCAGCCGCGCCCGCCGCTGCAGCCACCGCTGCCACACCTCGCTGCCTCACCGCCCACCTTCGCCCAGCGCCTCTCCGCTCACGCCTTGCCAACCCCGACCCGCCCCATGGCGCCTCCCCTCGCGCCTCTCGCCCGCCCCCAGAACGCAAGCTCGTCGCCGGTCCTCCGCCGCCTCTGCGCCCTCCTCGTCGTCCCCTGCCGTCCCGTCAAGCTCGGTCTCGCGCCCGCGCTTCCTCTCTCCCTCGGTGGCTGCCCCCTCGTCTCGAGCCGCCCACGAGCCTTCCTCCTCGTCTGCGGCCCTCACCGGCGACCTCTCCTCCTCTCCGCTGCCCGTCCGCCGACGCCTTGGTCCCAAACCTCCGCCGCCCCAAGCTCCCCGGCCGTCCCCGCCTCAAGCCCTCGCCGCGTCTGCCCCCGGCGCCGCCATCAACCGTCGTCTCCTGCCGGCCGTGCTCGTCTCCGCCGCCATCAGCCATGGTCGCCGCCCGGTGCTCGTCCTCGGCCAGCATGCGTTCGCGCCCGCGGTTCCGATGACCACCCAGCTGCGTCTCCGAACCGGCAGCACCGCGACCTCGTTCTCTCTCCCAAAGCACAAGACCGTCGCGAGCCGGCGCCTTTTGTCGCCAAGATCTGCGTTGATGCGAGTTTCGGCGACCATGCGGATGAAACTTCGATGACACCGGTATCCAAGACCTACCGAACGCATCACCGACTCGGAGAAAACCCTCGGAACTACAAGATCGCCACGGACTTGGGTACTCGATGCCCGTTCACGGAGTCCGAGGACCGCCGAACCCGGCGCCAAGATCGCCTTCCGACCCCGACCGGTCCGGCGCCAAGGCCGAACCCGAACGCCAAGGTCGCCACGGATACGACAAGTGCTCCCTCGAGAACGCCGAGTACTTCACCCCGGACACCGAGACTCCGGCGCGACAAGTACTCCCCCGAATGCCAAGACCGACTCGATGGCGCGGACCCAACAAGACCCGTGCAACGGCAAGAACGACCCCGTGGGACCCGGCAAGATCTGGCCGACGACAAGAACGACACCGACCCGGAAGCACCCGTTTCGCCCCCGACACCAAACCAAGTCCGGCTTACCGGATTCGACAAGATCCACCTCTTTAATCCGAGAACGTCCCGCCGAGGCCGAACCCGTCGAACCCTGGACCCCGAGACCGAACCCCGAACCCCGGAACCCCAAGATCGTCGAACCCTAATGTGTGAACCCCTTCCCGAAAACCCTATTTTATAACATAATAACAACTTGTTGCATATTGAATTGTCGTCTCTCATGCATCTCATTGGTTTGGGGGCCTTATGCCGATTCATCTAATAATTAAATATGGGGCCCATATGCGGGCAAATCTAGCCTTATATTGGCCTCATTTAAACATGGGTAGCGAACCGGTTCCATCTGTTGCATTGCTAAACAACATTTAAATTGCGGGGTAGGTAAATAACTTGAACCATATGTTTATTGTCGGGACCCGGTTCCTTAATCGACCTAATTGCATCGCTTCTTACCATGCCATACATCATGCATGCATCATGCCGATCTTCTGCCGTTGCATTAAATATTGCATCCGGTGTTTCTCCCAGTGCTTTGCTTCTTCGCGGATAAGGCCGTTGAGTTGATGTGCGCTTCGCCCCGATCTTTGGATGAACCTTTCGACAATGTTTTCAGGCGAGCATCTCCCTTTCTACCTATCTTGCTTTTATAGTATTTACTCCCTCCTGTTGATCTATTGCTATACGTATTTGCGATGCTTTAGTTTCCGTGATATTTTTTCCCTGCAGCGTATATTGCCTTGGACACATCCTATTGCACATTGTTTGGTAGATAGTTGGACTTGCGTCGTAGCTTGCCCAAGTCTTGAGGTGTGTCATATGCCGATTGTTGATGTATTGCCGCATGTTGATGTTGGAGATGATTCTAGTTTTACTTATCGTCACTTTATTTTCTGTTTAACAACTAAAATTGAAATAAGCGAGGCATCGGTGGGTGATAGAAAATATTTGGTTTCGAGCCCACTTGTGTCCGTAAGACCCGAGTACTTGATACATTCCTTGATTTATCGCGCTATCCACATCCGGGAGGTATATGGGACCCCCCTGAGCCAGAGCTTGATTCATTCTTATTTCTTGGGGCCACAAACTAGTTTGAGGTTTTATTTACTATCCTGTACTTATGCCATGCTACTTTTCTGTATTTAAATTGTGCGAGGTCACCTTTGTCTTGTTAGGATCGGACCACGATTCGCGGTGTCGACAAGCCAGTTTGGGTTCCCGATCGTTCACCGTCTAGCCAAACCTTGAGGCGCCTCGAGCTTGCTTACTCCGTTCGGATTCTACTTAAGGGTGGCCTGAAATATTCTGAATCTGTGATTGTTCAATCGTGAAAGCCTCGTTGGGTTTTGATTTGGTTTTCGAGGTTGATCGGCGTGTGTTGCTATTGGTGCACCCGGGGTAAAACTTTACGAAAGCCGTGTCCATGGATATGGACGACTTGGAGCACAGTATCTCGATCATAGACAAGCATAACTAAAGTTTATTGTTATAAATTTGCCTTATAATGACTAGTAATCAGCTTCACTATAACGGAATGGCTAATAATACTGCCCACAATTGCTTGTTTGGATTGTCGCTTCGACCATTGTACTGACTAGTAAGTATGGCAACTAGCGGAATTGGTGAATAAAAGTACCAACAACTGCTGGGTTTTGGGATTATATCATGCTATCTGTATTTGATTAGTAATTGCCGCAACTATAACGGAATGGTCAACTAAAAGTGCCCACTGTTTACTTTATCGTGATGATTATCTAAACGACTAGTAATTCTAGCGATAAGCGAATAAATAAAAGCGCCAGCTGTGAGTTCCTCGGTTGACTTCCTCGTTTGGTCTCGAGGAAACACCAGATGGGTTTGTTTGGTGTTAGCTTGAGTTGGATCCGGATAGGTCATTCTTACCCTCTCGGATAACCGCCTTATATCGAGTCTCTATAGGTTGTTTAGTGCATCTTTGCCGCAACCGCTTGATCCACCATACCTATGTGGCGAGGACCGAATTCTAGCCTCGTGTCTTGGCCTCGATCTTGGCTCCTTCTTTTTCCTTCGCCCTTTGTCGGCACCCTTTTGTTTAAGGTTTTGAGATCGACGCCGTTAGCGTGGTTACCCTTCCGGCTTGGCACGGGGGGTTATGGACGCCATTGGTTATTCTACCGGGCTCTTAGCCCCATTTGCATCTTGTCCGTAGCTGGACGCTCTATCGTTTTCAAGGTGATTTGGATCTTGTATAATATATTTGTATTCTTGACTCTTTGAGTCGCTGTTATATATCTGTTCTGTGGGTCCCATCGAGGACTGTTGTGTAATGTTATTACTTCGTATTCCACCCGCACGAAAGTGCCTGGTGGGCACCTTTGAATCGTTTCTATGCGGGTTTGGAGAATTTTGCTCAAACTTGCATAGGTCCGATTCGAGGGTGTTCTGAGTGGTATCAGGCTGAGTTGCGATACCCCACAAGTCCACTGTGTAGGATAACCTAGCTAACGGCAAGTAGAAGTGTCAAAACTATTTTTGAAAATCGGTTGGATAGTTACGGTTAGGTCTGATTTTACTCCGTACCCTCTCTGCTGTTCTCCTCTTACCTCTCGTGTTTTGTATCCGCTCTATTCTCTCTCTTGAGTCCGGGACTTCGTGGTTGGGTTAAAATCGTACCTTGAGGTTTCGCTTCCTCCTCGATAACGGTGTTCTACCATCCGGTGTTCAAGCTGCACGAGGAATCCGTCTCACGGTGTTACCATCCTTTGTTCCTTGTTTGTGCCTTCCGGTGTTTTCGGCGACGACATCCTCTCGCGATCCGATCTGTCGCATCACTTCTTTGTTCGAACCTCGCTTCGAGATCTTGATCTAATTCGAGAATGGTTGCACTCTTTTCTACGAATGTGCGGAGTAATAGTTTGGGTGCGTGATGGATTGGCCCCATGCCGACTACCCTTCTATTCGCTTTTGTACATCGAAGTGGATGAGAATGCATCGGTTCCCCTTTCCGCCGGAGCTAGAGGTGGCTTATTGTTGATACCTTTACCTTCGACCTTTTTGTTCGGAGAGTTCTTCGGCGATCACGGACAACGACCTCTTGTTAGTGGTGTCGCGAGGATCTACAAGCGAGAAGATGCAGATCGCCGACCTTCTTTCCGGTACCATGAGGCGGATCTCGAGGCGAGATCCATTGTTAGTGGTGTCGTGTGGCATCCCATAAAACCACTACTAGAAAATCGCGTTGAATTTGTGCATTGCATCGTCATCATCGAGCATTGTTTGTATAAAACTATTTCGCAAAGCCGGTTTTGTTTTCCAAACGCCCCATCTTAATTCAAATGCAAAGCCGGGTCTCCGGATTATTTTTGCTTTGTTGCTACGGATTGCAGCGGTCCATGTAAAATAAATAAAATATTTATTTGTTTTAGCGGGGGCAGTCGAACGGGCCGTATCGACCCGAACGACCACCCCCATAATTCAGATCGG
Organism: Avena longiglumis; assembly: GCA_030063025.1. Taxonomy (NCBI): domain Eukaryota; kingdom Viridiplantae; phylum Streptophyta; class Magnoliopsida; order Poales; family Poaceae; genus Avena; species Avena longiglumis. Next base: position 422,034,941 of record CP125978.1, on the reverse strand, counting down.
CCCACCCCTTATTCCTAGTCCCACCTAAAACTCTACCCACCCCTCCCACATCACTCCCACCACTCAGGCCGCCACCTCACCCCTTCCCTCCCTATCCTCCACGCCACCTCAACCAACCTCTCTCCCACTCCACCAACTCCCTCGCCTCCACCTCAACCCACCCCCACACAGCCTCCACTCACCACGCTGGCCCGCCCTGACCCACTCCCCACTCCCAACCCCGTCCTGCCGTCCTTCTTCCTCCTCCAACCCCAGCCCCGTCCCTCACCTCCAGCGCTCTTCCTCCTCTCCCGGCCGTCGCCGCCCGCCACGCCCGCGGCCACCGCCTCCGGCCACCCCCACCCCGCGCCCCGCCCGCCGCCGCCGCCGGTCCCGGCCGCGCCAGCGCGTCTCGCCTCCGCTCATACTCTGCCAGCCACCATGCCTTCGCCGCGCCAGCGCCTCCGCCACCGCCCACCGTTCGCCCCGGCGCCTCTCGCTCACGTCCCGCCCGAACCCCGACCAGCGCCATGCCGCCTCCCTCGCGCTCTCCGCCCCGCCCCAGGCAAAAGCTTCGTCGCCGGCCGGTCCTCCGCCGCCTCTGCACGCCCTCCTCGCCGTCCCTGCCGTCCCCGTCAAGCTCGGTCTCCGCGCCCGCGCTCTTCCTCTCTCCCTCCGGTGGCTGCCCCACCTCGTCTCCGAGCCGCGCGGCCACGAGCCTTCCTCCTCCCTCCGGCGGCCCCCTCACCGCCGGCGACCTCTCCTTCTCCTCCGCCGGCCCCGTCCGCCCAGCGACGCCAGGGTCCCAGCACCTCCGCCGCCCCAAGCTCCCCGGCCGTCCCCGCCTCAAGCCCTCGCCGCGTCTGCCCCCGGCGCCGCCATCAACCGTCGTCTCCTGCCGGCCGTGCTCGTCTCCGCCGCCATCAGCCATGGTCGCCGCCCGGTGCTCGTCCTCGGCCAGCATGCCGTTCGCGGCCGCCTCGCGGTTCCCTGATGACCACCCCGCGCGTCTCCGAACCGGCAGCACCGCGCGACCTCGTTCTCTCTCCCAAAGCACAAGACCGTCGCGAGCCCCGACGCCTTTTGTCGCCAAGATCTGCGTTGATGCGAGTTTCGACGACCATGCGGGATGAAACTCGATGACACCGGTATCCAAGACCTACCACCCGAGCGCATCACCGACTCGGAGAAAAACCCTCGGAACTACAAGATCGCCACACGGACTTGGGTACTCTGATGCCCCGTTCACGGAGTCCGAGGACCGACCGCCGAACCCGAGCGCCAAGATCGCCTTCCTGGACCCCTGAAGACCGGTCCGAAGCGCCAAGGCCCGAACCCGGAACGCCAAGGTCGCCGCCACGGATACGACAAGTGCTCCCTCGAGAACGCCGAGTACTTCACCCCGGACACCGAGACTCCGGCGCGACAAGTACTCCCCCCGAATGCCAAGACCGACTCGATGGCGCGGGCCCGACAAGACCCGCAGCAGCAAGAACGACCCGTGGGACCCAAGATCGGCGGCGACAAAACGACACCGACCGGAAGCACCGTTTAACCGACACCAAACCAAGTCCGGCTTACCGGATTCGACAAGATCCACCTCTTTAATCCGAGAACGTCCCGCCGAGGCCGAACCCGTCGAACCCTGGACCCCGAGACCGAACCCCGAACCCCGGAACCCCAAGATCGTCGAACCCTAATGTGTGAACCCCTTCCCGAAAACCCTATTTTATAACATAATAACAACTTGTTGCATATTGAATTGTCGTCTCTCATGCATCTCATTGGTTTGGGGGCCTTATGCCGATTCACCTAATAATTAAATATGGGGCCCATATGCGGGCAAATCTAGCCTTATATTGGCCTCATTTAAACATGGGTAGCGAACCGGTTCCATCTGTTGCATTGCTAAACAACATTTAAATTGCGGGGTAGGTAAATAACTTGAACCATATGTTTATTGTCGGGACCCCGGTTCCGCCTAATCTGACCTAATTGCATCGCACCTTACCATGCCATACATCATGCATGCATCATGCCGATCTTCTGCCGTTGTATTAAATATTGCATCCGGTGTTTCTTCTAGTGTTTTGCTTCTTCGCGGATAAGGCCGTTGAGTTGATGTGAGCTTCGCCCCGATCTTCGGATGAACCTTTCGACAATGTTTTCAGGCGAGCATCTCCCCCTTTCTACCTATCTTGCTTTTATAGTATTTACTCCCCTCCTGTTGATCTATTGCTATCTGTGTTGCGATGCTTTAGTTTCCGTACCCGTGATATTTTTCCCTGCAGCCGTATATTGCCTTGGACACATCCTATTGCCTGTTGTTTGGTAGATAGTTGGACTTGCGCGTCGTAGTTGCTTGCCCAAGTGCTGAGGTGTGTCGTCATATGCCACAGTTGTTGATGTATTGCCGCATGTTGATGTTGGAGATGATTCTAGTTTTACTTATCGTCACTTTATTTTCTGTTTAACAACTAAAATTGAAATAAGCAGAGGCATCGGTGGGTGATAGAAAATATTTGGTTTCCGAACGCCCACTTGTGTCCCGTAAGACCCCGAGTACTTGATACCTGTTCCTTGATTTATCGCGCTATCCACATCCGGGAGGTATATGGGACCCCCTGAGCGAGCTTGATTCATTCTTATTTCTTGGGGCCACAAACTAGTTTGAGGTTTTATTTACTATCCTGTACTTATGCCATGCTACTTTTCAGATTTAAATTGTGCGAGGTAACACATCTTTGTTAGGATCGGACCACGATTCCGGGTGTCGACAAGCCCAGTTTTGGGTTCCCAAATGTTCACCGTCTAGCTAAACCTTGAGGCCTCGGAGCTTGCTTACTGCTATGGATTCTACTTAAGGGTGGCCCTGAAATATTTCTGAATCTGTGATTGTTCAATCGTGAAAGCCTCGTTGGGTTTTGATTTGGTTTTTCCGAGGTTGATCGGCGTGTGTTGCTATTGGTGCACCCGCCGGTAAAACTTTCGAAAGCCGTGTCCGGATATGGACGACTTGGAGCATATCTCGATCATAGACAAGCATAACTAAAGTTTATTGTTATAAATTTGCCTTATAATGACTAGTAATCAGCTTCACTATAACGGAATGGCTAATACTGCCCACAATTGCTTGTTTGGATTGTCGCGACCATTGTACTGACTAGTAAGTATGGCAACTACAACGGAATGGCTGAATAAAAGTACCAACAACCTTTGGGTTTTGGGATTATATCATGCTATCTCGTATTTGATTAGTAATTGCAACTATAACGGAATGGTCAACTAAAAGTGCCCATTGTTTACTTTATCGGGATGATTATCTAAACCGACTAGTAATTGCTGCAACGATAATCGAATAAATAAACTGCCAACGTGTGAGTTCCTCGGTTGACTTCCTCGTTTGGTCTCGAGGGGAAACACCAGATGGGTTTGTTTGGTGTTAGCTTCAGTTGGATCCGGATAGGTCATTCTTACCCTCTCGGATAACCGCCATTATATCGAGTCTCTATAGGTTGTTTAGTGCATCTTGCCGCTGCCGCTGATCCACCATACCTATGTAGGCGAGGACCGCCAATTCTAGCCTCGCCGTGTCTCGACCTCGATCGACGCTCCTTCTTTTCCTTCGCCTTTGTCGGCACCCTTTGTTTAAGCAGGTTTTGAGATCGACGCCATAGCGGGGTTACCCTTCCGCTTGGCTCGCAGGGTTATGGACGCCATTGGTTATTATACAGGGCTCTTAGCCCCATTTGCATCTTGTCCGTAGCTGGACGCTCTATCGCTTTCAAGGTGATTTGGATCTTTGTATAATATATTTGTATTCTTGACTCTTGAGTCGCTGTTATATATCTGTTCTGTGGGTCCCATCGAGGACTGTTGTGTAATGTTATTACTTCGTATTCCACCCGCACGAAAGTGCCTGGTGGGCACCTTTGAATCGTTTCTATGCGGGTTTGGCGAATTTTGCTCAAACTTGCATAGGTCCGATTCTGAGGGTGTTACAGAGTGGTATCAGAGCTCAGCAGTTGCGATACCCCACAAGTCCAAATGGGATAACCTAGCTAACGGCAAGTAGAAGTGTCAAAACTATTTTGAAAATCGGTTGGATAGTTCGTTAGGTCTGATTTTACTCCGCACTCTCTGTTCTCCTCTTACCTCTACGTGTTTTGTATCCGCTCTCTTCTCTCTCTTCGAGTCCAGGACTTCTCGTGGTTGGGTTCCGTCGTACCTTCAGGGTTTCGCTTCCTCCTCTGATAACGGTGTTCTACCATCCGGTGTTCAAGCTGCCTGAGGAATCCGTCTACGGTGTTACCATCCTTTGTTCCTTGTTTGTGCCTTCCGGTGTTTTCCGACGCGACGACATCCTCTACGCCAGATCCGATGCAGAGTCTGCATCACTTCTTTGTTTCCGAACCTCGCTTGTCGAGATCTTCAGTCTAATTCCGAGAATGGTTGCACTCTTTTCTACCGAATGTGCAGAGTAATAGTTTGGGTGCGTGATGGATTGGCCCCCATGCCGACTACCCCTTCTATTCGCTTTTGTACATCGAAGTGGATGAGAATGCATCGGTTCCCCCTTTCCATCGGAGCTAGAGGTGGCTTATTGTTGATACCTTTACCTTCGACCTTTTTGTTCCGGAGAGTTCTTCCGACGATCACGGACAACGACCTCTTGTTAGTGGTGTCGCGAGGATCTACACGAAGCGAGAAGATGCAGATCGCCGACCTTCTTTCCGGTACCATGAGGCGGATCTCGAGGGCGAGATCCATTGTTAGTGGTGTCGAATTGTGGCATCCCGCAAAACCACTACTAGAAAATCGCGTTGAATTTGTGCATTGCATCGTCATCATCAGGCATTGTTTGTATAAAACTATTTCGCAAAGCCCGGTTTTGTTTTCCAAACGCCCCATCTTAATTCAAATGCAAAGCCCGGGTCTCCGGATTATTTTTTGCTTTGTTGCTACCGGATTGCAAACGGTCCATGTAAAATAAATAAAATATTTATTTGTTTTAGCGGGGGCAGTCGAACGGGCCGTATCGACCCGAACGACCACCCCCATAATTCAGATCGGCCCACCCCTTATTCCTAGTCCCACCTAAAACTCTACCCACCCCTCCCAGCCACATCACTCCCACCACTCAGAGGCCGCCACCTCACCCCTCCCCTTCCCTCTAGCCTATCCCTGCACGCCACCTCAACCAACCCTCTCTCCACTCCACCAACTCCCTCTGCCCTCCACCTCAACCGGACCCACCCACACAGCCTCCACTCACCCACGCTTGCCCGCCCTGGGACCATGGCGCACCTCGGCACTCCCCAACCCCCGCGTCCCTGCCGTCCTTCTTCCTCCTCCAACCCCGCGCCCCTGCCGTCCCTCACCTCCCGACGCTGCGCCCCTCCTCGCCGCCGAGCCCCGCCACGCCCAAGGCCACCCGCCTCGGCCACCCCCACCCAGCCTCCGCCGCCCGGCCGCCATCGCCGCCAGCGCCTCTGGCCCGCTCACCGGCCACTGCTCGCTTCGCGCCAGCCTCGCCACCGCCCACGTTCGCCCACGCCCCGCCAACTTGGCCCAGAACCAGCGCCACAGCCTCCTCCGCTGCCGCCCGCCCGGAACGCGAGTTTGCCGCCGGTCCTCCGCCGCCTCAGACGCCTCGCTGCCCCTGCCGTCCCGTCAGCTCGGTCTCGGCGCGCCGCTTCCTCTCTCCCTCCGGTGGCTGCCCCACCTTGTCTCCGAGCCGCGCGGCCACGAGCCTTCCTCCTCCCTCCGGCGGCCCCCTCACCGCCGGCGACCTCTCCTTCTCCTCCGCCGGCCCCGTCCGCCCAGCGACGCCAGGGTCCCAGCACCTCCGCCGCCCCAAGCTCCCCGGCCGTCCCCGCCTCAAGCCCTCGCCCGCCCCGGCGCCGCATCAACTGCGTCTCGCCGCCGAGCCGGCCCAGGCCGTGCTCGCTCACGCCATCAGCCATGGTCGCGCCCGGTGCCTGCCCTCGCCAGCATGCTGCTCATGTCGCCATGTTCTCGATGATGACCACCGCTGCCTCCGAACCGGCAGCACCGCGCGACCTCGTTCTCTCTCCCAAAGCACAAGACCGTCGCGAGCCCCGACGCCTTTTGTCGCCAAGATCTGCGTTGATGCAAGTTTCGACGACCATGCGGGATGAAACTCGATGACACCGGTATCCAAGACCTACCACCCGAACGCATCACCGACTCGGAGAAAAACCCTCGGAACTACAAGATCGCCACACGGACTTGGGTATTCTGATGCCCCGTTCACGGAGTCCGAGGACCGACCGCCGAACCCAAGCGCCAAGATCGCCTTCCTGGACCCCTGAAGACCGGTCTGAAGCGCCAAGGCCCGAACCCGGAACGCCAAGGTCGCCGCCACGGATACGACAAGTGCTCCCTCGAGAACGCCGAGTACTTCACCCCGGACACCGAGACTCCGGCGCGACAAGTACTCCCCCGAATGCCAAGACCGACTCGATGGCGCGGACCCAACAAGACCTGCGCAACGCAAGAACGACCCGTGGGACCGCAAGATCCGCCGACGACAAGAACGACACCGACCCGGAAGCACCCGTTTCGCCCCCGACACCAAACCAAGTCCGGCTTACCGGATTCGACAAGATCCACCTCTTTAATCCGAGAACGTCCCGCCGAGGCCGAACCCGTCGAACCCTGGACCCCGAGACCGAACCCCGAACCCCGGAACCCCAAGATCGTCGAACCCTAATGTGTGAACCCCTTCCCGAAAACCCTATTTTATAACATAATAACAACTTGTTGCATATTGAATTGTCGTCTCGCATGCATCTCATTGGTTTGGGGGCCTTATGCCGATTCACCTAATAATTAAATATGGGGCCCATATGCGGGCAAATCTAGCCTTATATTGGCCTCATTTAAACATGGGTAGCGAACCAGTTCCATCTGTTACATTGCTAAACAACATTTAAATTGCGGGGTAGGTAAATAACTTGAACCATATGTTTATTGTCGGGACCCCGGTTCCGCCTAATCTGACCTAATTGCATCGCACCTTACCATGCCATACATCATGCATGCATCATGCCGATCTTCTGCCGTTGTATTAAATATTGCATCCGGTGTTTCTTCTAGTGTTTTGCTTCTTCGCGGATAAGGCCGTTGAGTTGATGTGAGCTTCGCCCCGATCTTCGGATGAACCTTTCGACAATGTTTTCAAAGTAGCATCTCCCCCTTTCTACCTATCTTACTTTTATAGTATTTACTCCCCTCCTGTTGATCTATTGCTATCTGTGTTGCGATGCTTTAGTTTCCGTACCCGTGATATTTTTCCCTGCAGCCGTATATTGCCTTGGACACATCCTATTGCCTGTTGTTTGGTAGATAGTTGGACTTGCGCGTCGTAGTTGCTTGCCCAAGTGCTGAGGTGTGTCGTCATATGCCACAGTTGTTGATGTATTGCCGCATGTTGATGTTGGAGATGATTCTAGTTTTACTTATCGTCACTTTATTTTCTGTTTAACAACTAAAATTGAAATAAGCAGAGGCATCGGTGGGTGATAGAAAATATTTGGTTTCCGAACGCCCACTTGTGTCCCGTAAGACCCCAGTACTTGATACATGTTCCTTGATTTATCGCTATCCACATCCGGAGGTATATGGGACCCCCGAGCCGAGCTTGATTCATTCTTATTTCTTGGGGCCACAAACTAGTTTGAGGTTTTATTTACTATCCTGTACTTATGCCATGCTACTTTTACGTATTTAAATTGCGAGGTATGCACACCTTGTCTTTGTTAGGATCGGACCACGATTCCGCGGTGTCGACAAGCCCAGCTTTGGGTTCCCATGCTCACACCGTCTAGCCAACCTTGAGGCCGCCTCGGAGCTTGCTTACTCGCTATGGATTCTACTTAAGGGTGGCCTGAAATATTTCTGAATCCTGTGATTGTTCAATGTGAAAGCCTCGTTGGGTTTTGATTTGGTTTTTCCGAGGTTGATCGAGCGTGTTGCTATTGGTGCACCGCCGGGTAAAACTTTCAAAGCCGTGTCCATGGATATGGACGACTTGGAGCACAAGATTCTCGATCATAGACAAGCATAACTAAAGTTTATTGTTATAAATTTTCCTTATAATGACTAGTAATCAGCTTCACTATAACGGAATGGCTAATAATACTGCCCACAATTGCTTGTTTGGATTGTCGCTTGCGACCATTGTACCTGACTAGTAAGTATTGCAACTACAACGGAATGGCTGAATAAAAGTACCAACAACTGCTGGGTTTTGGGATTATATCATGCTATCTGTATTTGATTAGTAATTGCCGCAACTATAACGGAATGGTCAACTAAAAGTGCCCACTGTTTACTTTATCAGGATGATTATCTAAACCTGACTAGTAATTGCTGCAACGATAACTGAATAAATAAAACTGCCAACTGTGTGAGTTCCTCGGTTGACTTCCTCGTTTGGTCTCGAGGGGGAAACACCAGGATGGGTTTGTTTGGTGTTAGCTTCAGGTTGGATCCGGATAGGTCATTCTTACCCCTCTCTGATAACCGCCAGTTGTATCGAGTCTCTATAGGTTGTTTAGTGCATCTTTGCCGCCGCTTCACCACCATACCTATGTAGGCGAGGACCGCAATTCTAGCCTCGCTGTCTTGGCCTCAGATCGACGCCTCCTTCTTTTTCCTTCGCCTTTGTCGGCACCCCTTTTGTTTAAGCAGGTTTTGAGATCGACGCCAAGAAGGTGGTTACCTTCCGCTTGGCTCGGCAGGGTGATGGACGCCATTGGTTATTCTACCGGGCTCTTAGCCCCATTTGCATCTTGTCCGTAGCTGGACGATCTATCGTTTTCAAGGTGATTTGGATCTTGTATAATATATTTGTATTCTTGACTCTTTGAGTCGTTATATATATCTGCTCATGGGTCCCATCGAGGACGTTGTGTAATGTTATTATTTGCTTTCCACCGCACGAAGTGCTGGTGGCACCTTTGAATCGTTTCTATGCGGGTTTGGCGAATTTTGCTCAAACTTGCATAGGTCCGATTCTGAGGGTGTTACATTCATTGAGCACTTGTTTTATTATATAAAACATAAGTCTTTTCTCAACTTCACAAAATCACAACATGTATCTCTTCTCAAAATATTTAGCATGGCTAAGCATTTTACAACTACATTGTTTTCACTAAGGAAGATATAAGGGTATCCTATTAGGATTTAGCATAGCATAAAGTATAGAAATCCTTTTCATGCATGTTTCAAAATCCACTAAGTATGAAAATAGTAGGACATGGATGATAGTGTAACTTGCCTTTTTGGTAGGGAATGTTGGTTCACTTCTTGATCTTGCTAATCTCACACTCTTCTAACTTCACTACAAATCAATCAAATTTAGCATGGCTAAGCATTTTACAACTACATTGTTTTCACTAAGGAAGATATAAGGGTATCCTATTAGGATTTAGCATAGCATAAAGTATAGAAATACTTTTCATGCATGTTTCAAAATCCACTAAGTATGAAAATAGTAGGACATGGATGATAGTGTAACTTGCCTTTTTGGTAGGGAATGTTGGTTCACTTCTTGATCTTGCTAATCTCACACTCTTCTAACTTCACTACAAATCAATCAAGAAAACACAACTTCAACTAGCATTCCAACCAATATTCAAACAATCTAACACACATAAAATAATAGAAGCTAAGTCATGCATGCAAGCATGCAAAAGATAGTTTTATTTGCAAAGGTGGTTTCTACTAGGCTCTATACATTGTAAGATTCAAAGTGATCATTTTCCAAAGTGGCAAAGTCATTTGTAAAAGGGTTTTATCTATAGGCCATTTTTAAATCAAATCATTATTTCATGTGGTGGAAAATGCTTTTAGCAAAGCTACAATTTTAAATTGTTCACCAAATAAATTGTTAATTCACAAAACTTGGTGTTTGGGGTCAGTAGGTTTGAATCAAAACATTTTCAAAAGGTTTTTCTCAAAAATCATTTCCATATCAAAATCAATATTTTTATTTGACTAGAAATGAGCTAATTCAATTATTCAAACCTAATCTTCAAAAAACTCATTTTTAAATCCACAAGTTGTTTCCTAGGGTCAGTAGGTTCACAACAAATCATTTTGCAAGATTTCAACCCCAAAATCATTTTGGAATAAATTTTATAACCTAAACAAGCATACAAATGTTTCTACAAAAACAAACATTTTACCAGAAGCTTTTTACTAAAAAAATTGCATGGTTAGATAGGGCTTGTTCCACTGATTCCATTGATATGAAATTTGCAAATTTTGTACGTGTGGATCAAAAGTTATGAGGTTTACAAATTTGTATCTAAATCAGATTCTAAAATCTGTTTTAAATCATCTGGTGCCACGCGGCGCAATACTACTGGTCGGTACCGGTTCGCACGGATCGGGCTTGCTGGACCGTAGGATCTAACTTAGATCGAGTGGCGCAGAGGCACACGATACCCCTTTGGTCAGATCTAATCGTAGCCGCAGGATTTTAATCGCACTACGCACAGCACACTGGCCATAGACGGGCGGCGCTGGAGGCGGCAGGCGGCGGCAGCGTGTCTGGCTACGGCGGAGCTGGTGCTAGAGGAAGCGAGGAAGAGGTTGGCGAGGCTTACCAGGCTCGCAGGGTTGCGGTGAAGCTCGAGGTGGTGCTGGTCTGGCGAGGGGCGCACTGGAGCGGGAGTAATCGCTCGCCGAAGTGGAGCTGCGCCTCGGGTTCGTACGGTCGTCGACGGAGGCGGGGCTACAAGGCATGCCAGATGAAAATAAGGGGTGTGTTAGACGCGCATGGTACCAGGAAACATGTGAGCATCAATGAACGGCTTCAGGCGGTCTGTCTTACCAGGGGGAGGTCGCCGGAGAAAGAAACAGACGCGGCGACGGTGGTCGTCGTCGTTGCCGAGCCTGCAGAGCACGCGCGGTTGAGCTGGCGACACGGGAAGGTGCGCCTGGGTCTGGGAAATGTGCCCGTGTGCTCGGGGAGGCAAGGGGTGGCGCGGAGTCGCCGGAATTTTCTCGCGAGTTCGTCGGAGCAGAGGGTGGTGTAGGAGAAAATTTGGCAGCCTCGGGGCGCGCTAAGGTGGGGCGACAGAGGGGAACGAGAGAGGAGATGCTGGTGCTTAAGTAGGCGTCGTCACAGGGCCGTTACATGGCGTGGTTAACGCGTAATCACGCCGGCATTTCATCGGCAGTAATGGCCAAAGAGGAATGAGGGGCGAGGTCGTCGCGGGGAGGAAGAGAGTGAGTGGGGCTGCCCGCGCAAGAGAGAGAGGGAGAGTGGGGCCTTCTCGTCAGTGGGTTTGCGGGTTCGGTTAGTGATGTAAACGCCGCTGCGTGGGGAGTAGCTGGTGCAATCTTGGGCCTGCTGGGCCAGATGAGTTGGGCTGAATCCTTTAGCATTTTTTTTGTACTGAAACTTTTTCCTATTTTCCATTTGATTTTATGTTTTAAATTTCAATCAAACAATTCAAACATTCAAAACAATCAAACTTCCACCACACTTTGCATTTGAGTTTGGTTCTGTTTAACAATACAAAACCAGGTCCCAAAAATAAAATAATATTTTTATTTTAGGGTCCATTAATAATTAAATGACTAGACCTTAATCATTTAATTCAAATAGGATTTGTTTTATTAAAATCTTTATTTTTTGAAATATAACTATAAAACCAAGAACACTTCAGTAGGTTTTATTTGAGTATATAAAATACTTGGAAAACTTGTTAAAAATAAATTAACAAGTTTTGATGTTTAATTAAAATAGTAAAACCTTTATTTCTAATAAAATTGGATATTAAATCCTTATTATTTTATTTAAATAAACCTTTACTATTTTTATCAAATAGAAATATTTTATTTCAAAAGCTTGGCCAAGGTTTAATTTGGCTCTATAAAATAATCCTTATTTATATTTCTACCTTTTATTTGAAACCAAATCTTTTTATTAAAAGATCCTAAATAGCAATTCCAATTTTTTTTAACTTTATTGTTTATTTATCTTTTTAAATCCCTTTAGGATTTTATTTGATCCTAATAGGTTTTGAAAGTTTCCAATTGGATTCAAAAAGTTTCTTCTCACCCTGAAAATCAACAAAGTTTTATTTTATTCATTTATTTTTCACATAACAAGATTTGGAAAATCTTAGGATGTGACATGGTACGAGCTGGGCTGGCCAAGTCACATGGGTAAAGTATACTAACCCCTGCAGGGTGTATAATCTAATCGGTTAGCCGTGTCCCCGGTTATGGACATCTGAGTTGCTTGATATTGATTCCATGACATGTTTCTCGCTCATTCTAATTTCATAATTGATTTAATGTTGTTAGGTTAACTTAATTGGGATATTTTCAAAGAAAATCAAAAACTGTTTATGAAAGTAGGACAAAGGTGTTTGCAAATGCAAACTAGCCACAGCTCCACTTGCCAAATATGCATGTAGATGTTAGCACTATTGTCTCCTTTACTAGCTCTACTTGCCATACATTCCATGTATTGACCCTTGAGGCTCTGCGTTTACATTGCGGATATTCCGATTCTAAGTAATCGATATAGGCCACGGTACTCCACTCGGCACTTGTTCACTTGTGGGCAATTTGAAGAATGGAGGATTTGCTTTATTTATGTTGCTACCTGAATAATTTGAGCTAGCCTTGAGCTAAGCTTTTATTGTAATAATGGTACTCTGGATCTTCGTTATTTATGATACACGGATATTTTGCTATGTTATTCATCTTATTCTATTGTGGGCCAATGAACTGATCCAGGGATTGGCATGTCACATAGAAGCCACGATCTTTTCACAACCGTGGTGTTACATCTGTGGTTTTCAATAAGGACAAGAATGAGATACCCATAGATGCTTAACATGCACAATTCATCACATAAACAATCACCAAACAGTCATCAAAATAATAAAAGTTCAACAACATAGACAACAAGTTTTGAAAAGCAAACACACCATTAGCAAGCCATCCACATGCTGGATGGTCATTGCGACTCGATAACCAAAAGAATGGTAAATAATAAGTAAACGAGTAGTCATCACTACTCCTCTGCATAAACCTCCTCATCGACAAGTGTAAGACCTACATTCTGCATAGCGGTCTTGTATTCCTCGACATTCGTAGTCAAGGCCTCTACCTTGGCTTTGAGAGCCCTCTTCTGTGAACGAAGTCTCTCAATCACCACCTGCTGATGCTCGAGCTCGAAGTCCTTGGCCTCTAGTTCTGCAGTCATCTCTCGAATCCTCTTGTTCCTATCTTGGAATCTTTTCTCTTGACTCTTGAACTTTCTATCCTGACTCTCAAACTTGGCCTCCATTTCCTTGACTATCTCATCTTGCTCCGTGAAGAGCTTGTCCTTCTCACGAAGCTGAACCTGGAGTTCGTCATTGCTTTGCATGACGTTGGTCCTATTAGTATCTAGGTTCCTAAGAAGAACCTCTAAGTCCTGGAGGTATAGGCGAATCGGCTCTGCCGTCTCTCTAGCAGTATCCTCAAAGTCAATGGCCTCACCATCCTCGTCACGTCTACCGAAGGCGTGGAAGTGAGTACCTCTAATCTCCCGATAGTGTCTCCCTAACAAACGTCCAAGCAAATCCTGCATGACTACCTCTAGGCCTCTCTCCTTGTCATCATGCATAAGCTTGAAGGTGATAGCCTCCATGGCTGGCTCAGTCTGGCGTCCTGGCTGGGTAACCTTGAAGCCCCAAAGGTCCTTCCTCTCGAACTTGGTGAGGGGAAGCATCATAATGCTAGGAAGCGGAAGATTGAGCACACTAGTGAGCTCAATAAGACGAGTGCTGAAACGAGTTCCCTTGAACTCTTCAGCCGTGCTGATAGTAACATTAAGCATCTATTTTATAAGATAGAAAAAGTTAGAATCAACATAGATAGAGAAAATCATAAGACAAAGCATCACAAGCATATTTTTGGAAATCAAACACACAAGTCATTGCATACATAAAACCATTACAAGCATCCAAGGTTCAACATAAATTAGACAAAAAATTTCGAAATAAAATGATAAGTGTGGTGGTCCAACTAACGAAGTATGCTACAACTCTCACTCACTAGACAAAATGGCTATCAAAGCATCCTTAGTAGCCATCTGCTTATCTTGTTCACAAGATTCCAAAATCAAGTCTATGATGTCTTCCCTTCGTTGTTGGTTGGTTGTTTCCAACTCTTGGGTATGCTTATTTTCTTCCCTAAGGTCATTTTGGGTGTTAAGCATTCTGCACTTGAGTATTTCACCAAGCTCTTTGATGGCTTTCCAAGCAGCATCCCTTGTAGAATCAAAGAATGTGGTGTGCATCACTGAGTTGGTGACCATGCAGAATCCTGATTCTTTGTGGTTGTCTTCCTTGTTTTTGTACAAGTGAAGTTGCACCCACCAATACTCTTCTCCTTCATCCATCACAGGGAAACCTTTGTACACAGCTGCACCATTTATCCCCATGGTAACCATAAGGTTCTTGAGGGCCTTTGGAAATTCAGTCTCACACTCTAGGGTCATGGTCATGAGTGGTCCCTTACTTACGGCTTCATTGATGGAGTTCATCTACAAATAGAGATGAGAAAGGAGAATTAGAAAAGTTTACGAGAAGAAAAAGACAAGTGTGGAAATTGTTGAAAATTTTTCCTTAGTGGTTTCTGGTCCAATCCTAGGGTCATAATCCTACAGGCAACACAGTGCTCCGATACCATTTGTAAGATCCCTCCCCTTTATAAAGGTAAGGATCCATGTGATTGCAATGCTAGTCCCTGGATCAATGCTACCATCCACAATTTAAGATGAAGTACACAGAGACAAAGGTCATTATTACATATCATTCTAGAGACAAACATAGTCTTTTACAAACTCCATGGCCACAGGCCTAATACAAGAGTTCAATGAATAAGATAAATAAGTCTTCATCTTCATGTGCCACAGGCAAGCATGTTGAGTGTAGACTCATAACCCCTAATCATCATCAGAATAACCTGCAACACCACAAGTTACAGCCACAGTGGGTCAATACATTTGGAATAGTATTGGCAAGTGATACCTTAGTAGAATATTAGCATCTAAATACTACATGCATTTTGGCTAAGTGTAGCTTAGGATTTCTTTGCTCAAAATAGGTTTTACCTATCAGTTGAAAACACTAAGTTTTTCCTTTGACAAAACTTTCCCAAGGAATCACCAATAGACATTGGTGAACCTTCACCCTTGTTTAACCACATGTTTTAACTTAGAAATTGGGATGAGGAGATTCTTGATAGCTTCCATGTCTTGATGCTCAAGTTGTCCAATACCAGGGACATGGCTAAGTACTTAGATTCTTCCATCTGCAGAGGTTGTGCACTTTCCCCACAAGACTTGATTTTCACCAAGACAGGATATTTCAGAAGCCTTCCCTTAGACCAAATGGACGCGCTCCAAACCTATCATCCCACTACCACCAACTGTCCAAATGGCTAAGTTATTGCAACCTATATGATCCAGGCAGAGCCCATAATGCCATGTGGCTACACTACAAGCTTCTTAACATATGGCATCTCAAATCCATTTGTTCCTAGGTGGCTTTCCACAATTGATATACACAAGGTAAACCATAGAAATGTGCCTTGTGTAACCACTCAACACAAACCAATCTTTCCATTCCACCCAGGTGTTTCATTCACTTAGTTGTTTTTATTAAGCAAAACTTAAGTCCAAAGACTTAGAAATATTTCTCATAGCATGAATATATATAACCACCCTTGGTTTCTACTAGCTAGGCTAAGCATGAAAATGGTAAGCATCTTAACTTAGAGAAATTTCTAACAATTCTACAACTACTAGGATTTCCCAAGCATAGCATATAGATACTTATCCAAAATATTCATGCAAGTCCTATACAAAATATTTCTAGTGCATAGTTGAAAAATATAGGAATAAAATCATGAAGCACCACTTGCCTTGGTAGTTTGGGGGGTAGAAACAATCTTCACAATCACAATCACTATTTGCACCAAAATCTACACATAAAATAATGGCACAAAAATCACATATCAAAATATACAAACAAAAATATATGAATGCATGCAAATGCCATGTGATGATTTTTCTACACCAAACAAGACAAGTAAACAGTACTAGATCATAAACAAGCCCAAGATAATCAAAATAGACTTTATTTGATTTTTTAAACATTTTTCAAATCATTTCTATAACAATAACAAGCCTACACATGTTTCTGCAAAAACAACCATTTTTACAGAGGCAAATCATTAAAGACATTGCATAAACAGATAGGATTTTCTCTCTTGATTCCAACGATATAAAATTTGCAAAATTTGAACGTGTGGATCAAAAGTTATGAATTTTGCAAGTTTGAACATCTAATAGATTTAAATTCTATTTTTAAAACAAAGAACTAGCCACGCGGCGCTCTCTGATTGGTCGATACCATTTCGCGCGGATCAGGCTTTCTGTGTCGTTAGATTAAAAGTGCATCGCATGGCTCAGATCTAAACTTACCGCTTCGCAAAGTGATCTAATTCTACGCGTCAGATCAAGATCCAACAGCGCACAAGTGTTTGGCCAAAGATGCGCGGCGCGCGACGGTGGCTAGGGGCGGCGCGCTCGGGCGGTGATGTTACCGGCGATACAGGAAGCGAGGAAGGCAGTGGAATATCTCACCGAGTTCGCGTGATGACGCTGGTGCTCGAGGTGGTCTTCGTTGGCGAAGGGGCGCACCGTGGAGGTCGCTGGGGCTCGTCGGAGTTGTGCGCGGCGTCGGGTGCTTGCAGACGTCGACGTTGCCAAAGATTTGAACCGCCCTAGCACGAACTAGATGTATCAGGGGGTGCGCAAGGTCACGGAGAGCATGATAGTATCGAGGAGAAGAAAAGGGGCGCTCGGGGATTACCGTGATTTCTCACCGGAGATGAGAGAGGCGTCGGGCTCTTATGGTGGTTGTCGAATCCATTGATCTGGGTCACGAGCAGAAAAAACAAAGGCATGACACGAGTCGCGTGAGCAAGGGAAACATGCTAGCATGAACGAGACAGAGTAGGGTGGACGGAGCTCACCGGAATCGCACGCCGGAGAGGCTCGGTACTACGGTGGTGCAAGCGAGATTGTGGGCAGCCTGGTGGCGGAGTGGGGGCGCTGAGTGAGGGGAAATGGTCGCAGAGGGGTGGGGGTTAAATAGCCAAAGCAAAGGAGAGAATCACACACGACATCAATGGGATTTAAGAGCATTTGCGTCGGGAGGAAACGGCCGCGGCGCCGCTGGTCGCAGGCGTGATTTGGGGACGATGAGCTGACGAGGCTGCAGGTCAAAGGGTCGTGAGGGTGTCGAGCGGTGAGAAACAGAGAGAGAGGGGAAATCCCGGGTGGGATGCATCTGCTACTGGGCCGAATAAGTGGCGCCAGGCCCAGTGTTGTTTTCTGAAGGGAATGTGCCCTGAGAGGCAATAATAAAATGTTTATTATGTGTATTCCAAGTATATGATAGATGTTTATTTTGCATGCTATAATTGTATTAATACGAAAACGTTAATACATGTGTGTTTAATAAACAAACAGAAAGTTCCTAGTTATGCCTCTCTCATAAACTAGTTCGTTGATTACCAAGATGATCATAGTTTCCTGATCATAGACATTGGATGTTGTTAATAACGAGATCACAACATTAGTGTAATGGTGCGATGAACATTCATCCGAAGTATAGCATTACGATCAAAGTCATTGAGTTTATATTGCTATAAACAACTTACGAAGTAGTCCTAATCCTTAGACCATGAGATCATGCCAATCACTAACACCGGAAGAGTTTCTTGTTGACATCAAACGTCACACTGTAACTGGGTGATTATAAATATGGCTTCAAAGATACTAAAGTGTTATGTTGAGAATCATGGATCAAGAGTGGAATTTCTTTATCCCGATGATGGATATATATGCTCTGGGCCCTCTCGGTGATATCACATTGGTTAGCTTGCAAGCAAGTGATTTGATCACTAGAATGTTATATCACGGGAACGACAAAAGAGTGAATGTCAGTAACGAGATCAAACTAGGTATGGAGATACCGATGATCGAATCTCGGATATGTAATATATCGTGAAACAAAGGGATTAAGATACAAGCGTAAAAGGTTCCGACGATCACAGGAAAAGTCATCGTTGAATGTGTGGGAGTCAGTATGGATCTCCAGGTCCCGCTACTGATTATTGATCGGAGAAGGGTCTCGATCATGTCCGCATTATTCGCGAACCGTAGGGTAACACACTTAAGGGACACTGGCATCCAGTTGGAGCAAATGTTTCATGCCGAAAGAATAAACAAGCGCAGGAATTTATTTCACTAGATACCGAAACAGGTTTTCGGGTGAAATTGCATAAAGAGGTTATGCATGTAAAATAGAATTCTAGCAAGGGGTTATTTATGAATGTTTGTCATTAAAGTAATTGACAAAATTCTGAATAAAATAAAAGAGTTTTATTTAATGAGAGTTTGCATTAAATTTGGTGGAAATTTAATGGCATGTTTGAGTGGGATTTTGAGTGGAGGGAATTTAAAGGAATTTTGTGAGTTGAGTGTCCACCCACATGAAGAGGGGAGGGAAAGGGGGCAGCCCCCATGCGCCGGCCACCCCCTTGGGGTTTCCCTCCTCCTCCTATGAAAGGCACCCCTCTCCTCACTTCTCACTCACACCTCCTCGTGAAGGATCTCTCTCCCCCTCTAGAATTTATCCCCCATGGTCTCGGACTAGCGAGATACATGTTCCAGGTGGCTATTCGGCAAGAAAGGGTTGTGCTTCCGCATCGCTGGAGCGAGGAGGCGGAGGTTGCTCAGTGTCTTATGCGTGTGTGCAGAACGGATCTTACCGCTGCTTTGTGGCGCTAGGACTTCCTCTCGATCTTGAGATCGGCAAGAGATCGTCTACATCAACCACGAGTTGAACGCGTTAAGCTTTGTCGGTCTTCAAGGGTATGTTCTCTACGTATATACATACTCCCATTTTTTGTATCTAGTAGATAGATCTTGGTACATAGTTCCCATCGTAGGAAATTTTTTGTTTTCTATGCTACGAACCCTACAGTGGTATCAGAGCCGGATCTATGCGTAGATACTTTACACGGGTAGTACACCTATGAGTATGTGGGCGATGATGATCATGTTGTTGCTCCTTAGTTGTAATTTTGGATATTGGTGGCATAGTGGGATGAAGCGGCCCGGAAAAACTTTACATGTCCTCGCACATGAGACATGTTCCACGCTTGACATGCAACTAGTTTGCATAAGTGGCTAGCGGGTGTCTGTCTCTCCTACTATAGTCAATATCTATTATGCAACGAGTTGTCAACAATTTGGTTATCCTCGTTGTGGTTCATGTTCGTAGGTAAGAACGGTTCTATCTCGAAAGCCCTAAGCCACGTAAAACTTGCAATGGATAAATTAGAGGCATCTAGTTTAGATTGTTGCTGGGCTAGTGTTATGATATGGTGATGTTGTAAGTAGAATTATGCGATGATACTCTTACAACATACATAACGTGTAATCTCCATAGACCTTGGACTTACACATATAGGTATGATAGTAATCATACCACGATGCACATGATAGAGATCATATGCAGGAACCATATCATTTCACTAATAAACATGTGATGTTTGATAGCATCTTATATTGCTTGTTTAGCGCTTTGTTAGCATAATAAGATGATACCTCTTTTAAATATCAAGATAAGAATGTGTTCTTCCTTTAGTATGCACCGATTATATTTTCGTCGCTCCAAGACATCACGTGATGATCGGGTGTTCTTGGATCCACGACCATATTTCGGGTGTAAAACAGTTACACATGCGAATACTAAGGTTCTAACTTGGCGAGCCTAGCATGTACAGACATGGCCTCGGAACACGGACCGAAAGGTTAAGCATGAGTCATATAGTAGATATGATGCCCATTTGATGCTCGCCTTTGAAGCTACACCGACTCACGTGATGATCGGACTTGGTGTAGTGGATTTGGTTCATGTAATCACCAAAAGGGCACGAGGGATGTCGTTTTTGAGTGGGAGTTCATTCGTAATATGGATTAGTTGAACTCAATCTATCATATACTTAGTCTAAACTTTACAAATTCTGTTGTAGATGGAACCACCTGCTTTTAATTTCAATCTGTTCATGGAGAAAGAGAAACTTGCAACGAACGGTAGCAACTTTATCGAATGGTCCATGAATTTGAGGATTCTCCTCTCTGCTCCACAAAAGCAATATGTGCTAGAAGCGCCGTTAGGCCCCCCACCTTTTGAGGATTCCCCTGAAGAGGAGAAGAATGTCTATCAGACTCGTCAGGAGGACCACAACTTAGTTCATTGCGGCATATTGTATGGGCTAGAGCCGGAACTTCGAAAGAGTTTCGAAAACGGCAATGCTTTTGATATAGTGGGTGAGTTGAAAATGATTTTCGACACACATGCTGCTGTAGAGAGCTACAACGCTTCAGAAAATTTCTTTAGCTGCATGATGGAAGAGCACAGCTCCGTTAGTGAGTATGTACTCAAGATGTCGGGTTATGCCGATAAGCTTGTGTCCTTGGGAATATCGAGTCCCATTGACTTAGGCATCCATCGTGTTCTGCAGTCTCTGCCACCTAGCTATAAGAGCTACGTGATGAACTATAATATGCAAGGCATGAAGAAGTCTCCCCGAGCTTCATCAATGCTTAAAACTGCAGTGGAGATCAAAAGGAACATCAAGTGTTGATGATCAATAGGAACACTAGTTTCAAGAAAGACAAGAAGGAAAACGAAGGGAAGTAAGGCGGCAACATTGCGTGCTGAAAAGATACCCGAGTTGGACCTAAGTCGATCGAAAAGTGCTACTATTGTAAGGGATCGCCATCGAAGCGCAATCGCCCCAAGTATTTGGCGACAAGAAAGCCGCAGGGCAAACAAAGGTATATATGATATACATGTTATTGATGTGTACTTGACTAGTGCTCGCAGAGCACACAGGTATTTGATACCGGTTCATTGCTAATATTTGTAACTCGAATCGTGGGTCATGAACAAGGGACCGCTAGCAAGGGGTGAGGTCAAGATGCGTGTCGGCAATGGATCAAGCGTTGATGTGATCGCCGTCGGAACGCTGCCTCTCCACTTGCCGTCGGGATTAGTAATAAACTTGAATAGTTGTTATCTGGTGCCTGCACTGAGCATGAGCATTGTATCTGGATCGTGTTTAATGCGAAGTGGTTATTCATTTAAATCCGAGAACAATGGTTGTTCCATTTATATGAATGAAATCTTTTATGGTCATGCACCGATGATGAATGGTTTATTTCTTTTGGATCTCGATAATAATGTTACACATATTCATAATGTTGATGCTAAAAGGATTAAACTTAATGATGATATATCCGCATATATGTGGCACTGCCGTCTAGGTCATATTGGCGTTAAACGCATGAAGAATCTCCATTCGGATGGACTTTTGGAATCACTTGATTATGAATCATTTGATACATGTGAGCCATGCCTTATGGGCAAGATGACTAGAACGCCGTTTTCCGGTTCAATGGAACGGGCGACAGATTTATTGGAAATCATACATTCTGATGTATGTGGTCCAATGAGTGTGTCGGCGCGTGGTGGATATCGTTATTTTGTTACTTTCACATATGATTTGAGTAGATACGGTTATATCTACTTGATGAAACACAAGTCTGAAACCTTTGAAAAGTTCAAGGAATTTTAGAATGAAGTGGAAAATCATCGTAATAGAAAGATCAAATTTCTACGGTCCGACCGTGGAGGTGAGTATCTAAGTTACGAGTTTAGCACTCACATGAAGGAGTGTGGAATTGTTTCACAACTTTTCGCACGAACACCACAAATGAAATGGTGTGTCAGAATGTCGTAATCGTACTTTATTAGATATGGTTCGATCTATGATGTCTCTGACGGACTTGCCATTGTCATTTTGGGGCTATGCACTAGAAACTGCTGCATTCACTTTAAATCGGGCACCATCTAAATACGTTGAAAAGACACCGTATGAATTGTGGTTTGGAAACAAACCTAAGCTGTCATTTCTTAAAGTTTGGGGTTGTGATGTTTATGTGAAGAAACTTCAACCGGATAAACTCGAACCCAAAGCGGAAAATGCGTCTTCATAGGATACCCTAAGGAAACTATTGGGTATTCCTTCTATCACAGATCCGAGGGCAAGGTTTTTGTTGCCAAGAATGGATCCTTTCTAGGGAAAGAGTTTCTTGCGAAAGGTGTGAGTAATCGGAAGGTAGAACTCGAAGAGGTTATTGAACCTTCTCTTCAAAGTATGGCGAGTAGCGCAGCGCCGGAAGTTGTTCCGGAGTTGGTTTCACTTGTTGAAGAAGGAACTAATGATAATGATCATGAAACTCCAAAAGAGATTACTACCGAACCTCGCAGGTCAAGCAGGACGCGTGCAGCTCCCGAGCTGTACGGAAATCCTGTCATGAATTTTATGGTTGATGAAAATGATGACCCTGCGACATATGAAGAAGCGATGATGAGCCCGGATTCCAACAAATGGTTAGAAGCCATGAAATCCGAGATGGAATCCATGTATGAAACTCAAGTTTGGAACTTGGTGGACTTACCTCACGACCAAAAGGCCGTGGAGAACAAATGGATTTTCAAAAGGAAAACTGATGCTGATGGTAATATAACCGTCTATAAAGCTCGACTTGTCGCAAAGGGGTTTAGACAAATTCAAGGAGTTGACTACGATGAGACATTCTCTCCCGTAGCGATGTTAAAATCAGTTAGGATTATGTTAGCAATTGCTGCATATTTCGATTATGAGATATGGCAGATGGATGTCAAAACCGCGTTTCTCAATGGTAATATTGAAGAAGAGTTGTATATGATACAACCAAAGGGTTTTGTCGATCCTAAGGATGCTAACAAGGTGTGCAAGCTTCAGCGATCCATCTATGGATTGAAGCAAGCATCACGAAGTTGGAATCTCCGTTTTGATGAGGTGATCAAAGAGTTTGGATTTGTCCAAACTTATGGAGAATCTTGTATTTACAAGAAAGTGCGTGGGAGCAATGTGGCATTTCTGATATTATATTTGGATGACATATTATTGATCGGAAATGATATAGATCTTTTAAACAGTGTTAAAAGTTATCTAAACAGCAAATTTTCAATGAAGGACCTAGGTGAAGCGTCATACATATTAGGCATAAAGATCTATAGAGATAGATCTAGGTGCCTAATAGGGCTATCGCAAAGTACATACCTTGATAATATTTTAAAGCAGTTTAAAATGGAAGATAGTAAGAAGGGGTTCTTCCCTATGACACAAGGCACGACATTGAGTAAGAATAAAAGTCCGGCTATGGCGGAAGAAAGAGAGATAATGGACAAGGTCCCCTATGCTTCAGCCATAGGCTCTATAATGTACGCCATGCTATGTACAAGACCGGATGTGGCACATGCTTTTAGTTTGACTAGTAGGTACCAATCGGATCCAGGTTCAGAACACTGGAAAGCGGTCAAGAATATCCTTAAGTACTTACGAAGAACTAAGGATATGTTTCTTGTATACGGAGGTGAAGAAGAGCTCATAGCTAAGTGTTATGTTGACGCTAGATTTGACACCGATCCGGATGACTCTAAGTCTCAATCCGGATACGTATTTCTCATGAATGGCGGAGCGGTTAGTTGGAGGAGCTCCAAACAACCTGTGGTGGCAGGATCAACAATGGAGGCCGAATATGTTGCCGCTTGAGCGGCTCGAAGCGATTTGGATGAAGGAGTTCATATCCGAACTATGTGTGGTTGCAAACGCGTTGGACCCAATGGTGATCTATTGTGACAACAATGGTGCCATTGCCAATGCCAAAGAGCCAAGGTCTCACAAGCATTCCAAGCATATTAAGCGCCGGTTTCACTCCATTCGCATGCATGTCAAGGATGGAGATATAAAGATTTGTAAAGTACATACGGATCTCAATGTAGCAGATCCATTGATAAAACTCTCCCTAGAGAAAAACATGATCTACACCATAAGTCCATGGGTGTTAGATACATCATTGTGTAACTAGATTATTGTCTCTAGTGCATTGTGAAAGTGGGAGACTGAAGGGAATATGCCCTAAGAGGCAATAATAAAATGTTTATTATGTGTATTCCAAGTATATGATAGATGTTTATTTTGCATGCTATAATTGTATTAATACAGAAACGTTAATACATGTGTGTTTAATAAACAAATAGAAAGTTCCCAGTTATGCCTCTCTCATAAACTAGTTCGTTGATTAACAAGATGATCATAGTTTCCTAATCATAGACATTGGATGGTGTTAATAACGAGCTCACAACATTAGTGTAATGGTGTGATGAACATTCATCCGAAGTATAGCATTACGATCAAAGTCATTGAGTTTATATTGCTATAAACAACTTACGAAGTAGTCCTAATCCTTAGACCATGAGATCATGCCAATCACTAACACCGGAAGAGTTTCTTGTTGACATCAAACGTCACACCGTAACTGGGTGATTATAAATATGGCTTCAAAGCTACTAAAGTGTTATGTTGAGAATCATGGATAAAGAGTGGAATTTGTTCATCCCGATGACGGATAGATATGCTCTAGGCCCTCTCGGTGATATCACATTGGTTAGCTTGCAAGCAAGTGATTTGATCACTAGAATGTTATATCACGGGAACGACAAAAGAGTGAATGTCAGTAACGAGATCAAACTAGGTATGGAGATACCGATGATCGAATCTCGGATATGTAATATATCGTGAAACAAAGGGATTAAGATACAAGCGTAAAAGGTTCCGACGATCACAAGAAAAGTCATCGTTGAATGTGTGGGAGTCAGTATGGATCTCCAGGTCCCGCTACTGATTATTGATCGGAGAAGGGTCTCGATCATGTCCGCATTATTCACGAACCATAGGGTGACACTTAAGGGACACTGGCATCCAGTTGGAGCAAATGTTTCATGCCGAAAGAATAAATAAGCGCAGGAATTTATTTCACTAGATACCGAAACAGGTTTTTGGGTGAAATTGCATAAATAGGTTATGCATGTGAAATAGAATTCTAGCAAGGGGTTATTTGTGAATGTTTGTCATTAAAGTAATTTACAAAATTATGAATAAAATAAAAGAGTTTTATTTAATGAGAGTTTGCATTAAATTTGGTGGAAATTTAATGGCATGTTTGAGTGGGACTTTGAGTGGAGGGAATTTAAAGGAATTTTGTGAGTTGGGTGTCCACCCACATGAAGAGGGGAGGGAAAGGGGGCAGCCCCCATGCGCCGGCCACCCCCTTGGGGTTCCCCCCCTCCTCCTATAAAAGGCACCACTCTCCTCACTTCTCACTAACACCTCCTCGTGAAGGATCTCTCTCCCCCTCTAGAATTTATCCCCCATGGTCTCGGACTAGCGAGATACATGTTCCCGGTGGATATTCGGCAAGAAAGGGTTGTGCTTCCGCTGCATCGCTGGAGCGAGGAGGCGGAGGTTGCTCGGTGTCTTGTACGTGTGTGCGAGCACGGATGCGCTGCTGCTTTGCGGCGCTAGGACTTCCTCTCGATCTTGAGATCGGCAAGAGATCGTCAACATCAACCACGAGTTGAACTCGTTAAGCTTTGTCAGTCTTCAAGGGTATGTTCACTACGTATATACATCCGCCCGTTGTTTGTATCTAGTAGATAGATCTTGGTACATAGTTCCCATCGTAGGAAATTTTTTGTTTTCTATGCTGCGAACCCTACATTTTCTATTCTCTTTTATTTTTCTAAATCGATTTTCAGGAATAATTTTCAAACAAATTCAAAAGTATTTGAATTCAAAATCTTTCTAGACTTTTACAAAGTGAAACCTGTATACTTTTGAATATAAAATCATGCTGTCTTGTTGGACTTGCATGGTTCCTTTGAATTTTTTTAAAATAACAGTGCCTTAGCACATGATTTGATAAAGATTTGAAAATGGTTTTAAAACCATATTTGTTTTGGAAATTTTTCCAAGATTTAATCACTCAACTAATCCAACATAAGAGCAAACAAAACTTGGTTTGAAACAATTATTTTCTCAATTGATAGTGGCATTGGATCAAAGCTTGTTCACAAGAAATAATAGCACCCAAAGTTCCTGTTTCTTTCAAAAGAGTTTTAAATTAAGCTCTAAATGAATACGCATGCATGGATGATATGCAAAACTTTGAAAACATGATTTTAGGGATGTTACACGTGGGTCCTCCATGGCCCTGAGGCCCCACCAGTCAGCCTCTGGGGCTAGGCACTACCCCGGTGGAAATAACTCAGACCCTGTGCTGACCATTGACTGCCCGCGTGGCAGCTAAGTTGGCCTCAGGCCCCTCTGTCAGCCACTGTTGGTAGCCTAAACCCCAATGAGAAATGACCCTCCCCCTCTGGTGACGTCATATTGATGCAATAAACCCTTTAAATAATTCTAGAATTTGATTAAATATTGTAAATTCAATAACTTTTAATTTGTAATTTAGAAAAATACAAATAATATATCAAAATGTTCAGAAAAATGAGAGATATATCTTTAAGCTATAATCATGCATTTCTAAACAACTTAAATGAAAAGTTTAATTAGATAACAAAATCAGTTTCCGGAGTTTCCCCGAGTTAGGGTTTCCACCCCTCGGAACCCCAATTAAATTGACGAGCATGCCTTAGGGTTACATTTCGATACAAATTAACTTGTCATATCATCATACTTGCTTGAGCATTGCATCGATTCCATGGGTTAATTGTTTCCCTCTCTTTCCGGTGTTTGGTTCTTTCCAGTAGAATACGATATCGAGATCGAGATCGAAGACCAAGGACAACACCATCGAAGATCGACGAACAATACTTGACCAACTATAACTAGGTCAAGTACAAGGCTCCCAAAGATCTGCTTATTGGTTATTAATGGGAAAAGGCAAGCATAGCCCCACCATGATATAAACTTATGATTTCGAAAGCATTTCAATTCTTGCCATGATGCATACGATTCTACTGTGGTATTTTATCGATAGATAGAGTATCCTATCTATTGCATACTCCCTTTGAGCTTATATTACCTGATCCACTGCTCCTAGCATAACTAGGTTTGGCTTGTGTGCATTGTTAGAGCTTATATCTGTGTCCTTCTTTTTTGAGGGTAAAACAGTAGGGAAAAAACCCCACTGCAATTTTTATATATCATAGAGAGTTAAAAAAGAATATTTACAAACATGTTCCACCTCAAAAAAGAGGGATAACATTCTAATCAGCTATCTCCTATCTAAATTGGTTTAAATCCAATCCTTAAGGCCCTGATAATACTTCTTCTTAATTCTATGAAGGACCCATCTTAATTCCTGGGCTACAATAGCCTTCCAGGTCTCCACCGACGCATGTTGATTGTTGAAAATTTCATTGTTTCTGCAAATCCAGATGCTCCAAGTTCCAAGTATCAGAATTTCCATTGCAAAAGGGACCTTGAGGTTATTTTTAATACTGGCTAGAACTTCAAAGATGCTTTGATCAGCCGTATTGACCTGTGAGATTTCAGCCCAGCAGGCTCTTGCAGATGGGCATTCCCAAAACAAATGTAAACTTGTTTCTTCACTATGGCAGCCCTGGAAGACACAGTCATAAGATGCCAGAGAAAAACATTTCCTTTTCAGAAGATTTCTTGTGTTGAGTCTATCAAGCAGAAAGAGCCAGAAGAAGAATTTGTGCTTTTGTTGACAAGAAGATTTCCAAATCCAAGAGAAATGTGGCTGAACCGGTTGGTAACCGACTAAAGAGCAGTAAGCCTTTTTGACCGAAAAATTACGGCCCCAAATGTAAGACCAACAATCAGATTCCCCTTCCCTGCCAGAATTGAGAATTTGTTCAAGACTTTGATATTCCTGATACGCTTGTTGCGACAAAGGAAGATAAAAGAGATCCTAAGTATTTGCAGTATGCAGGAACTCACTG
Source organism: Avena longiglumis (assembly GCA_030063025.1). Taxonomy (NCBI): domain Eukaryota; kingdom Viridiplantae; phylum Streptophyta; class Magnoliopsida; order Poales; family Poaceae; genus Avena; species Avena longiglumis. Next base: position 422,006,955 of record CP125978.1, on the reverse strand, counting down.
ACAGAAATGTGAGGGTTTTTGGCATATGAAAGTAGGTGAGGAAGCTTATGTTGGAGGCAACTATCATTCCACAGATCTGTGTCCTTCTTATCCATGCATAGCTGTTGAGTCTGGTCCATCCAGATGATGTATCAGATGCAGATAATCTAGTATGACAGGAGAACAAGATGAGATGAGATCAGTGATATGAGATTAAACTTGCTAAGGCTTGTATGGGAGGCCACGGTGGGATGTGGTTTTTCTAGTCCCATGCTCGCCACCACTAGGAACTGAGTTATTGCCTTTGGAACCAAGACGAGCGTGCAACCACACGGGGCCTGGAAAACCTCACGAGCAACTAACTTTCCTAGTAAATTCCATGAGTCACATAGTTCGGGCGTTCCATTCGACATATGCATAGAAAACCTTTTAAAAGATTGCCGAGTGAAGGTGCATTCATAACAGGTAGGGAAGTGTGGACCGGGTTGCTTGGGGTCGATGGAGCCCCTGGTAAACCAACCTCGCCTCACATCTTTAAGTACCGGCTTTGGGATTTGACCCGTTACGGCGGAACCATACTTATTGCGTGGCTCATGGTCTCGGCAAAAGCAAGGTAAAGGTCGTGGTTAACCACCCTCTGCCAGCCTTCCAAGGAAGAGGGCTAAAACATTGGCATTAAGAGTCGGTTGGTACGTGAGGTTAAATTTGTACACCCCTGCAGGGTTAAATCTTTTCAAAAAGCCGTGTTCACGGTTATGAACACTTGGTAACCAGATTCTAAGATCATAGAGAACATGAACCTAATCGTAAAACTTGGCAGATCAATGTGTGCTTAAGGGTGCTTCCTCATGGGTACGAGGGGGTGATCCTAGATAGGGTTCACATGATGATCTGGTGGATATCAAAAGATGATGATCAATATTTCGGAGATGTCGCTCTCTTATCCCCTTTTAGAATACTCTTATTAGACGAGCTTCTTCTCTCTCTTATTTATAAAAAGACGACTTTATGCAAAACAACTCCACCAGCCGGAAGTCTTGCGCAATACACCCTGTACTCACCCTTTCTTTGTTGATACTTTTGGCAGAGTAAGTGTTCCATTGAAGATGAGTTCAGTAGTACATCGACATCGACGAGTAGCTTGGGGTTCCCAACTGGCAGCCTGGAATCTATGGGCTGGGACGTCATCGTTATGCTTCAGGCCTCTTAGGACATTTGTTAAGTTTGCTCTACTTAATAGCATAATTTGCCTTTCGTTGTTTGATGTTTGTGGTCAGTGACCTCTAATTGTAATAATTTGGTTCTCTGCTCAGTTATGAGCTTGCTGTAATAAATTTTGTGTCGTAGGGTCACTAGTGTGTTACCGAATCTTCACTGGATATCCTCGAGCTCAAGGTTAAGCTTATATCAGACGTAGGTCTAGGATTTGTTTAGCCCTGATCACGTAGGTTTCCTTTCGCCTCGTATGCCTCCTTTTCGTTTGTTGGGTACTTCAGAAGTCGTTTCTTCTTTAAGAAGCTACCTTATGATTACTATCTTGTAGTGTACGCTAAGTCACTCAAGTAGTAGGTACTTGTTTTCTCAGATTTTAACCCTTGGACTTGAACTTAATATCCCTGATTGTGCTGGATTCTGGTGTTGTGAATCTTGTACATGAAGCTGACCTTTAACCCAAGATCTGTTCTTTTGACACCTGTCGTCAGTGTTCATACATTACCTCAGGATGGCTATAATATAATTCTAGTCTTCGAGCTTGTGGTATTGGTCGCAATTGAATTGTGACAGCTAAGGACTTCCCCTACCACATGATATGGTAGATGTTCTTTAATGGAACCAAATAGATGATGACAAGAGTAATCCTCATGAGTCTCGCATCTATACCCGTGACTCTGCCACTCCTTTTCCCTTCCTTGCATTGGTTTCCGGAAGATTGTTAATCTATTCATCCACATCTCGGTATTCCATCTTGAGCATGTTCCTTTTCCCCTTGTTATTTTCCGACCTTTGTCCACAAGTTGGTAGCCAAGTAGTAAATGTGCATTGGTGTCTTCCGATGCAAGATACTCTTGTGGTCCGTCAAGACAAACCATTTCAGAATGTCTAGGAGAAACAAACTCCAGTACCTCGTCATATCTACGACCAGGTCAAAGTGTTGTAATCCGCAGATCAAAAGGCATTAAATGTCTTTCATCTGTTCTATCTTAAGGTATCACACCCTTTTATACTAAGAGGTTGTACTGAGTTTCATGACCCCTTAATGTAGTGATGCTCTTACACATATTTACCACCCTTCCTCGAGCTTTCGCGCTCGTGAATGATGCGTGTGTGTAATAATGTGGTCATCTGAGATTCTTAGAATTCTTATTGTTCTGAAATCAAAGGACATTGTGTCATTCTTAGCATGATTGGTTAACCCCAACACTAAGCGAAGAATGAATGTGGTACCAAGTCCATTATTCTGGTACACTCTCTTCGGTCAAAGAGTTAGGCTTGTGCCGAAGCTCTACGACTATGTCTGCTTTCCTTACAGAGCAAGTTTCCTCTCGAACTAAGTGACATACCGGTGGGTCGTGATATTCTAGATGTCTTTCTAGAAGTATCGCCATGTTGCCACATGACCGCATTGTCAAGTTCTTGAGCAAGCAAGTTCTCTGAATTGCTCTTTTCTCCAGGATCTGTACTGGATACCCCTGAACTAGTTGGTTGAGCTTGAAACAACAACTTGGAGAGTTGTAAGACAAAAGTTCTAACCGACTATGTTCCTTCTTAAAGGGTTGTCTAGTTTTGTTCATGTTGAAGAACGATAATACTTCCTTCGTGGATATGTTATCTTTTCCCACCTTTGATTAGATTTGGGTTATCGTCAAATCAAACTCAGTTCCAAGGACTATTTTGATGATGTTTATGGTTGTGATATTTCACTTGAGTACATCTTCATGTTCTTTGGTCTGACCAATAATGTTGCCTTGTTCAAGAAACATATGAGTCCATCTTCTTGGAGTGTCCTGATAAGTTTGTTGTTGAGCCCATCGATGACATCCTTATCTTCTCCATACTAGACAAGATTCATATGGAACAATTGGCATTAATATTGGAAAATTTCGAGAACCGTCTTCGAGTCATCTCGAAGTATGTGTTCTGGATGTTAGAATTAATCTTCTCTGGTTCATGTGTAAATGCTGAAAGATGTCGTCGTGGATTCGAGTAGAGTTAACTCTGTTCCCTAAGGATATATGTGTGTTTTATTGTTAGTACTTTATGTATGTGCAGTTGTGTCTTGACAAGTTGTTAAATACATGGGTATAGCAATCTAGCTCATTCTTCTGGAGTTTAACACTGTAGTCTCTATCTTGAGAATCTAGTAACTTTACCTCTGTGGTAAATGTTGCAAACTTACTATTCGGACATGCTGAGTCTGAAGTATCATTCCACCTAACCAAAGCTGAATCTCAAGCAGCAACGATGGTTGATGTTTTTTGAGGTTTTGACATAGGTATGTTTGTAAATCTGGCAAGGTTGATGTAATGGTTGACACACTTAGCCGGAAAGACCTTTTGTCATAATCTCTTAACTCAGCAATAACAACCACTCTTCATGAGGCTTCTTCTATGAATTATCATATGAGTTATTCTTATGGTTTCCTTTGTATCTGAAGTCTGACCTTTACTTGACGTCTGATTTCTCGAACATCAAGGAGAACATTTAAAGTAGTGTTGCTAAATTTCTCGGTCGATCCTCCAGACCCTTTATGTTGGCAAGCGTATGGTTGTGCCAAATAATTGAAGTCTGAGAATGAAGTTTCTTTCTTCTCGTGTCATCAGGAATCTTCTTACAAATCATCTTAGTGGTGCAAAGTGATATCATGATCTTTGGCAAAGATCTTGATAGTCCTGGATGAATACAAAGTTTCCTTCGTTTTATCAGCCATGTTTTAAGAGTGACTATGATTTTGGTAATCAGAAGTTTCTCTTGATACATGTTCTTTGTGACTCTTATGAGTCCTCACCACCAAAACACCTTTCAGTCTTGGCCTTCTATTGAATGAAAGAGTGAACCTTCTGCGTCAAAAGTAGTTCAACAGCTTGGTTTTGTTGATCAATATCTCTGCAAACTGAAATCTCTACTTAATTCATTTAGTAAAGGTACCCTATCGAAGTTTGTGGTCATGTTCTTTCCGTTAAAACCTTCCTCTTCAGAATCTTGAACCCTTCTGAGCTCCATGGTCTCAATCATTATGAAGACCATCTATCTAACAACTTGAAACCATCTCCTCTTGTTTCCTCTTTTACCTTGATGTGTTTCATGTTGTCATCTTAGAGTTGTTTCTAAACACTCCATCCATGAGTTGACCATGAGATACTCGGTCTATTGTTTAGTGTGTTTCCCTCTTATCTTTAGCATGGACCTGCTTCTTTCTCTATCTGTCTCTTTTCCTACCTTTGGAATCTTGGGTCGAGATTCTCGTAAGGGGGATAGAGCTGTAACACCCCAGATTTAGCTAATCCATATTAGGGTTTTGATTGTGCATTGCATAAGAATCATCTATCTTGCTAAGACTAAACTCAATCAAGATCAAATAAAAAACCCTAAACCCTAGCTATTTTACCTCTCTTTCTACAAGCAATTCAACAGGTTTTGAATATTTTCAAAAGACTCAAAATGTTTGGATCCCAAACAGTATAAGGCGTCCCTGCTGTATTTTCATATTTACAAAAGCCTCTAGTATTTTAAAATAGTTCAGAACAGATTTGGAATTCAAATATACAAAAGATAATAGCTAAATAGGAAAAGAAAAATTTCTGGAAAATAAAAACAAAAGCCAGACCCTATCAGGCCGCAGCCTAGGCCGGCCCATTTCCTTCCCTTTTCTTTCTGTCGCTCTCCCGCAGCTAGCAGCAGCCCAGCTTGGCCTAGGAGCTGCCCACCCGGGCCCGTACCCCTTCACCCATCTATCTATCGTCTTCCTTGTCGTCGGCAAGCTGCTGCCTGGCAGCGTCGATGACGTCGCCTCGCCGCCACGCCGCAATGCGTGTTGACGCCCTGGAGACGTGGATAAGACCTGCGCCGACCCCCTACCTCGTCCTTATCCTCTCTCCCCCTCTTAGATGACCTCTCTCTCGTTTCCCTCGCGGATCCGAAACCCTAGCCGACGACCTCGCCGTTGCCCCTCCGTATCCGGCCTCCCCGTGCTCTGCAGACGACGCCTTGAGCTCCGCCGCGCTCTGAGGACCCTCCCCGCCAAAGGAATCGCTCGAGCGTGCTCAGGATCGAGCTAGCCAAGCTCGGTCTCACCATTAGCCGCCGCGTCCATCGTCAATTCCAGTGTCACCCGGCCTCCTCTCGCGTCAACGACCGCACCACTGCGCTCAAGGTGAGCCACCGGTCCCTCTAGACCTCTCCTTTGCCTCTCTCGCACGCCGTAGCCATCGCTCACAGTCAATCTGCAAGCTCCGCCACCGTGCACCGTCGAGCTCACTGTTATGATGACCTTTAGCAAGCGGCGCCGCCGCGATTAGGTAGCCCGCGGTGCCCTGGTTCGAGTAGGACTTGTCGCGCAGCCTCGCATCACCCTGTCACCGTCCCGCACCATCTTCTGGTGTTTCTCCAGCGAGCTGACATGGTTCCTGACCACGTGGGTCCTCCATGGCCCTGAGGCCCCACCAGTCAGCCTCTAGGGCTTGGCACTGCCCCTGTGGAAATAACTCAGACCCTGTGCTGACAATTGACTGCTTGTGTGGCAGCTGAGGTGGCCTCGGGCCCCTCTGTCAGCCACTGTGGGTAGCCTAAACCCCAATGAGAAACGACCCTCCCCCTCTGGTGACGTCATATTGATGCAATAAACCCTTTAAATAATTCCAGAATTTGATTAAATATTGTAAATTCAATAACTTTTAATCTGTAATTCAGAAAAATACAAATAATATATAAAAATGTTTAGAAAAATGAGAGCTATCTCTTTAAGATATAATCATGCATTGTTCAACAACTTAAATTACAAGTTTAATTAGAGAACAAAATCAACCCCTCTCATGTCTTTCCGGAGTTTCCCCGAGTTAGGGTTTCCACACCTCGGAACCCCGATTAAATTGACGAGCATGCCTTAGGGTTACATTTCGATACAAATTAACTTGTCATATCATCATACTTGCTTGAGCATTGCATCGATGCCATGTGTTGATTTTTTCCCTCTCTTTTTGGTGTTTGGTTCTTTCCGGTAGAATACGATATCGAGATCGAGATCGAGATCGAAGACTAAGGACAACACCGTCAAAGATCGAATATCGATGAAAAATACTTGACCAACTATAACTTGGTCAAGTACAAGGCTCCCGAAGATCTTTTTATTGGTTATCAACGGTCAAAGGCAAGCATAGCCCCACCATGATATAATCCTATGATTTCAAAAGCATTTAAAATCTTGCCATGATGCATACGATTCTACTATGGTATTTTATCGATAGATAGAGTATCCTATCTATTGCATACTCCCTTTGAGCTTATATTACCTGATCCACTGCTCCTAGCATAACTAGGTTTGGCTTGTGTGCATTGCTAGAGCTTATATCTGTGTCCTGCTTAGCCATGCATAGATGTTGAGTCTGGTCCATCCAGATGATGTATCAGATGTAGATAATCTAGTATGACAGGAGAACAGGATGAGATGAGATCAGTGATATGAGATTAAACTTGCTAAGGCTTGTATGGGAGGCCACGGTGGGATGTGGTTTTTCTAGTCCCATGCTCGCCACCACTAGGAACTGAGTTCTTGCCTTTGGAACCAAGACGAGTGTGCAACCACACGGGGCCTGGACAACCTCTAGAGCAACTAAGTTGCCTAGTAGATTCCATGAGTCACATAGTTCGGGAGTTCCATTGGACATATGCATAGAAAACCTTTTAAAAGATTGCCGGGTGAAGGTGCATTCATAACAGGTAGGGAAGTGTGGACCGGGTTGCTTGGGGTCGATGGAGCCCCTGGTAAACCAACCTCGCCTCACATCTTTAAGTACCGGCTTTGGGATTTGACCCGTTACGGCGGAACCATACTTATTGCGTGGCTCATGGTCTCGGCGAAAGCAAGGTAAAGGTCGTGGTTAACCACCCTCTGCCAGCCTTCCAAGGAACAGGGCTAAAACATTGGCATTAAGAGTCGGTTGGTACGTGAGGGTAAAGTTGTACACCCCTGCAGGGTTAAATCTTTTCAAAAAGCCGTGTTCACGGTTATGAACGCTTGGTAACCAGATTCTAAGATCATAGAGAACATGAACCTAATCGTAAAACTTGGCAGATCAATGTGTGCTTAAGGGTGCTTCCTCATGGGTACGAGGGGGTGATCCTAGATAGGGTTCACATGATGATCTGGTGGATATCAAAAGATGATGATCAATATTTCGGAGATGTCGCTCTCTTATCCCCTTTTAAAATACTCTGATTAGACGAGCTTATTATCTCTCTTATTTTATAAAAAAAGATGGCTTTATGCAAAACAACTCCACCAGCCAGAAGTCTTGCAGAGTATACCCTGTACTCACCCTTGCTTTGTTGATACTTTTGGCAGAGTAAGTGTTCCCTTGAAGACGAGTTTAGTACTACATCGACATCGATGAGTAGCTTGGGGTTCCCGGCTGGCAGCCTGGAATCTATGGGCTGGGACGTCATCATTATGCTTCAGGCCTCTTAGGCCATTTGTTAAGTTTGGTATAATTAATAGCATAATTTGCCTTCCGTTGTTTGATTTTTGTGGTCAGTGACCTCTGATTGTAAAAATTTGGTTCTCTGCTCAGTTATGAGCTTGCTGTAATAAATTTTGTGTCGTAGGGTCACTGATGTGTTACCGAATCTTCACTGGATATCCTCGAGCTCAAGGTTAAGCTTATATCAGACGGAGGTCTGGGATTTGTTTAGCCCTGATCATGGGGTGTCACATTCATGTTCGTAGGTAAGAACGGTTCTGTCTTCGAAATCCCTAAGCCACGTAAAACTTGCAATGGATAAGTTAGAGGCGTCTAGTTTAGATTGTTGCTGGGCTAGTGTCATGATATGGTGATGTTGTAACTAAAAGTATAAGTCGATACTCTTACAACACACATTACGTGTAAGTTCCATAAGACCTTGGCCTTAAACATAGAGGTATGATGGCGATCATACCATGATGCACACGATGGAGATCAAGTGCAAGAACCATATCATTTCACTTATTAACATGTGATGTTTGATTGCATATTGCTTGTTTGGCGTTTCATTAGCATAATAATACGATCCCTCATTTAGATATCAAGATAAAAATATGTTCTTTCTTAAGTATGCACCGATTATATTTCGTTGCTCCAAGACATCACGTGATGATCGGGTGTTCTTGGATCCACGATCATATTTCGGGTGTAAGACAGTTACACACGCGAATACTAAGGTTCTTACTTGGCGAGCCTAGCATGATGGCCTCGGAACACAGACCGAAAGGTTAAGCATGATTCATATGGAAGATATGGTGCCCATTTGATGCTCGCATTTGAAGCTACGCCGACTCACGTGATGATCAGACTTGGTGTAGTGGATTTTGTCCATGTAATCACGAAAAAGACACGAGGGATTTAGTTTTTGAGTGGGAGTTCATTTCTAATTTGGATTAGTAGAACTCAATTTATCATAAATTAAATCAAAGTGAATTTGCATAATTTGTTGTAGTCATTGGCATTCGTTCACCACCTTATGCATAGTTGTAATTGAGATAATAGAACTATAGAATTCTGGATATACTTTACGAACTGGTATCGTATTGTGTTGAGTATAAGTATAAAGTTTAAAGTCCTATTGCAAACTTTAAGCAAACTCTATTTACTCCATGAAATTTAATAGTTAGTATTAAATCGAGAGTAACAATTCTGTTAATATCTTAAGTATCATGTTTGCCTCCATGATTCTTGATTGTTTTTAAATATCAAGGTTATCTAGGAACTGAAAGAATTGTTTCAAAAACCATCATGTGTGGCAGATATAACGATATCTAAAACAATATTTTGGTTGCAATATGATAGAGTATAATGTATGTCCTCATTTTGGATGAGAATTTGCGAAGGTTGGAGATGTTAGACATCCTAATCATCCAAAAGGGTTTGGGAAAGTGACGTTATACTCACGATTCGCCTTTATAAGCTACACTAGCTTGATCATGAAATTTTTCATGATAAGGATGAATAAAAGATGTATGTAAAGTGTTTACTACACTAAAAGATTACTAAAGAATGGATTTTGAAAGAACACCGATCATTTGATGATGGTGATCTACTTCAAAGTGCAAGTCCAAAGGTATTTGTATTTGAATATACATGCTTTGGACTATGTGTCATGTATATGGAGCCACTGTTGATGTTGATAGATTCTTTTAAAAAGGAAAAGTAAATGCTGAAAGAGAATTTATAAAATATATTTGGTAGAAAAGAAAAGATTGGAAATATCCAATTTAGGTATATGGATGATATACATGTTACGGTTGTATTCTTTGCTTGTTAAACAATGTGGTTCTTAGGTATTGGATACTGAATTGATTGGTATAAAATTTCATACAGAACGACGCAATTCATGAACCATAATGGCATAAGTAACTAGCAAGAGAATATGTGATGATGTTCATCGAAAACAAAAAACCGTTGTTTGTATTTCTCATTGACATCAAAGCTTGCCTTCAAGATTTGTTTTAATAATAGTAATTTAAATCAGGTATTATGAGAATAAAGTTTGTTCAAATAATTACCGTATTCCATATAATATGGATGATTTACAAATCTAGTTAGAGAAATCACATCCATAAAAACTAATGATAAAATGTCGCAAGACAAATGATTGGAAGATCACTTACGAAGTGACATCGCTGTTTAAATTATATTGGAAACAAAACATGAAGAAACTCCATTTTCATGGATTTTTGGAGTCTTTGATTTGATCAAGTGACGCTTGCGAGACTTTCCTCGGATAATTAAAAATTCGTTCAAAGGACAAATAAGAACGAATGACTAAAATATTGGAATTTATACATATCGATGTATATAGTCCATTATGTATAGTCGTAAGCGATGGATTTCAACTTCATATGCTTTCTCCAGAAATTTGAGTGAATATTCACTTAATGAGAAAGAAGTATGAAATATTTGAAAACGTTCAAAGACTTTCAAGATGAAGTGGAAAATCATTGTAACAAGAAAATAAATGGTTTATGATTTTATCATAAGGGATTTATTTGAGTTGCAAGTGTAACAAGAAAATAAATAATTTATGATTTTATCATAAAGAGATTTATTTGAGTTACAAGTTTAGCCAAAACACCTAGATTTGCATCTCCCGAAACACCATAGGAATATGGAGTGTTTGAGATTTGTAATGAAACCTTATTTGACATGGTTGGATAAAAGGTTTTATTTATAAAACTGCCATTAGGTTTTAAAAGATTAAAGCTTTAGAGACTACCGCTTTTACACTAAAAAGGGCTCCATCTTGATCCGTTGAAATGATACCATGGAAATTGTGGTTTGGGGGAAAACCCAAGTTGTCATTTCTTAAATTTTGGTATGCTCAGCATAAGTAAGATGTTTACAACCAAAGTCGGATGAGCATGTCTTTGTAGGTTATTTCAAATAACAATTGGTTATTCCTCCATAACACCAAGGACAAAAGCGTTTGTCGCTTGAAACGTGAAGTTTCTTGAAAAAGGAATTTTTCATAAAAGTTAAGTGGGAGGACAATAGAACTTTGATAAGGTTAACGAACCTTAGCTAAATGTGCTGAGTTGCGTAGCGCCGGAAATCGTTCCGGAGGTAGCCATAATGTTCATAGCTTATATGCCTCAAAGGTTGTGGTCACGGAGATATAAGTTCTTATTGAACCAAGTAGGTCGGATAAACAATCAAATGCTGAGATTTGAGAGTAAATCATTATTGTTTGACAATGATGAACCGACTACATGCAAAGAAGCGATGAGGGGACCTGACTTTGCCAAATGGCTTCAAGCCATTAAATCCGTGATAGTTCCATACACGAGAAATCAAGTTTTGAACTTGGAAGACCCTCCGGAAAGGTGTAAAAATCTATCGGTCGTATTTGGATCTATAAAGAAACAGACATGGATGTTTTACATATATGAAATAGTCGACATGTCGTAAAGCATTCTACGACAATGTTCAAGGAGTTGACTATGATAAGATTTGATCTTTCATAACGATATTTAGTCTGAACAGATTAAAGTAGCAACCACAAAAATAATTTGGTATATGGTAGATGAATAAACAAAACAAAGTTCTTCTAATAGAATGGTTACCTAGGACGTGTACATGACACGATCCAAAGGATTTTGCTAATTCAAAGGACGATGTTAAAAGGGTCATGCAAACTTCAATGGTTGAAGTAAGCATCACGGAGTTGGAATCTTCACCGTGATGAAAATGGAGTTTTCATCTGGAGACGATGAATATGCTTGCATTTGCAAGAAATTAACTGGGAGCGCTGAGACATATTTCTAATACATTATGTGGAGAACATATTGTTTATTGGAAATGATGTATATTTTATTGAAAAAGGTTAAGAATTTCATTTCGATGAAAGACTTAGGAAAAACCTGAATATTTAGCATAAATGTCTACATGGATAGACTGTGATGCTAATATGGTTAAGCCAAACGTACATATATGAGATATTGAAGGAGTTCAATATAGAAACGACAAGAAAGGGTTCTTGTCGCATGGAAAAGAATTGAATCAAGATTCAAGTGTATCGACACTTGATAAGTGAAACAAGATGTAAACACAAGAATGTCTTTGATCAATCATACCATGATATGTACACATACCAGATATGTCCTATGCTCTAAGTGTTATGAGCATATACCAGAATGAATCATAAAATGATCATTGGACAATAGTAAGGAAATTCTTATGATCTTTTGGAAGAACTAAGAATATATTTGTGTAGAGGTGACAAACAATTACAAATAGTTCATTGTAAAGCGTTACATTGATACTAGTTTTGTCAAAAGATACAAATTAAGTTTATATCAATTTAGACTATCGGTGGCACAATGAAATGGAAAGGAGATTCCATGATGGATTTGGATGAATTCCAAAGTTAAGACATTGTGACGAATACTACAACAAAAGGCTAAGTATATGACTGCTATAGTAGCAGCAAAGGAGGGCACTTGTGTAAAGTAGTTTGTTATCAGACTAAGGTGTGGTTCGCAACGGGCTAACACTAAAGATATATTTTACGACAACAGTATCGACATGATTTAACCCCAAAGAACTAAAGGTCTCACCAAAAGACCAAATTTATACAATGTCATCTCGTTGGAGAATGAGTGATGCGTGAAGACGCAAATACATGCAAATACACATGGACCTGAAAGTGTTCGATCTGTAGAATATGTTAACCACTTGTAGTTACGTATATGGAACACCAGATGTCACATTCCAAAATCTTCCAAATTTTGAAATGTGAAAAATAAATAAACAAAAGAAATCATTGTTGAAATTTAGGGTGAAAAGAAACTTTTTGTTTCTAAATGGAAACATCAAAACCCTTCTTGAACAAAATTCAAATGAAAAGGAAATCCAACAAAATTTCAATCAAGTGAAATGCATTCATCAATGAATGTATCTTGAAATTTAAACTTGGGAAAATAAACCAAAACCCTAAAACCGTAATGGAAAAAAATTATCTCCAAGATCTCTCTAAGACTATGGATTTGTTCCATATAAAAATTCAGCAACAAAAATTTATAAATGATCACGAATGATAACTAAAAATATTATAAAACCATAGAAATTGGTTTCATCTAATTTGGAGCCATGGATAAAAACTTATGAATTTAATAAGATAAGAGGAAATAATTTCCAGGGCAAAGTAATCCTAAAAGGATTTCAAAAGATAAACAAATATTAAATAAAATTATACAAATTGGAATCGCCAATTTTGGATCTAAATAAAAAGATATGGATTTTCTAAGAGAAAGAAAGAAATAAATAATAAAGGAATATTTAAAAGCCAAATTAAATCTTGGCCAAATCCATAAACAAAAGAAAGTTATTAAATAATAAAAATGGGTAAAGATTATTTAAATAAAATCATAAGGATTGAACAATATCCAATTTTATTTAAATATAGACAAATTGCCTAAACTAAATAATAAATCCCAATAAAATTATTTAGAAGACAATTTAAACCTTGAATTAAATCCATAAGAAAATGGAACAAAGATAATCCAAATCCAAATAAAATAAAGGGATAAAGAATATTCAAATAAAAACATATGAGATTAAACCATATTCTAATTATACTTAAATGGAGACAAATCCCTAATGTAAATGATTAATTAAATCCTGGGAAAAATAATGGAAATTGCCAATGGATTAAAAGTTATCTAATTAACTTAAAAAAATTATTTGAATAAATAATATGGATTGGAAACATATTTAAAATAAAGACAAATGTCTAAATTAAATAAATAACAAACCATATAAGAATAAAAGAAATTTCTAAAATTGACTTTAGAATATATTAATAAACAGTATTAAAACCTACTAAAAGTTGGGAAAAAGATTTGAAAAGAAATTTGAATTCAAATGAGGTTTGAATTAAAAATAGAAAAATGAGAAAATAAAAAGGAAAAGAATCAGGAAAGAAAAAATGGAAAAAAAGACCCAGCCCATCTAACCCTAGCCCATCTAACCCTAGACCAATAGGCCTAGCGCAGCCCACTCTCTCCCCCTCCTCTGTAAGGTTCCCAACCTTTAATAAGGTAGAGATCCCTGTGTTTACAATGCTAGTCCCTGGATCAACAGCTAGCATCCACAGTTAAGATGTAATATCAAGAAACAAAGGTCAGAATACAACTTTATAACCAGGAATAACATAGTTTATTACATCTTACATAGCTCATTTGTCTATTACATTACATTGCAACAGAATATCTATAAGCATGGGGTCCTCCATCTTCAAAGTGCCACAGGCAGACATGTTGGTTGTAGACTTGTAATCCTAATCATTAAATTCCACTATTATCAAACAAACCTGCAACATAACAAGTTACAGCCACAAGGGTCAATACATTGTAATTGTATTGGCAAGTGATACTATGGTAGTATAGTGGAGTCTATCATCTATATGCATTTGGCCAAGTGGAGCTTAGGCTTGCATTGCTCAAAATAGATTTTCGTTATCATTTGAAAACTCTAAGTTTTTGCTTTGACAAAATCTTTCCCAAGGCATCTCCCAATAGAAATTGGTGATCCTTTCAATCCCTTGTTCACCCACAAGATTTTTTAACTTAGAAATTTGGATGATGAGATTCTTGATAGCTTCCATGTCTTGATCCTCAAATTGTCCTTTTCCAGGGACATGGCTAAGTACTTAGGTTTTACACTCTGCAGAGGTGGTGCACTTTCCCCACAAGACTTGGTTTCCCAAGACAAGATCTTTCAGAAGCCTTCCCTTAGACCAGAATGGACGCGTTCCAACCTATCATTCCCCTACCACCAACTGTCCATTTGGCTAAGTTCTTGCAACCTATATGATCCAGGCAGATCCCATAATGCCAAGTGGTTGCACTTGAAGCTTCTCAACATTTGACATCTCAAATCTCTTTGTTCCTGGGTGGCCATCCACAAGTGAGATACACAAGGTAAACCATAGAAATGGGCCTTGTGAACCACTCAACACAAACCATTCCTTCCATTCCACCCAGGTGATTCATTCACTTAGTTGTTTTATTAAACAAAACTCAAGTCCTCAGACTTAGAAATTTTTCCATAGTACCAATATATATTCCACCCTTGTTTTCTACTAGCTAAGCTAAGCATGATAGTAGTAGGAATCTTAACTTAGGAAATTTCTACTAAGGTTTCATCTACTAGGATTTCCCATGGCATGGTTTATACTTAGCAAAAATTCCATGCAAGTCTTACTTAGAAATATCACTAATGCATAGTGAAAATAATGGGACAAAAGTATGAAGCATCACTTGCCTTTTTGGTAGAGTATAAGTTCACTCCTTGTCCTTGCAACAATAACACTCTTCAAGTCACTACAATTCAATCAAGCAAGGCACTATCTCAATCTACCAGTCAAGCAAAACATCACATAAAATGATAAAATCAAAGTAATGCATGCAAGCATGCAATAGGTTGTTTTATTTGTAAAAGTGGTTTCTAGTAGGTTGTAAACATTTGGAAACACCTATTGGTCAATTTATAAAGTGGAAAAGTCATTTGCAATAGGTTTCACTTTATAAACCCTTTTTAAAACAAGGTAACATTTTATGTGGTGTAAAATGTTTTCAATAAGGCATTAATCTATAGGTTTCACAAAATATGTTTTCAAACCATAAAACTTGGTGTTAGGGACAGAGAGTTTATTTCAAGATATTTCTCAAAGGTTTTCTTCCAAAACCATTTTTAATAATTAAACCATATTTTTATTTGACTAGAATTGGTTTAAATCCAAGATTCATTCTTTTGTTTCACCAAATACATTTTTGAAACCACAATTTGTTTCCTAGGGTCAGTAGGTTCAAAACAAACCATTTGCCAAAGATTTTAACCCCAAAATCATTTTAGAATAATTTTTATAACCTAAACAAGCATACTTAAGTTTCTGCAAAAACAAACATTTTACCAGAAGCTTTTTACTAAAAAAAGTGCATGGTTGGCTAGGTCTTGTTTTTCTGAATCCATTGATATAAGTTTTGCAAAATTTGGACGTGTATATTTAAAGTTATGGAATTTACAAAATCGCATATCTAATAGATTCAAATCTGTTTTTAAAACCAGAGTCTGGCCACGTATCTTGTTATTACTCATCCATACCGTTTCGTCTGGATCACGCTCTCTGGTGCGTTGGATTTAAGTTAGATCGAGCGGTGCAGATCAAGCGTAACGGTTCAGGTTTAAGTGATCTATCGCGTCCCAACGATCTTCATCTAACGGTTATCAACACAGCGACCAAGAACTGGCGGTGCCGAGCGACGGTAAGCGGCGGCGATGCTCGGCTAGAGGTGGATCTGGCGCAAGAGGAAGCAAGGAAGAGTAGGGAGATGCTCACCAGGCTCAGGAGAACACGGCGAAGCTCAAGGTACTCGCGGTTGGTCAAGGGGCGCACTGGGGTTTCAGGAATTCCTCGTCGGAGTTGCGCCTGACGACGGCCACGCTGTCGTCGGCGGCGCCATCGTCACGAAGAAACAAACGGAGGACACGGTTAGCTTCGTACGCAAGTCTCGGACACACGTGTATCAAAAGGAGGGCAAGGGGGGTCTGGTCTCACAGGTAGGGTTCGTCGGAACGGAGGCAGACGGTGGCGCCGGCGGTGGACGTTCGAGCTTCTGCGAGCACGCGGGTGAGTTGAAGATACGGAGAGGTGCGCTGGTCAGGCATGTGCTCGAGGCAGGCGGCGAGGGCTGCGGAATCGATCCGGAGCTCGTCGGGCGATGGAGCCGTAGAGGAATTAGGCGGCTGGGCGCTAAGGTGAGGAACCGAGAAACATAGGGAAATGCTGGCGATTAAGAGAGCAAGGTCGGGCGTTAATGGCGAGGTTAGCGAATTAAATCGAGTTTACTCGCCTGCAGCAAGGCGAGGTGAGGCGGGTCTTGGCGGGTGAAGACGATGACTGGGAGGGGTGGGGCCATCTGGCAGCGAGAGAGAAAGTGAGGGAACGGGGTCCACCTGTCAGCGTCCTTGCGGGTTTATAAGTGAGTGCGAACCGTTTTTCCGCAGGAGAGGGAAGATGGGCTGGACTGGGCTTAGTGGGCTAGGATAGTTGGGCTGGGTCCTTTCACATTTTTTTTACTCTGTTTGTTTTTCTTTTTCCTTTTCCTTTATTCTGTTTGGATTTTGGACAACCAATTCAAACACCTATTTGAATTCAAACTTTTGTCAAATTTTTTGTAGGTTTAAATACTGATTTTTAAAACATTCTGGAATCATTTAAGAATAATTTATTTATTCTTTTAAGGCCTTTTAATTATTCAAAATAGGTTCTAGTTTTAATCATATAAGATTTAATAATATTTCTAAACACCATTTGATTTTCCAAAACCTTCCAATTCTTTTCAGTAGGTTTTATTTGGTTATTTGGGTGTCAAATAATTCATCTTGAATTATTTGGAATAATTTAATATGATTTATTAATTCATTTAGGATTGGGTATTTGTTTCAATTCCCATGGAATTTTAATATAATTTTATTTCCCCAATTTTTATTTGAAGGATTCATTTCATTTAAGTTGATTAAACAACTTTTATTCACTTGGTAAATTCCAATTATCATTTTCTCATGATTTAAAAGATTATTCTTATTAGAGATTTGTATTTATAAAATAGGGATAGAATGGTTATTGCCATTTTATTTTGGAAAATTCTTTATCCTTTTATTTTATTTGGATTTGGATTATACTCATTCCATTGCTTAATGGATTAGGCCAAGATTTAGTTTGGTCTTTTGAATATTCTTTAATTAATATTTCTTTCCTCATCTTATAAAATTCATATCTTTTTATTTAGAGGTCCAAACTTGGTTATTCCAATTTGTAAAATCTTGTTTAATATTTGTTTATCTTTTAAATGTCTTTAGGATTATTTGTTCACCATTTGGTATGGATTTTAGATAAGGGCTTGGTTAGCTTTGGGAATTTAATTCCTTGTTTTAATTAAATTCATAAGATTTTATCCATGGTTCCAATTTAAGTGAAACCAATTTCTATGGTCTTATAATATTTCTATTTGTCCTTCTTGATCATTTGTGAATGTTTGTTGAAATTTTTTTATATGGATCAAATCCATAGGCTTGGAGATAATTTTGGAAATGATTTTATTCCATTAGGGTTTAGGGTTTCGATTTATTTTTCCAAGTGTTTAATTTTCCAGATACACTCATTGAGGAATACATCTCCCTTGATTTGGATTTTTGTTGGATTCAAACTTTTAAAAAAGTTTGTTCAAGATAGGATTTTAAGTTTCCATTTAGAAACAAAAGTTTCTTTTCACCCTAAAATTCAACAATGATTTATTTTGTTTATTTATTTTTCACATTACAAGATTTGGAAAATCTTGGGATGTGACATCCTCGAATCATTTTTCTTGCCCACGGGCGTACCCCCCACACTCACTGACCCGTGGACCCATGCCACATCAGCGCCCTCGTCACCACCTTCTTCCCCACCGCGACCAATTCCCCCCTCCTCGCCATTTCTGCCTTTGATTCCGTGGATTAAATTCGCTTTATTGTCGTGTTAATTCAGCCATGCGACCTCGCCCATTTAACCGCCTCCCTATTCCCTTCCTTTCCACTAAGACACCACAGACAGAGAGCCACTAGGCTGCTCGTATTGCTGCCCACACCGTCGCTGCTCCGACGACACTCCGGCCACGATTCCGGCCAACCCTCACCTCCCCACTGCCCCTAGCTTACACGATCTTGCTCGCCAGCATCTGGTGCATCTGCTGCCGTGCCCCGTTTGCCCGCGCATGCCCAGAGCGTCGCCAACGATGACGACAGAACGCCGCCGCGGTCTGCTACAACTCCGGCGACTCCTACTGGTAGTTTCTCACCGCGCCTTCCCCTCTATTTAACACACGCATGTTCTCCTCTCGCGCGCGCATCTGGCCTACTCGTTGTCTTGCTTTTTCGTGTCGCGCACCCTCGCCAACGATGATGCCAAGCTCTCCCATCGCCAGGACCGTCTCCGGTGAGCGATTCACGACATCCTCATGCGCCCCTCGACCTGCGATAACAACGTCGAGCACCCCCACGTCACTGCGAACCTGGTGAGCCTCTCCTCCATCTCTTGCGCATCCTAGTTTCGCCGGAACACCTCTGCCGAGCGCGCCGCCGCCGTCCATCGTTGCAGCACCGCCAGTTCGTGGTTAATTGGATTAGGGCTGTTAGATCTTGATCTTGTGGACAGGATAGGACCACTTAACTGAATCAGTATGTTAGATCTGAGCCATGTGATCCCCTTTTAATCCAACCACCCACGTTGATCGATCCGTGCGAACCGTTATGAGCCAGTAGAAACATGGCGCGTGGCAGATCTGTCTGTTTAAAATTCCAGAAATGCTTTTTGGTTGTTTAAACTTGTAAAATCCATAACTTTTGATCCGCTTGGCCAAAAATTACAAATTTTATATCATTGGAATCAAGATAAATAAATCTTTGCAACATGCCCTTAGTTTAGTATTTTGCTTCTAGAAAATTGGTTGTTTTTGCACAAACATGTTTAGGCCTATTTTGTGTATAAAATTTATTCTAGAAATGATTTTTGAGTAAAATCTTTTCCAAATGGTTTGTTTTGAACCTACTGAACATAAAACCCAACTTTTGGATTTAAAAGTATATTTTGTGACACTAAGGAATTATTCTTTGAATAAAAGCATTTATAGAAAAATAAAAATGTTGCTTTGATTTAAAAGGTAGTTTTTGAGTGAAACCTTTTGAAAATGGATTTGATTTAAACAACTTGACCATAAACACTAGCATTTGTGTTTAAAGATATGTTTGACAAACACTAGAAATTTTTACTTTGATTTAAATCATTTATAGAAAAAAAAAGATTTAAATGGCCCATTTTCACTAACTTAATTTCAAATGGTTTTGCCACTTTTATAAATGATTAATAGGTGTTTTAAAATGTTTATAGTCTTATTAGAAACCAATTTTCCAACAAAACAATCTTTTGCATGCATGCATGCATTGTTTTGTTTTTATTATTTTATGTGGTGAAATTGTTTGAATGCTAGATTGAATTTGTGCCTTGATTGAATTGGAGTGAACTTTGATGAGTGTGACATTTGCAAGATCAAGGAGTGAATATAGTTTCTATACCAAAAAGGCAAGTGGTGCTTCATACATTTTTTCCTATTATTTTCACTATGCATTAGTGATATTTTGAGTAGGACTTGCATGGAATTTTTACTAAGTATGGTATGCCATGGGAAACCCTAGTAGATTATGCGTTAGTAAAAATTTCCCTAAAGTTAAGATTCTTGCCACTATTATGCTTAGCCTAGCTAGTAGAAAACAAGGGCGGATTATATTCATGCTATGTAAATATTTCTAAGTATATGACTTGTGTTTTGTTTAATAAAACAACTATGTGAATGAATCACCTGGGTGGAATGGTATGAATGGGATATGTTGAGTGGTTACACAAGGACCAGTGACTGGCAACCTTGTGTATCACACTTGTGGAAAGCCATCTAGGAACAAAGAGATTTGAGATGTCAAATGTTGAGAAGCTTCTAGTGCAACCACATGGTATATGGGCTCTACCAGGATCATATAGGTTGCAATAACTTAGCCATATGGACAGAAGGTGGTAGGGGGTGATAGGTTTGGAACGCGTCCATTTGGTGTAAGGGAAGGCTTCTGAAAGATCTTGTCTCAATCCATGTCGAGTCTTGTGGGGAAAGTGCATCACCTCTCGAGAAGGAAAAATCTAAGTACTTAGCCGTGTCCCCGTGTAAGGGTCCCAACCTTTAAATAAGGTAGAGTCCCCTGTGTTTATAATGCTAGTCCCTGGATCAATAGCTAGCATCCACAGTTAAGATGTAATATCAAGAAACAAAGGTCATAATATAACTTTATAACCAGGAATAACATAATTTTATTACATCTTACATAGCTCAGTTGGCTATTACATTACATTGCAGCGGAATAACTATAAGCATGGGGTCCTTCATCTTCAAAGTTCCATAGGCAAACATGTTGGTTGTAGACTTTGTAATCCTAATCAATCAATCTTCACTAAAATCAATCAAACATGCAACATTACAAGTTACAGCCACAAGGGTCAATACATTTGAATTGTATTGGCAAGTTTCACTACTATGTTGAATATAAGTGGATTTATCATTACATGCATTTTTGGCTAAGTAGGGTTTAAGGCTCATTTGCAGAAAGCAATAATTTATCCTATCTTTTCAAATGGTTTTGTTTCCTTTGTCAAATCTTTCTGAACTCCTTGGAATCCACCAAGTGTCTTTGTCAAAATCTCTTGAGTTCCTTGGTAACCCCAAGTGCATCAAGTTTTATCAAAATCTCTTGAGCTCCTTGGTACCCCCAAGTGCATCAAGCCTTTTGTTGTCAATTAAAATTTTTTCTTTTAGAAATTGGAATGTCGAGATTTCCCATAGCTTCAAGGTTTAGTTGCTCAGTATTGTCCATAACCGGGGACACGGCTAAGTACTTAGATTTTTATTATCTTCTGCAGAAGTTGTACACTTTACCCACATGTCACAATCTCATCTTGTTGCCACCAGTGCCCGCTGGATTGGTACTCACCAAGATGGAGTACTGGCAGATTGAGAATGTGACGAAGTCTTTCCAGAGGGTCCTCCCATACACCATTGCTAGCTTGTCTCCAGTACCCATGTAGGATTCCAGGTCCTCATTTTCAGTAACCTGAAAACAATGCATGGGTCTTCCCAATGTAGTTGACTAAGCCAGAGCCATAAGTAGCATGTGGTTGTACACGAAAGCCACAATTGGAGAAACATGTTCAATCTCTAAGTTTCCTGGGTGGTTTTCTTTTGGAGCACAACACAAAGAGATTGCCATAGACATGGTTCCTTTTGTTGCCACCTTCTCCAAAACTCAAAGTATCCTTGTCCACCCAGGTGGTTCATTGAGTCCTTGTTTTATTATATAAAAACACAAGTCCTTTTCTCCACTTCATAAAATCTCAACATGTATCTCTTTTCAAAATATAGCATGGCTAAGCATGTAACAACTACATTGTTTTTCACTAAGTTATATATAGAGAATCCTATTAGGATTTAGCATAGCATAAGTATAAAAATTCTTTTCATGCATGTTTTCAAAATCCACTAAGTATAATGAAAATAGTAGGACTTTAGATGATAGTGGCACTTGCCTTTCTTTTGGTAGGGAATGTTGGTTCACTCCTTGATCTTGCTAGTTTCACACTTTTCTAACTTCACTACAATCAATCAAGCAAACACAATATCAACTAGCATTCCAAACAAATAATCAATCAAACAATTCACACTCATAAAACAATGGGATCTAAGTTTTGCATGCAAGCATGCAAGAGGTAGTTTTATTTGCAAAGATGGTTTCTACTAGGCTCTAATCTTTGTAAAGTACAAAGTGGTCATTTTCCAAAGTGGCAAAGTCATTTGAAAAAGGGTTTTATTCTATAAACCATTTTTAAATCCAAACATTATTTTATGTGGTTGAAAATATTTTTATCAAAGAAACAACTTTATGTTGTTCACCAAATAAGTTTTTGTTTTCTCAAAACTTGGTGTTTAGGGTCAGTAGATTTGATCAAATCATTTTTCCAAAGTTTTTACTCCAAAAACATTTTCATAGCACAATCAATATTTTTATTTGGCTAGAAATGGGCTAAAATCAATTAATCCATCCTAACCTTCACCAAATTCATTTTTAAATCCACAAGTTGGTTCCTAAGGTCAGTAGGTTCACCACAAACCAATTTGCAAAGATTTTAACCCTAAAAACATTTTGGAATAATTTTTATAATCTAAACAAGAATACAAATGTTTTTGCAAAAATAAGCATTTTACCAGAGGCTTTTTACTAAACAAAATGCATGGTTGGATAGGGCTTGTTCCACTGATTCCATTGATATAAAGTTTGTAATTTTTGGAAGTGTGGATCAAAAGTTACAAGGGTTTCAAATTTGCATCTAAATGTGTTTTCAATTCAGTTTTTAAACAAAGGCTGGCCACGCGTCGCAATTCTACTGGTTGATACCGATTCGGGCGGATCGGCCTCTGCGGGGCGTTGGGTCTAACTTAGACGAACGGATCAGATGGGCGCATACCCCTTCGTCTTGTTCTAATCGTAGCCACCAGATTTAAATCTAACGGCCATAGATGGTTGGCCAAAAGCTGGCGGCACTGCGCGGCGGGAGACGGCGGCGACGGTCAGGCGGTGGCGCTAGCGGAGGTTCTAGGAAGCAAGGAGGGAAGGGGAGGTGCTCACCAGGTTCAGGAGGTCACGGTGAAGCTCGGGGCGGTGTTGGTCTGGCGAGGGGCGCTCTGGTTCTAGCAGGACTGCTCGCCGAAACGGGGAACGACGTCGGGCGGCTCTGGTCCTGGTCGGAGACGACGCTGCAGATCGCCCTAAGGAAAGACAAGAGCATGTTCAGATGCAGGAGGATGTGGCGAGTGTGGGAGCGTGAACGAGACGGCGTGGGCGATGCAGGCTTACCGGGGACTTTCCGGGAGAGAGGCAGTGGCGCGGTCGGAGGTTGTCGAGTCGACGCCTGGGCGCCCATGGTGAACGGATGGCTCGGGAAGAAGCGCTGGGGAGTGGGGTCACGTGTGCTTAGGGAGGCAAGGGTGGCGAGGTTGGGTCGGTGGAGCAAAGGCTCGTTGGAGACCGTGGTGTGAGCTCAATTGAGGCAGCCTAGGGCGAGAGAGGCGCGTGAGGGAAATGGAGAGAAGACATAGGCGGTTAAATGGGCGCATCACGGCTAGTATCGCGGAATCAGCGTATTGATCGCCGAGTAATGGCTCCAACGGCGGCGTCTCAAGGAAAGGAAGAAGAGGAACACTGTGGGGCATGTGCGTCAGAGAGAGGAGAGGAAAAGAGGTCCACCGGTCGATCAGCGGAGGTGAGTTCGCGAGTAAGAAATCGTTTCGAGAGAGAGAGTGGGGTGGGCTCGCTGTTGGGCTTGTTGGGCTGGCCGGCTGGGCTGCTGCCTGTTTCTATTTTTTTTTTCCTGAAAGTTTTATCTTTTTCCAAATCTATTTTCTGTTTTGAATTTTCAAACAACTATTCAAGCATTCAAATCAATTCAAACATTCACCATACTTGTAATGAGTTTTGGTTCTGTTTAACAACATAAACCAAATCCCAAATAAAATAAAATAATTTTATTCTTTTTAGGATCTATTTAATAATTAAATAAAATAGATCTTGATTATTAATTCAAATAGGTTTTGATTTATTTAATAAAATCTCCATTTGAAAACTAAATATTTCCAAAACCAAATCAGTAGGTTTTATTTGAAAATAATAAAAACTTGAAAAACTTATTTAAAATAATTTAATAAGTTTTGATGTTTTATTTAAAATGGTAAAACCTTTTATTTAAATAAAATTGGATATTAAATCCTTATTATTTTATTTAAATAAACCTTTACTTTTTTTATTAAAACAAAATGTTTTATTTCAAATGCTTGACCAAGGTTTATTTTGGTTCCATAAAATAATCATTATTTATAAATCTACCTTTTCTTTTGAAAACCAAATCCTTTATTTAAAGATCCAAAATAGTAATTCCAAATATTTTTATTTTCCTTTATTAAATGTTTATCTTTTTAAATCCCTTTAGGATTTATTTGATCCAAATTGGTTTGAAGGTTTCCAATTGGATTCAAAAAGTTTCTTCTTACCCTGAAAATCAACAAAGTTTTATTTTATTCATTTATTTTGCACATTACAAGATTTGGAAAATCCTGGGATGTGACAGGCTACCACCCTTAAAATAAATCTCGTCCCGAGATTTGGGAAAGCTAGGGTTACAACTAGGCTCAAAACAACTAGGGTACTACCACCCTTAAAACTTTCAAACAAAATTACATATTGGCCTTCTTGGGATCCTGGGGAACTTCTTTGGGCAAACATCTGCATAGTGTCTTTTTGTTTCCACTCTTGACTCATGGTCCAAGGTTGAGATCCTTCATAGGCTTGTTTAACTTGTTCTTCATCTTTTCTAGACAATTGCTTGCATAATGTCCTGGTTGTTTGCAATTGAAACAGTTGATATCTTTAAGTTCTTTACGCGTCTCTTGTGGACAAGTTGCTGCATAATGGTCTAGCTCTATGCAGTTGTTGCACCACACTTGGCCAATCTCCTTATGCTTCTGGTTCTCTGGGCATTCACTGGAATAGTGTCCCATTTCCTTACATTTATGACATTGCACATGGCTTTTGTCCTTCTTTTGCTTTTTGGGTTTCTCCAAAGCTAGGAGTGCATCTAGTTCATGTTGCTCATATGTTATCTGGTAGGTAGGAATGTCTACATGCTTCTTGGACCTTCTATTTCTCTTTGGAAAAAATTTCTTTGGTCCTTTGAATTGGGTTGTTTTGTTTGGAGGTATAAGTGGACCTTTTCCTTTGTCATCAACCTTCTTGGTAGACTTGGATCCTTATGGATGGTTTGCAATCATTTGTTGCACTCAACCTTGTTTCCTTTGTTCAACAATGGAATAGATGGGGCATTGGTTAGGGACATGGTTGTTTCCTTCACATAGGTAGCAAGTAGCTTGAGAGGTGGGACATTGGCCAATAGGATGTTTCTCTTCACAGTTGGGGCATTGATCTCCATGCTCCTTGGAAGTATGATCCTTGTCTCCACAAATAATGCAAGCTGGGGATCCATCTAGAATAACATTTCTGTCATCCTTGTTGTCACAAACTCTTTTGGAATAGTTGTTTTCCATGTTGATCATTTGATCAGTCACATTAAGCATCAATTGGGCTTGAGTTTCCAAAAATCCTTGTAGTGTTGGATCTTTCCCACTGGAGTTGGCTATGAATTGAGTTATCATTTGGTTCAACTGGTGTTGGGTTGCTATGAGCTCTTTCATGCTATCCTCTTGGTTGGTGTTGGTGTCATCAACCTTGATGTTGGAGTCTCCTGGTGTAGTCATCTGTTTGGGTTGAATGGAGATTAGAATAGGCAAGATATTTCTAAGGAAATAGTTCTAAATACACACATTACAATTCACACAAGCAAGGTACAATCTATCACAAACAACTTTTCACTCAAACAACAAAGTTCAAGCACATACTTAGACAACAAAATATTTTTGTTACACCACATAAGTTGGTGGGTTTGACTTAACTAAATATGGTGGTCCATCTATATGGTTCACTTGTGATATTTCCATCCTTCTTTGGTTGATTCTTCTTACATGAAGTCATGGTTTCCTTGAGAAATACTCTTGGTTACAATACCTCAAGTGAGGTGAACTCCTTCTAATATTGCATTTCCTCAGTCTCCAAATCTTGAGCAAGATTTCCTTGTCTCACACGTAGTCCTTAGTGGTATCCAAGTTGGAAGTCCTTGGTGAATATGCTGAAGATGTTGAAGTCATTAGAGTTGAAGATGTTGAAGTCATTAGAGTTGAAGATGTTGAAGTCATTAGAGTTGAAGATGTTGAGGTCATTAGAGTTGAAGATGTTGAAGAAGTCCTTTGCACATGGTGTAGTCTTTGGCCATGGGTAGGTTTTTCCCATCAAATTGTAAATAGATGAGATGTAGAATCAAAATCAAAGTGGTTGAGGAAAGAGTTTACAAGTTTGTTTTGTAAATAAGTTTTGGAACAAGAACAAATCCTATTTTCTAAGGGTTTTTGTCCAATCCTAGGTTTACAAATCCTACAGGCAACACAATGCTCTGATACCATCTGTAAGGGTCCCAACCTTTAAATAAGGTAGAGTCCCCTGTGTTTACAATGCTAGTCCCTGGATCAATAGCTAGCATCCACAGTTAAGATGTAATATCAAGAAACAAAGGTCATAATATAACTTTATAACCAG
Source organism: Avena longiglumis (assembly GCA_030063025.1). Taxonomy (NCBI): domain Eukaryota; kingdom Viridiplantae; phylum Streptophyta; class Magnoliopsida; order Poales; family Poaceae; genus Avena; species Avena longiglumis. The sequence continues at coordinate 421,980,403 of CP125978.1, read as the reverse complement.
GAATAACATAATTTTATTACATCTTACATAGCTCAGTTGGCTATTACATTACATTGCAGCAGAATAACTATAAGCATGGGGTCCTTCATCTTCAAAGTTCCATAGGAAAACATGTTGGTTGTAGACTTTGTAATCCTAATCAATCAATCTTCACTAAAATCAATCAAACCTGCAACATTACAAGTTACAACCACAAGGGTCAATACATTTGAATTGTATTGGCAACTTTCACTACTATGTTGAATATAAGTGGATCCTATCATTACATGAATTTTTGGCTAAGTAGGGTTTAAGGCTCATTTGCAGAAAGCAATAATTTATCCTATCTTTTCAAATGGTTTTGTTTCCTTTGTAAAATCTTTCTGAACTCCTTGGAATCCACCAAGTGTCTTTGTCAAAATCTCTTGAGTTCCTTGGTAACCCCAAGTGCATCAAGTTTTATCAAAATCTCTTGAGCTCCTTAGTACCCCCAAGTGCATCAAGCCTTTTGTTGTCAATTAAAAGTTTTTCTTTTAGAAATTGGAATGTCGAGATTTCCCATAGCTTCAAGCTTTAGTTGCTCAGTATTGTCCATAACCGGGGACACGGGTAAGTACTTAGATTTTTATTATCTTCTGCAGAAGTTGTACACTTTACCCACATGTCAAAATCTCATCTTGTTGCCACCAGTGGCCACTGGATTGGTACTCACCAAGATGGAGTACTGGCAGATTGAGAATGTGACGAAGTCTTTCCAGAGGGTCCTCCCATACACCATTGCTAGCTTGTCTCCAGTACCCATGTAGGATTCCAGGTCCTCATTTTCAGTAACCTGAAAACAATGCATGGGTCTTCCCAATGTAGTTGACTAAGCCAGAGCCATAAGTAGCATGTGGTTGTACACGAAAGCCACAATTGGAGAAACATGTTCAATCTCTAAGTTTCCTGGGTGGTTTTCTTTTGGAGCACAACACAAAGAGATTGCCATAGACATGGTTCCTTTTGTTTCCACCTTCTCCAAAACTCAAAGTATCCTTGTCCACCCAGGTGGTTCATTGAGTCCTTGTTTTATTATATAAAAACACAAGTCCTTTTCTCCACTTCATAAAATCTCAACATGTATCTCTTTTCAAAATATAGCATGGCTAAGCATGTAACAACTACATTGTTTTCACTAAGGGAATCCTATTAGGATTTAGCATAGCATAAGTATAAAAATTCTTTTCATGCATGTTTTCAAAATCCACTAAGTATAATGAAAATAGTAGGACTTTAAATGATAGTGTCACTTGCCTTTCTTTTGGTAGGGAATGTTGGTTCACTCCTTGATATTGCTAGTTTCACACTTTTCTAACTTCACTACAATCAATCAAGCAAACACAATATCAACTAGCATTCCAGACAAATAATCAATCAAATAATTCACACATAAAACAATGGGATCTAAGTTTTGCATGAAAGCATGCAAGAGGTAGTTTTATTTGCAAAGATGGTTTCTACTAGGCTCTAATCTTTGTAAAGTCCAAAGTGGTCATTTTCCAAAGTGGCAAAATCATTTGCAAAAGGGTTTTATTCTATAAACCATTTTTAAATCCAAACATTATTTTATGTGGTGGAAAATATTTTTATCAAAGCAACAACTTTATGTTGTTCACCAAATAAGTTGCTGTTTTCTCAAAACTTGTTGTTTAGGGTCAATAGGTTTGATCAAATCATTTTTCCAAAGTTTTTACACCAAAAACATTTTCATAGCACAATCAATATTTTTATTTGGCTAGAAATGGGCTAAATCAATTAATCCATCCTAACCTTCACCAAATTCATTTTTAAATCCACAAGTTTGTTACTAAGGTCAGTAGGTTCACCACAAACCAATTTGCAAAGATTTTAACCCTAAAAACATTTTGGAATAATTTTTATAATCTAAACAAGCATACAAATGTTTCTGCAAAAACAAACATTTTACCAGAGGCTTTTTACTAAACAAAATGCATGGTTGGCTAGGGCTTGTTCCACTGATTCCATTGATATAAAGTTTGTAATTTTTGGACGTGTGGATCAAAAGTTACAAGGGTTTCCAATTTGCATCTAAATCTGTTTTCAATTCAGTTTTTAAACAAAGGCTGGCCACGCGTCGCAATTCTACTGGTAGATACCGATTCGGGCGGATCGGCCTATGCGGGGCGTTGGATCTATCTTAGACGAACGGATCAGATGGGTGCATACCCCTTCGTCTTGTTCTAATCGTAGCCACCAGATTTAAATCTAACGGCCACAGATGGTTGGCCAAAAGCTGGCGGCGCTGCGCGGTGGCAGACGGCGGCGACGGTCAGGCGGTGGCGCTAGCGGCGGTTCTAGGAAGCAAGGAGGGAAGGGGAGGTGCTCACCAGGTTCAGTAGGTCACGGTGAAGCTCGAGGCGGTGTTGGTCCAGCGAGGCGCTGGTTCTAGCGGCAGATTGCTCGCGGAGAGGAACGGCGTCTGGCTCACAGTCTGGTCGGAGACGACGCTGCAGACGCCTAAGGCAAGACAAGAGCATGGTCGATGCAGGAGGATGTGGCGAGTGTGGGAGCGTGAACAGAGCAGCGTGGGGCGGTCTGTGCTTCACGGAGAGAGGCGGGACGCGGGCGTGGTCGAGGTTGTCGGTCGACGCCTGGGCGCGCCCATGTTGAACGGATGGCTCGAAGAAGCGCCTGGGAGTGGGGTCAGCGTGTGCTCGGGAGGCAAGGTGGCGAGGTTGGGTGGAATTGGAGCAAAGGCTCGTCAGAGACTGTGGTGGCTGAGCTCGAATTGAGGCAGCCTAGGGCGAAGAGAGGGGCGTGAGAGGAAATGGAGAGAAGACACAGCGGTTAAATGGCGCGATCCTGGCGAAATGTAATCGCGGAATCAACGCGTATTGATCGCCGGAGTAATGGCTGCAATGGCAGGGCGTCGTCTGCGCGAGGAAGAAGAGGAGGAACACTGCTGTGGGGCCTGTGCGTCAGCGAGAGAGAGGAGAGGGAAAAGAGGTCCACCAGTCAGTCGCGGAGCGGGTGAGTTGCGGAGTAAGAAATTGTTTCGCGAGAGGGAGTGGGGTGGGCTCGCTGTTGGGCTTGTTGGGCTGGCCGGCTGGGCTGCTGCCTGTTTCTATTTTTTTTTCTTCCTGAAAGTTTTATCTTTTTCCAAATCTATTTTCTGTTTTGAATTTTCAAACAACTATTCAAGCATTCAAATCAATTCAAACATTCACCATACTTGTAATGAGTTTTGGTTCTGTTTAACAAAATAACCAAATCCCAAATAAAATAAAATAATTTTATTCTTTTTAGGATCTATTTAATAATTAAATAAAATAGATCTTGATTATTAATTCAAATAGGTTTTGATTAATTTAATAAAATCTCCATTTGAAAACTAAATATTTACAAAACCAAATCAGTAGGTTTTATTTGAAAATAATAAACACTTGAAAAACTTATTTAAAATAATTTAATAAGTTTTGATGTTTTATTTAAAATGGTAAAACCTTTTATTTAAATAAAATTGGATATTAAATCCTTATTATTTTATTTAAATAAACCTTTACTATTTTTTTTATTAAAACAAAATGTTTTATTTCAAATGCTTGACCAAGGTTTATTTTGGTTCCATAAAATAATCCTTATTTATAAATCTACCTTTTCTTTTGAAAACCAAATCCTTTATTTAAAGATCCAAAATAGTAATTCCAAATATTTTTATTTTCCTTTATTAAATGTTTATCTTTTTAAATCCCTTTAGGATTTATTTGATCCAAATTGGTTTAAAGGTTTCCAATTGGATTCAAAAAGTTTCTTCTTACCCTGAAAATCAACAAAGTTTTATTTTATTCATTTATTTTGCACATTACAAGATTTGGAAAATCTTGGGATGTGACACCCCGACAATGGACAAATTGAGCATCAAGACATTGAAGATATCAAGGATCTCCTCATCCCAATTTCTGAGTTAAAAACTTGTGGTTGAACAAGGACAAAGAACCATGGTTACACAAGGCCCAGTGACTGGACAACCTTGGTATCACACTTGTGTTCCTTGGGTGATTTTGACAAACAAAAACTTAGTGTTTTCAAATGATAAGGAAAATCTATTTTGAGCAAAGCAAGCCTAAGCTCCACTTTGCCAAATGCATATAGATGGTAGATACCAAAATTCTACCATAGTATCACTTGCCAATACAATTCAAATGTATTGACCCTTGTGGCTATAACTTATTATGTTGCAGGTTTGTTTGATGTTAGTGAAGTGTGTTTAATAGGATTACAAGTCTACCACCAACATGATTGCCTGTGGCACTTTGAAGATGTAGGACTCCACGCTATAGTTATATCTGCTGCATTGTAATGAGATATCCAAATGAGCTATGTAAGATGTAATGAATTATGTTATTCCTGGTTATAAAGTTGTATTATGACCTTTGTTTCTTGATATTACATCTTAAACTATGAATGCTAGCTATTGATCCAGGGACTAGCATTGTAAACACAGGGATCTCTACCTTATAAAGGTTGGGACCTCTACAGATGGTATCAGAGCACTGTGTTTCCTGTAGGATTGTAACCCTAGGATTGGACAAAACACCTTAGAAAATATAGGAGTTGTATTTGTTCCAAACTTATTTACAAACAATCTTGTACACTCTTTCCTCAACCTTTTTGTTTTGAATCTACATCTCTTCCTTTTCAACTTGATGGACAAAAACTTCAACATGTGCAAAGACTTCAACATCACCAATGACTTCAACTTTAGTTTCACCAAGGACTTCAACTTGGACATCACCAAGGACTACAAATGAGACAAGGACAATACTCAAGACTTGGAAGACTAAGGAAACACAACTTAGGAAGAACCATCATCACCTTTGAGGCTTTGTGACCAAGATGCATGAAAGTTTTCCAAGGAAACCACTATCTTATTCATGAAGAAACAACCAAGAAGGATGGGATGATCTAAAGTGAATCCTATAGTTGGACCACCATACTAGTGCTAAGTTTAGATCACATATTGATCACACCAACCAATGTGGTGTAGAAAAAATATTTTGTTGCCTAAAAATATGCTTTAATCTTTTTATTTTAGTGGAATGTTTGATTGTGATTGCTTGCACATTGCTTGGGTGAATTGTTGAGTGTGAGTAGAATTCTTCCTCTAGAAATATTTTGCCTATTCTAATCCCAACCCAACCCAATCAGATGACTTATCCAAGAAACTCCAACATCAAGAATGACAACAACAACGACAACAACAACAACCAAGAGATGCACATGAGAGAACAACTGCTAGAACCCAAGCCCAGTTGAATCAAGTGACAACTCAGTTTTTATCCAACAATAATGAGTTAGACCCAACCATGCAAAAGTGTTTAGAAATCCAATCCCAATTGTTGCAAAGGATGACCAATCAAATGATCAACATGAGAGACAACCTTTCCTAAGGACATTGTGACAACAATGATGTCAAGGGTGATACTATAGAAGGAACTCAAGCTTGCAATATTTGTTGAGACATAGTACACACTTACAAAGAGCATGTGGATCAATGCCCTAATTTTGAAGAGAAACATCCAACTAAACAATCACTATATATGACCCTCCATTTTCGTCAAAGAATCGTCATAGTAGTCCATTTACGACGATTCTATGACGATTTTGAGATCGTCGAAAGTTGGGCGTTGCAAATGAACTATAACGACGTTTTTGGTAAAATCGTCATAACCGTCTATGACGATATTGGATCGTCATAGACGTTATGACGATCCAATATCGTCACGGGCCGTCTAGCCTGGCCAAGTCAGATCCTACGTGGCAAAATTGTGACAAAATTAAATCGTCTGAAATCAAAATCAGCTCAACCCATTTCTGGGTTCCACATGGGCTCGGCCCAACTATTATGGATTGTTTTTCTTTGCATTGGTATTTTATATAGACATATTCTTACTTTGGGCCTTCCTATTTTTGGCTGGTCACACCAGGAAATAGCCATTATACTGTCCATTTTATTTTGGGTTGATCCGTTAAGAAAATGCGGGTCCAAATTGTCAGAACTAATAGATACTGGGTCCTAGTAACAAGATTATTCTGGACAGTGGGTCACATTAATAACAAATCACACCAGATTAATAGCAAAAAAATACCAATAAGAAGAAAATACATGAAAATCTTCAAACAACATCACAACAAAGATGAGTTTATTACAATATTCTGGTCAGAATAGATGGAACACATGAAACTCCACACATTCAAATTACAACTAGTTTAGAAATAAAATCTTTGATGACCTGGTACCTACAAATCAACAACTAAAGCTCTGAGCAAGTGTAAAAATTATCTAAAATTTGATCCTCTCGAACTTATGCATGCTTCTATATCAGCCCGCAGCTCCGTAAACAATGGGGTATCTACAACAGTCCCAACAAAATAATTACAAACAGAATCAACAGGGCAGATAAATGGAATGCAAGAAGTTCACTGTTTAACAGAAATAAGTGCAATTTTCATTGTTTAAGCATAACATCTTCCTTGACAGGAGAGTGAAACAATTAAATGTGATATTGCAAACACACAACATCGAGAGAAATAGAAACAACATACACCGAATATCAAGTATTTACAGGATAAATGGTAGTACAAGAATGAAGCATATTTTATACATCGACATATTTGAATTACTGCATTCTTTCATAGTGCTTTACCTTTTCATGGGCCTTGAGAAATAACTCAGGTTAACCTGCAGAAATAGCATGCACCAGCATAAAAAAATTCATGTGCCTTGAGAAATAACTCAGGTTAACCTGCAGAAATAGCATGCACCAGCATTAAAAATAACTTTGGTAATTGAAAGGACATGGTTGTGCAGGAAAAGTAATTCAAAGTAGCATAGATAGCATTAAACATCACATGCTAGAAGACTCAAAACATCCTCCTAGAATCAACATGGCATCATGGCACATCAACCAAGTAACAAAAGAAAATAATGGTTTAGGGCAAAGATTTGTCTGATCCGGAGATTGAGAATATGGTGCCATGGCCAGGGTTTATGGGCTCCAGCACACATGTAAGCATCATAGCTCCATCGGGTCTGCAAGAACAACCAAGCGAGTTGTGGGTCAGCAAGCATGGAGTGTTTATCAATGCTGGAGCATTAAACTTGCAAATAAAAACATCTGTGCAGAGCCACTTTAGTTGCACCATGTGTTTTCCATTATTCAACTACAACATGTAGAGATATATCATAGTATATTTCAAGTACCATCAAGCAAATAATGTAAGTACCACAAGCCACGTGTTAGGCTGTAAGTGGGCACGCCCACAGCGGCCCACCAAGTGACTGCTTGTACCCTTTTAAATTTAAAGGAAAGGTCACATGAGAAACTAGCTACAAATTGAGGAAGAGCAATACATGAACAGGCATTAGTACACACTACAAAGACTGAAGCCTGAAGAATGGGTTTACAAAATAAACTAAAAAGTTTAGAATATTAGACTAGGATTGTTACAAATTCTAATACAGTAGAAACTAGATAGTAGTACACACTATGGAGCCTGATACATGCCACTCCTCATAGACAATGTCAGACGACGCTGCTCCTCAAGGAGCTCACCGGATGCTGGAATGCAGCTCTACTAAACAGCTGAACTGATAGACTACCTACAATTGTGTGGCTAAGACGACGCAATCTATGCAGCTAACAGTACTAACCATAGATCAACATGAAATAACAGTACTACTAAACAGAGCACAAAATCAATGTGGCTAAGACAATACAAGGCCTAGTCATGTATCCTAGTCAAAACATGACAAACATTATGTTGTTAGCCTAGTCATGTATCTAAATTGAGAAATATGATACAGAAACATACACCCACAAACTGATATAGGCCCAGAACCAGCGATAACATGCGCAAGCATACTAGAAATAAAGGGCTAATCATAAGTGATGCATACTAGAAAGTACGGGTGTTTTACATGTTCAAGTCCTTATTTTTCTATACAATACTTCAGGTATTGCCAAGAAAACATCTTAACCTGAACACAGTTTCATCTTTAAGAAATTAGCAATTGAACAAATTGATGACACTCACCAACCAAGTATAGTTGCAAGGAACGATTGCGGTTTCAAGGAGCATGACCCACACGGCCAATATAGCCACCAGCACAACAATGATCTTATAAAACAACGAATCAGAAGTTCAGAACTACAGAAGCTAGCTAGTTTACTTGCTACTCCCTCCATCCAATTCTAATCAGAAGTTCACAATCTTCGAAGCCAATTGTGTTCACTTCTCATACATATACGAACGAGATGATACAATAGCCCAATGTTCTCCATAGACTAAGACCCTATTTGGAACTCCGGATAGAAAAAATGTAGGGATAGGAAAAGTACAGGAATTGAGGTGTCATACCTCTCAAAACCTATAGGAACTCAAAATATAGGAAAGATACAAAGTAGCTATTTGAATTGCAGATAGGGAAAATATAGGAAAGTTTTTGAGTTTGAAACACTAGTTTTGTTGCCTTTGTTTTTTCATTGATAAGGCTTTATACTCATAATCAAACATCAGATCAACAATATGGAAGCCAGGCTGCTCGAGTATACTAGGTCCATTAGGCATTTGAAAACGTTAAAAACACGTAAAAAAGAAATTAATGGAAGGTAAACCAGCGGCTTGAGTTAGTACTATGGGGTGCTATGCTTTTTCACTTGGCAGTTAAACCAGCGGCTTGAGTTTTTCTTTGACGCATGCGACTGCCTGGGAGCAAAACAATACGACAGCGCTAGGACCTAGGAGAGTCTTGGAGCTCTCATCTCGCGTAGGAATTTTTCCATCCAGTCCGACTGCATGTTATTTTTCATATGAAACATGAAGCATAGGAAGACAATCCTATGGGTACACGTTTCCTATTCATGTGTTCCTCGAATCAGATGGGATGCGTAGGGCATCAATCGAGTAGTAGTAGTCGGTGCTTGTGTCGATGACCTCCTTCGGCACGGCAGGGCTCTCCACGACCTCCATCCCCACCTCCTCCGCCACCTCGTCTGCGTCCTCGAACCTGAGCCTGGACGCCGTCGCCTTCGCAAGGCAGTCGCCTCCGCAAGGCCGTCGCTGTTGGAGAGGCGAGGTCGCGAATAGAGAGGACATCGACGGCAGTGTTGATCTGGTGATCTTGGTCCCGCTAGGGGCAGAGGGGAGGAGTGATGGCGGAGGCTAAGGGTGGCCTGTGGTAGGATGGGAGGCGGTTGGCAGCGTGGCTGGTGAGAACTGCGGTGGGGCGCACGGGCTGGAAGAGGAGGAGAAGATGGATAGGGAGATGAGTGGTGGAGGGAGGACTCGAGAGGGGCAGAGAAGGGATGGAGGGGAGGGGCTAGCGGCGGATCTGGATCGGGGCGGCTCGACGAGGTGACTCGGGGAGGTGGGGGGAGAGTGGCTCCGGACAGGATGCAGCGAAGGGAGTTAGGGTTAGCTAGCGGCGCCTGCGAAGAAGGGGGTGGAGGGAGACGCACGAAAGAAGGGGGAGGGGAATTAGGTTTAGCTTCTAGGCCCGCTCGACACAACCATTTTAGATATGGTTTCGCGCCCCTCGTCCGAAATCCTTAGCGGGAAGGGAAGTGAAATTTCGGACGCTTGGATGGAGGTCATATGGATGGCTCAGATTTACAGCTGAGGTGATCCGTGGGTTGTTAATTCTTGTGCTCCGATTGGTTGGGTTGTTTTGTGTTCAAAGAGCTAATTCAAAACGGGACGTGTCATGAAGAAACCACCAAATGAGTTTTTCAAAAGGATACCAACCCATTTTTCAAAAATACTAGACCATTGTACATGGACAATGTCCCAGTAGGGTTATCTCAAACCTTTCCATCTACCCTCGGTGAAAAAGACAAATTCTTGCCGAATCAGTAGGAAGTGAGTCCGATTTGAACTACAGGTACATTATCTGATGCCCATATTTTTTTTGCAAAAATGATTTTTAGACTCACAATATGATGTTTCTTCAAAGATCCAATGCAAGTTCAGCGAGACTCGGCCCCTAACTAAAAACCTTCATGCCCGTCGTTTTGACCATTGTTTGAAACGGGCATAAAAAATTCAAAAACGGTCCGAACTATGTGAATCCTTCGCGTGGCGTCATGTGATGTGACATAGTTGCCAGGAAACATATCAAACTTGGTAAATTGACTGCGTCTGAAAAAAACCTTCTTAGAAATGACTTATTATGTTTGAGGTTTCATGGCTTTCGGGGTGAACGACGAGTTTTATGGCTAGAATCAGGGCATAGTTTGTTATAATGTGCTCGTATTGTGCACGCGTGTGCACCTTGGAATGTCGAACAACGTTGCAGGAGGAAGTTTTCCATTTTGTCGCACGGAAAAACCATTTTCCATTTTCCAAGCGCAAAAAACGGACCGGTTTGTGAAGCAACCATCAAATGAAAGTTGCACGATGCTACCATCCCATTTTTAAAAAATACTAGACCACCTTACATGGATGACTGTCCCAACCGGGGTCTCTCAAACCTTTCCTTCCACCCTTGGCGAAATACACAAATTCCTGCCAAATCGGTAGGAGGTGGGTCCGATTTGAACTACATGTACATGATCTGATGCCCATGATTTTTTGCAAAAATCATTTTTAGACTCACAATATGCTATTTCTTCAGAGATCCAATGCATGTTTAGCGAGGCTCATCCCCTATCTAAGAACCTTCATGACCGCCACGTTTTGACCATAGTTTGAAACGGGCATAAAAAATTCAAAGACGGTCCGATCAATGAAAACCCTTCACCTGGTGTCTTATTATGTGACTTAGTTGCAAGGAAAAATACCAAACTTCGTATATTGCAAGTGTCTAAAAAAACTCTCAGAAATGACCAATCATGTTCGAGGTTTCATGGCTTTCTGGCCAAACGACTAATGTTATGGACAGAATCATGGCATATTTTGTGATAATATACCCACATTATGCACCCATATGTATCGTGGGATGGCGAACAATGTTGCAGGAGGAAGTTTTCCTTTTTGTCGCACAAAAAAACCATTTTCCATTTTCTGAGTGCAAAAAATCGGGTTGTTTTGTGAAGCAACCACCAAATGAAAGTTCGAAAGTGCTACTATCCCATTTTTCAAAAATAATAGGCCACCTTACATGGACAAATGTCCCAACCGGGGTATCTCAAACATTTCCGTTCATCCCTGGCGAAAAAGACAAATTCCTGCCGAATCGGTAGGAAGTGGGTCCGATTTGAACTACAAGTACATGATCCGATGCCCATGATTTTTTGTAAAAATGATTTTTAGACTCACAATATGCTATTTATTTGGAGGTCCAATGCAATTTTTGCGAGGCTTAGCCCCTAGCTAAGAATCTTCATGCCGCCATTTTGACCATAGTTTGAATCGTGCATAAAAAATTCAAAATCATCCGAAAAATATAAAACCTTCACGTCACGTCATTTTATGTGACATAGTTGTAAGGAAAAATATCAAACTTCAAATATTGCAAATATTCATTGCACTCACCCAAAATTTTGAATTAGAAACCCTAATTTCAAAATCATATTTTGAATTATTCTAGTGTATCTACTACGGATTAATGTGAAATTAGTAAATCCACTTTTGTTAAATAATAAAAGTATTCCTAATTAACAATCTAAGATGATCTACTAAATTTTATAAAAAGAGTGAGACAAAAATCAATTCATTTCGACTTCATATGAAAGAGATACAAAAAAATTAGGAAAAAGGAAAAAGAAAAAACTAAAAAAAACATAGCCGGACCAGCCGAGCTGGCCCGGATATAGTATACCGTGTAGCAAGTGATCATACCGGCCCAAAATAATATTGTCTACGTCATGGGCCTGATCTACTCAACTTCTGTGGCCAAGGCCCAACAGATGAGAGATTTATTAATATATGAAGCGCGCTATCTGATTTCATCAATGGAAGCGTGGCCTGTTGGTTGCCTTTGGACAAGGAGGGCGACCGGTCACGGGTTCGACCCCTAGCGCCATGCATTGGTGTCTCTGTTGGTCGTGTGGCTGAAGGCCCGTATTGACAGATAGACAGACATGTACATAATTATTAACACATAGGCATACACGTAAGACATAATTATTGGTGTGGCCGACTAGTCATTTCAATATATTATATTTTAAAATCTACGAAGATTTAAATTTGTCATAGTCAGCTATACATAATACTCTAAGTTGTATCGTGCAGGTTATGACGATTTTATATGATAAAATTATGACGATTTTTATACAAATACAACTCCTATTTTGCTAAGGGGTTTTGTCCAATCCTAGGGTTACAAATCCTACAGGCAACACAATTCTCTGATACCATCTGTAAGGTTCCCAACCTTTAATAAGGTAGAGATCCCTGTGTTTACAATGCTAGTCCCTGGATCAATAGCTAGCATCCACAGTTAAGATGTAATATCAAGAAACAAAGGTCATAATACAACTTTATAACCAGGAATAAAATAATGTATTACATCTTACAGAGCTCATTTGGCTATCTCATTACAATGCAGGAGAATATAACAATAGCATGGGGTCCTTCATCTTCAAAGTTCCACAGGCAGACGTGTTGGTTGTAGACTTGTAATCCTACTTCACTAATATCAAACAAACCTACAACATAACAAGTTACAGCCACCAGGATCAATACATTTGAATTGTATTGGCAAGTGATACTATGGTAGTATAGTGGAGTCTATCATCTATATGCATTTGGCTAAGTGGGGCTTAGGCTTGCTTTGATCAAAATAGATTTTCCTTATCATTTGAAAACACTAAGTTTTTGCTTGACAAAATCTTTCCCAAGGCCTCTCCCAATAGAAATTGGTGATCCTTCAACCCTTGTTCACCCACAAGATTTTAACTTAGAAATTGGGATGAGGAGATTCTTGATAGCTTCCATGTCTTGATGCTCAAATTGTCCTTTGCCGGGGACATGGCTAAGTACTTAGATTTTACTCTGCAGAGGTGGTGCACTTTCCCAAGACTTGGTTTCACCAAGACAAGATATTTGAAGCCTTCCCATAGACCAGAATGGGCGTTCCAACCTATCATCCCCTACCACCAACTGCATTTGGCTAAGTTATTGCAACCTATATGATCCGGTGAGCCCATAAGCCAAGTGGTCACTTGAAGCTTCTCAACATTTGACATCTCAAATCTCTTTTTTCCGGTGGACATCCACAAGTGAGATACAAGGTAAACCATAGAAATGGGCCTTGTGAACCACTCAACACAAACCATTCCTTCCATTCCACCGTGATTCATTCACTTAGTTGTTTTATTAACAAAACACAAGTCCTCGGACTTAGAAATTTTCAATAGTATGAATATATATTCCACCCTTGTTTTCTACTAGCTAAGCTAAGCATGATAGTAGTAGGTATCTTTAACTTATGAAATTCTACTAAGGTTTCATATACTAGGATTTTCCATGGCATAGTTTATACTTAGCAAAACTCCATGCTAGTCCTACTTAGAAATATCACTAATGCATAGTGAATAATGGGACAAAAGTATGAAGAATCACTTGCCTTTTTGGTAGAGAATATAGGTTCACTCCTTGATCTTGAAATGTTCACACACTTCAAATCACTACAATTCAATCAAGCAAGCAATATTTCAATCTACCATTCAAGCAACATCACATAAAATAATATAAACAAAACAATGCATGCAAGCATGCCAAACTTTGATTTATTTACAAAAGTGGTTTATAATAGGTTATAAACATTCTAAAACACTTTATTGGTCATTTTATAAAGTGGCAAAATTATTTGCAAAATATTTTATCTATAAACCATTTTTAAACCAAATCATTATTTTATGTGGTTAAAAATGTCTTTAACAAAGTAATAATATCTATGGAGTTCACCAAATACATTTTCAATTCATAAAGCTTGGTGTTTAGGGTCAGAGAGTTTATTCCAAAATATTTCCCAAAGATTTTCTCCCAAACGCATTTTTAATAATTAAACATTATTTTATTTGACTAGAAATGGTTTAAATCCAAAGTTTATTCTTTTGTTTCACCAAATACATTTTTGAACCCACAAATTGATTCCTATGGTCATTAAGTTCAAAACAAACCATTTGCCAAAGATTTTGTCTCAAAAATCATTTTAGAACAATTTTTATATCCTAAACATGCATACACAAGTTTCTACAAAAACAATCAATTTAACAGAAGCTTTTTACTAAACAAAGTGCATGGTTGGCTAAGGCTTGTATTTCTGAATACATTGATATAAAATTTGTAAAATTTTGACGTGTGGTTTGAAAGTTATGAATTTTACAAATTTGAACATCTAATAGGAAAGTTTATGGTTTTTAAAACAGACAGAGGCCACGTGTCATATTCTTATTCGCCGGTACTGCTTCGGCTGGATCGTGCTCTCTGGTGCGTTGGATCTAAAGCAGATCGAGCGGTGCAGAGACACCCGTACCCTTTCGAGTTAATTAAACAACTTTTATTCCACTTGGGTAAATTCCAATATCTTCTCCTATGATTTAATTAATCATTTCTAATAGGGGTTTTGTCTTTATTCAAATGGAATTTGGTTTAAGCCATTTTATTTTATTTGGGTTTTGGATTATATTCATTCCATTTGCTTATGGATTTGGCCAAGATTTAATTTGGTCTTTAAATATTCTTTATTTAATATTTCTTTCTTCATCTTATAAAATCCATATCTTTTTATTTAGAGATCCAAACTTGGTGATTTCCAATTTGTAAAATCTTATTTAATATTTGTTTATCCTTTTGAATATCTTTAGGATTATTTTCTTATCATTTGGTTTTGATTTAGATAAATGCTTTATTAGCTTTGGAAATTTAATTTCCTTATCTTATTATATTCATAAGATTTTATCTATGGCTCCAAATTAAGTGAAACCAATTTATATGGTTTTATAATATTTCTATTTGTCATTCTTGATCATTTACAAATGTTTGTTGACAAATTATTATATGGATCAAATCCATAGGCTTGGAGATAACTTGGAAATGTTGTTATTCCATTAGGGTTTAGGGTTTGGATTTATTTTCCATGTGTTTAAATTTCCAGATGCATTTAAGAAGAATGCATTCCACTTGATTTGAATTTAGTTGGTTTGGGATCTTGTTGAAATCTTTCTGGACAAACATCTGCATAGTGTCCTTTGTTTCCACACTTGAAACATGTGACAAGGCTGAGATCCTTCATAGGCTTTATCTTGTGCTTCATCTTTTCTGGACAATTGCTTGCATAATGTCCTTGGTTACCACAATTGTAACATGTGATAAGATTGAGTTCTTCACGTATCTTCTGTGGACAAGTTGACACATAATGGCCTAACTCTTTGCAGTTGTTGCACCATACTTGGCTAATCTCCTTATACTTCTTCTTCTCTGGACATTCATTGGCATAGTGTCCCATTTATTTGCAATGACAACATTGCACATGGCTTTTGTCCTTCTTTTCCTTGGGTTTCTCCAAAGATAATAGTGCTTCTAATTCATGTTCTTCATATGTTATCTCAAAGGTAGGAACAGTTCCTGGTCTCCTTGACCTTTTCTTATTCCTTGTATAATACATATGTCTCCTCTTTGGTCCTTTAAATTGAGTCATATTGCATGGAGGTACAAGCTGAGATTTTCCTTTGTCTTCATCCTTCTTGGTAGACTTGGCTCTCTCATGGTAGTCTACAATCAGTTGTTGCACTCCACCTTGTTTCCTTTGCTGAACTATGGAATAGATGTGGCATTGTATAGGGACATGATTATTTCCTTCACATAGGTAACAAGTAGCTTGGGTTGTGGGGCATTGATTAGCTGGATGTTTCTCTTCACAATTGGTACATTGATCTTCATGCTCTTTGGAAGTGTGATCTTTGTCTCCACAAATATTGCAAGCTTGAATTCCTTCTAGAATATCATCTTTGTCATCCTTGGTGTCACAAACTCCTTGGGAAGAGTTGCTTCCCATGTTGATCATTTGATCTGTCACCTTATGAAACAATTGGGTTTAGGTTTCCAAAAACCTTTGCATGGTTAGATCTACCTCACTGGTGTTGGCAATAAATTGAGCTGTCACTTGGTTCAACTGGGTTTGGATTACTATGAGTTCTCTCATGTTGATCTCTTGGTTGTTGTTGTCACCATCCTTGATGTTGGAGTTCCTTGGAGTAGTCATCTGTTTGGGTTGGGTTGGGATTAGAATAGGCAAAAATATTTCTAAGGAAATAATTCTAATCACACACATCACAATTCACACAAGCAATGTGCAACAAATCACAAACAAACATTCCACTCAAACAACAAGTCTCAAGCATATTTTTAGGCAACCAAAAATATTTTTGTTACACCACATAAGTTGGTGAATTTGGTTTGATCTAATTATGCTGGTCCAACTATATGGTTCACTTGAGATCTTTCCATTCCTTCTTAGTTGATTCTTCTTGAACAAGATGTTTGTATCCTTAGAGAATTTCTTGCATCTTGGTCTCAAAACTTCAAAGGTGATGATGGTTCCTTCTAAGTTGTGCTTCCTTAGTCTTCAAGTCTTGAGTAACATTTCTTGTCTCACTTGTAGTCCTTAGTGATATCCAAGGTTGAAGTCTTTGTTAGGAATAAGGTTGAAATCACTTGAAGATGTTGAAGTCATTAGAGTTGATGAAGTCCTTTGCACATGGTGAAGTCTTTGGCCATGGGGTAGGCTTGTCCATCAAGTTTGAAATAGAAGAGATGTAGAATCAAAACCAAAATGGTTGAGGAAAGAGTCTACAAGATTGTTTGTAAATAAGTTTTGGAACAAATACAACTCCTATTTTGCTAAGGGGTTTTGTCCAATCATAGGGTTACAAATCCTACAGGTAACACAATGCTCTGATACCATCTGTAAGGTTCCCAACCTTTAATAAGGTAGAGATCCCTGTGTTTACAATGCTAGTCCCTGGATCAATAGCTAGCATCCATAGTTAAGATGTAATATCAAGAAACAAAGGTCATAATACAACTTTATAACCAGGAATAGAACAATGTATTACATCTTACATAGTTCATTTGGCTATCTCATTACAATGCAGCAGAATATAACAATAGCATGGGGTCCTTCATCTTCAAAGTTCCACAGGCAGACGTGTTGGTTGTAGACTTGTAATCCTACTTCACTAATATCAAACAAACCTACAACATAACAAGTTACAGCCACCAGGATCAATACATTTGAATTGTATTGGCAAGTGATACTATGGTAGTATAGCGGAGTCTATCATCTATATGCATTTGGCTAAGTGGGGCTTAGGCTTGCTTTGCTCAAAATAGATTTTCCTTATCATTTGAAAACACTAAGTTTTTGCTTGACAAAATCTTTCCCAAGGCCTCTCCCAATAGAAATTGGTGATCCTTCAACCCTTGTTCACCCACAAGATTTTAACTTAGAAATTGGGATGAGGAGATTCTTGATAGCTTCCATGTCTTGATGCTCAAATTGTCCTTTGCCAGGGACATGGCTAAGTACTTAGATTTTACACTCTGCAGAGGTGGTGCACTTTCCCCACAAGACTTGGTTTCACCAAGACAAGATATTTCAGAAGCCTTCCCATAGACCAGAATGGACGCGTTCCAACCTATCATCCCCTACCACCAACTGTCTGTTTGGCTAAGTTATTGCAACCTATATGATCCAGGCAGAGCCCATAAGCCAAGTGGCTGCACTTGAAGCTTCTCAACATTTGACATCTCAAATCTCTTTTTTCCGGGGTGGACATCCACAAGTGAGATACACAAGGTAAACCATAGAAATGGGCCTTGTGAACCACTCAACACAAACCATTCCTTCCATTCCACCCAGGTGATTCATTCACTTAGTTGTTTTATTAACAAAACACAAGTCCTCAGACTTAGAAATTTTCAATAGTATGAATATATATTCCACCCTTGTTTTCTACTAGCTAAGCTAAGCATGATAGTAGTAGGTATCTTTAACTTATGAAATTCTACTAAGGTTTCATATACTAGGATTTTCCATGGCATAGTTTATACTTAGCAAAACTCCATGCTAGTCCTACTTAGAAATATCACTAATGCATAGTGAATAATGGGACAAAAGTATGAAGAATCACTTGCCTTTTTGGTAGAGAATATAGGTTCACTCCTTGATCTTGAAATGTTCACACACTTCAAATCACTACAATTCAATCAAGCAAGCAATATTTCAATCTACCATTCAAGCAACATCACATAAAATAATATAAACAAAACAATGCATGCAAGCATGCCAAACTTTGTTTTATTTACAAAAGTGGTTTATAATAGGTTATAAACATTCTAAAACACTTTATTGGTCATTTTATAAAGTGGAAAAACTATTTGCAAAAGATTTTATCTATAAACCATTTTTAAACCAAATCATTATTTTATGTGGTTAAAAATGTCTTTAGCAAAGTAATAATCTCTATGGAGTTCACCAAATACATTTTCAATTCATAAATCTTGGTGTTTAGGGTCAGAGAGTTTATTCCAAAACATTTCCCAAAGATTTTCTCCCAAACGCATTTTTAATAATTAAACATTATTTTATTTGACTAGAAATGGTTTAAATCCAAAGTTTATTCTTTTGTTTCACCAAATACATTTTTGAACCCACAAATTGATTCCTATGGTCAGTAGGTTAAAAAAAAACAATTTGCCAAAGATTTTGTCTCAAAAATCATTTTAGAACAATTTTTATATCCTAAACATGCATACACAAGTTTCTGCAAAAACAATCAATTTAACAGAAGCTTTTTACTAAAAAAAAGTGCATGGTTGGATACGGATTGTCTTGCTGAATCCATTGATATAAAATTTGCAAAATTTGGACGTGTGGTTTGAAAGTTATGGATTTTACAAATTTGAACATCTAATAGGAAAGTTTCTGGTTTTTAAAACAGACAGAGGCCACGTGTCATGTTCTTATTCGCCGGTACCGCTTTGGCTGGATCGTGCTCTCTGGTGTGTTGGATCTAAAGCAGATCGAGCGGTGCAGAGACACCCGTACCCTTTCGAGTTAGCTTCTATCGTGGCCACTGGATCGCAATCGCACGGCGCACAGCGTGCCTGCCAGAGATGGGCGGCGCTGGCGGCGGCTGGTGGCGGCGCTGGCTCTGGCTACGGCGGGGCTGGTGATAGAGGAAGCGAGGGAGGAAGGGGATTGGCTCACCAGGTTCAGGAGATCACGGCGATGCTCAACGTGCTGATATCTCGTCGAGGGGCGCACGGTGGTGACGACAATCGCTCGTCGGAGCTGCGCTGCGCCTCGGGTTCGTACGGTCGTCAACGGGGGCGAGGCTACAAGGCGTGCCAATGCAAAATAAAAGGTGCATTAGACGCGTAAGAGAGTACGGAGTGTGGGAGCTTCAAAGACAGGGGGCGGTGCGGTCGGAACATTACCAGGGGAGTTGCCGAAGAGGGAGCAGACGGCGGCGGTGCTTGGTGATCTCGTTGCCGACGCTGTGGTGCTCGCGCGGATGAATGGGAGGTACAGTGAGGTGCGCCAGAGGCTGAGGAAGGTGCTCGTGTGCTGCAGAGGGCGAGGGGAGGAGGAGGTTGGCCGGAATTTGTTTGCGAGCTCGTCGGAGCAGAGCGGGGTCTAGGCGCAAATCAGGCGCTGGGGCGTAGAGTGCCGAGAGAGGGAAAGAGAGGGCGTGAGGCGGTTAAGAGGAGTGATCACCGATGGGGTTACTCGCGATAAGGCAATTTACGCGGTCATTCATCGGTAGAAATGGTGCGGTCACGGCGGGTGAGGAAGAAAGGAGTCGGTGGGTCGTCTAAATCGGCGAAAGAGATGGGGTCCATCGGTCGATTGGCGGGTGTGTTTCGAGTAAGGAAAAATGGTTCAAAGCGAGGAGTTGGCTGTTGGGTCTTAGTTGGGCCTGCTGGCTGGGCTGGGTCCTTTTCATATTTTTTTTTGTTCAGACTGTTTTTCTTTTTCCTTTTATTTTATTCTGTTTTGATTTTGATCAAACAATTCAAACACTCATTTGAATTCAAACCTTTGCCATATTTTGTGAATAATCCAACACTGTTTAATACCATATTCTGATGTCAAATTTATAATAAAACTTTTATTCCTTTAGTGCCTTTTTAATTATTTAAAGTAGGTCCTTGTATTAATCAAATAAGATTTAATAATATTTTCAAACACCACTTAAGTTTCTAAATTCTTCCCAATCTTTTCAGTAGGTTTTTATTTGTTTATTAGGGTGTCAAATAATTCATCTTGAATTATTTGGAAAGTATTTGATATGATTCATTAATCATTTGAATTGGGTATTTGTTTTAATTCCAATGGGATTAAATATAGTTTTATTTCCCTAAATTTTATTTGGAAGATTTATTTTATTTAAATTAATTAAACAACTTTTATTCCACTTGGGTAAATTCCAATATCTTTTCCTATGATTTAATTAATCATTTCTAATAGGGGTTTTGTCTTTATTCAAATGGAATTTGGTTTAAGCCATTTTATTTAATTTGGGTTTTGGATTATATTCATTCCATTTGCTTATGGATTTGGCCAAAATTAATTTGGTCTTTAAATATTCTTTATTTAATATTTCTTTCTTCATCTTATAAAATCCATATCTTTTTATTTAGAGATCCAAACTTGGTGATTTCCAATTTGTAAAATCTTATTTAATATTTGTTTATCCTTTTGAATATCTTTAGGATTATTTGCTCTTCATTTGGTTTGGATTTAGATAAATGCTTTATTAGCTTTGGAAATTTAATTTCCTTATCTTATTATATTCATAAGATTTCATCTATGGCTCCAAATTAAGTGAAACCAATTTATATGGTTTTATAATATTTCTATTTGTCATTCTTGATCATTTACAAATGTTTGTTGACAAATTCTTATATGGATCAAATCCATAGGCTTGGAGATAACTTGGAAATGTTTTTATTCCATTAGGGTTTAGGGTTTGGATTTATTTTCCATGTGTTTAAATTTCCAGATGCATTTAAGAAGAATGCATTCCACTTGATTTGAATTTAGTTGGTTTCAAATGTTAACCAAAGTTTGTTCCAGATGGGATTTTAAGTTTCCATTTAGAAACAAAAGTTTCTTTTCACCCTAAAATCCAACAATCATTTATTTTGTTTATTTATTTTTCACATTACAAGATTTGGAAAATCTTGGGATGTGACAAGAGAGAAAGATTTCCCACCTTTGTGGTGAAAATGAAGAACATGAACTACAAGAACTCCTATCTTTGGAGAGACCCAAAAAGAAGAAATGCCCCAATCCCAGCAAGAAGGACAATAGCCAAGTGCAATGTTACACTTGCAAAGAGATGGGACACTATGCCAGTGAATGTCCAGAAAAGAAGAAGAGCCAAGGAAACAAACAATAAATAGTGATGCCAAAGAAGAAGAAGGATATTAGCCAAGTGATGTGCAACAAATGCAAAAGCCAGGCCATTATGCACCACATTGTCCATAAAAGAAGAAGTACAAGACAAGCAAGCCTATGAAGGATCTCAGACTTGTCACATGTTTCAAGTGTGGAAACAAAGGACACTATGCAGATGTCTGTCCAGAGAAGTTTCGTCAAGACCCCAAGTAAGCCAAGACGTAATCTAATTGAAATATTTTTAAGGGTGGTAGTACCCTAGTTGTCTTGAAGCCAACTTGGTGACAACGTGTCCATCCACAGGAGGGTCGATCGGGGTGGTATTAATTGGATCTCCGTCCTGATTCTCCATCTCGATATCTTCATCAACTTTTTCTTCATTGGTTTCTTCGACGTTCGGCTCTGCCGGTGTCGGATTTTTGTTCTTCTTCTTTGACCGCCCAGTAGCCTTAACGTGTGTACCGGTGGCAAAGACGGATTTCAGTCCGGTACCGGGGGATAAACTTCCGTCTGTACTTTCCGTCATGGTTGGCTTGTGGATCTCGGAGGAATCTCCGGTATCCATATCATCCTGTGAGGTGTAGCTTTCATCCATGCTTTGGACTAGGAGAATTTTCCGGCTCACCTTGTGTTGGCTTGGAGGCGTGTTATTGTTCGTACTCCTCCATCTCTTTGTCGAAGTCTTGAAGTTCCTACGACGTGATTGACTCCATCGGTGAGCCAGGTAAGTCGGTGTTTTCTTCGATTGCGTCTAGGACCGAATCGCTACCAGCTCCAGCATCGACGGAGTCGGATCCAGTGCTTATGTGGTATACAAAATAGCGATTCTTCTTTTTCATGTTCTCGAAGTAGTGGCACGGCTGGGTTTCTGCCTCCTCCATCTCAAAGTTCTCCATGATGTTGGTGATTGCTTCATAATCGATGTAGGGGCGTTTCATCATCTCCTTTATCCTGTGCTTCAAGGGTAGTTTTTCTGCTACGATGTTTGGTATGACAGAGTCGTAGCGGATATATTCCTCATCCGTGTATCCGATTTCGACAGAGAGATCAAATCCGGATTTTTCTTCCACCTCTTCTTCCACTACAGGAGTGGGTTGGGTGGGTTTGATTGTTTCCAGGATCTTGAACTCTTCTGCCTCTGCGAACAAAGTAGATCCAGATTTTTCTTCCGCCATGTACATCACCTCAAGGGTGGGTTGGGCAGGTTCAGCGAAACCGAGATCGATATCTATCTCGCCGATAGATATGATCGTGTAGGTCGTCACGGGTTTTGAAGCCGGAGTTCATGTTTCGTCGATAAGGAAGAGAGGAACATCACTGGTGTAGACGAAGACACCCATGGCGATTGTTTTGCCGATTCCTGCATGCGCAGGTTCCACCTGGAATGATGCTCCAAAGGTCACCTGCCCCACGGTGGGCGTCAACTGTCGTCAGATTGTCGACAAGTACGCTATAGGGTGTCCTATTGGCATTGGAAGGATGGGGTGTGAGACGTCAGATGATCTAGGAGCGGTGAGAACAAGTTTACCCAAGTTTAGATCCGACTGCGGTGATCGGATCCTACTCCTGCTAGCAACCCAGTAATATATTAGCGTAAGCCAGATGTTACAGCGGATTACATGAGAGGTTCGCCTGTGCGAGTTGGTTGTGGTTGATCTATGATCTGGTGCCCTAAAGGCTCCCATAGGGCTGGTTTATATAGTCACAGGGGCCTAGGGTTACAGGAGAGACTTATCCAGCTATGTTACAGAGTCGGTAACTATGTACAGCTTGGACTAGAAGTAATACTACAGGCCTAAGTCGGTAACTCTTCTGGGCCTTATCATAGCTGGAACTGGTTCCTCCACTTTCTCTGAATGGGCCACCCGTGAAGCATAGCTCTAACCCATTGGTGGGCCACCCTGGTCAGCGAGTCTTGTGGCTATACCCGGAAAGTATATCCCAACAGTACTCCCGCTCCTCGGGAAGCAGGGCGGCCTCGAGTGGCCGCCCATCAATGGAGAACACCCTCAACTGCCCGCCACTCAAGCCCCTGCAGCACCAACCACGGGTTGCACACCTAACACTCTCCACCAATGACCCGCGACCGCTGAACAATACGGTCGCCGCCAATGGGAAGCCGGTCGACGCGCGGACCCACATCATCAACAAACAGACCTGGCGCGCACGCCAGCCTAACGACTTGAGGCACACCCTCACCAACCGGAGTGATGGCGAGCCGAGGGGATCCCTAAGTTGAGTCAGCCCCTAGTGCTTCGGACCAATGATCCGAGGCGAGAATTACCCGGCCAACTTCAAAGTGCCGAAGGAAATCGAGAAGTATGGTCCTACGTAAGATCCAACTGTGTGGCTGGATACATATCTCATGGCGATGGGAATAACTGGCCACACCGACCTCCTCGCCGCTCGCTACCTCCCCCTGATGATGGAGGGAGCAACTCGGCAGTGGATCAACACCCTCCCCCAGACAGCATCGACTCCTGGGAGGACATGTGCGAGGCCTTCGTCAAGCACTTTGAGGGATCCTACACCTGTGCCACCACCATCGAGGACCTGGAGCGATGCGTCCAGGGACCTCGCGAGTCGACCCAACATTGGCTCCTATGGTTCAGGACCTGTGGAGCAACGCCGCTGGCATCCACCCAAACATGGCGATCCACTACTTCAAGAACGCATGCCGATACGAGCCATTGGTCACCAAAATAAAGAGGGTGTAAAAGACACTCGACCACATCCCCGACCTCCTCGATATCGCCAAGCGATATGCGGAGGAAGATCCGAACCAAGAAACTGACGACGAGTTGGGTGGAAATCGCCACCCAAGCGGCCACGACAACGGTAGGCAGTGCGAGCTGCGCTACAGCAACACTCGCCTCACCGGCAAGCACCACGGTGACGGGCGAGTCGACTTTGTCACCAACGCCGGCTATGCGCCGCGCGACCCCAAGAACTTCCGCCGAGACAGAGGACAACACCGCGACAACGGAAACTACCGGAAGAGGCCGAAATTCGACCCCTAAGCTGTCCTAAACCAATCCTGTGTTTTCCACAGCAGGGAGGGGAAACCCGCGACACATAACACTACCGACTGCCACTCTCTGAAGGAGATCGAGAAGGAATGACGAGCAAGGAAGGAAACCGACAAAAACCCGCCAAACGGAGGGGCATTCGAAAATGATGTCAGCTCGCTACATACCTTCACCAGGCTCGGCACAAAGCGCGACAAGAAGGTCCTCGCCCGCACCATCACTGTCAATGCGGTGACCCAGGTCGATGTCCCGCGCTTCCTCAACTGGTCCGAGCAGCGCATCACATGGAGCCGCGAGGACCACTCACCATGGATCGACTATCCCGGGCGAGTCGCCTTGGTATTCAAGCCCAAAGTGGGCGACTACTGGCTCCCTAAGACATTGATGGACGGCGGGAGCTCCATCAATATCCTCTACCTGGACACGTTCAGGCGACTGCAGATCCCGCAATCGATGATCGAGACGACCCTCCACCTTCCACGGCATTGTCCCCGGTCGTAAGGCATACCCGATTGGCAAGGTGACGCTGCCAGTCACCTTAGGAACACCAGCAAACTTCCGCATCGAGAGGATCGACTTCGAGCTGGTGAACTTCAACAACCCCTACCACTACGTCCTGGGGCGACAATCATTCGCCAAATTCATGGCAGACCGCACTACGCGTACAACATGATGAAGCTCCCAGGACCATGCGGCATCATCACAGTCCACGACGACCCCAACATGGCCATCGAGTGCGAAGAAAAAGGCGCACAGATCGCGAATGCCGTCATCACCGCTGAGACCAACCACGCAGAAGAGCTCGCCAGATACTGGAGTGGGGTCAACAAAGACGACCCCACAATCCCAAACAAGCCCAATGAGGAGAACGCCAGGTCGATAGCCTTTGAGGCCGCCACGCACACCTGCACCTTCGAGATGGTCCCAGGTGACTCCAGCCAGACGGTGACCATCGGGGCGGGCATGAGCCATGCATAGGAAAGCGTGTTTGTCGATTTCCTCTGTGAGAATCGCGACATCTTCTCATGGAAGCCATCTGACATGCCAGGTGTCCCGAGGGAACTCGCCGAGCGCAAACTCAACGCCGACCCCAAAGCGCGACTTGTCAAGAAGTCGCTGAGGCCCTTCAATGAAGAGCGCCGTAGAGAAATCGCCGAAGAAGTGCAGTGTCTACTCGCTGCAGGCTTCATCCGGCCAATCAAGTACTCCAAGTGGCTGGTAGACCTAGTCCTGGTCATGAAGAATAACAAGACCTGGAGGATGTGTATCGACTACACCAACCTCAACAGCGCCTTCCCAAAGGAGCAGTTTGTCCTCCCGCGCATCGACTAGATCATCAATTCGACTGCGGGCTTGGACTCGTTGTGCTTCCTCGACGCGTACTCTGGTTACAACCATATCAAGATGGCGGTCTAGGACGAGGAGTAGACGACGTTCATCATGCCATTCGGCACCTACTGCTACACCGCCATGACGTTCGACGTCAAGAACGCCGGTGCGACCTACCAACGATGCATGAAGGAGTGGCTAGCGATCCGCAACATCCACGTCTACATCGACGACGTGGTAGTCAAGTCCAATCGCCAGAGCGACCTACTCGCCGACCTGGCCGAAACCTTCGCAAATCTGTAGAGGTACAAGATCAAGCTCAACCTAGGGAAATGTTGTAGGGTTTCGTAGCATGGAAAACAAAAAAATTCTACCGCATACAAACAAACAAGCCAAGATCTATCTACTAGATTGTAGCAACGAGTCGATGGAATAACTTACCCTCAAAGATTCCAAAGTGTTTAACGAGAGCAGATTCTCGTGGATGATGTAGTCGTACTCTTCCCGATCTCAAGATCGTGTAGACGATCCTTCCAGTGCTGCGTTCCGGCAGCGCTCCCTTGATCGTCTGCGTTGATTTCGCGAAGACCTTCCTCTCCTTGTTCCAGACGGCGGAGGTTGTAGCACTCTCGCGATTCCGGCAGCTGTGGCGTGGTACAGGAAGTAGAGGGAAATCTCATGAGGCTTCGCCTTAAGCCGGGCGAGTATGGTGGAGTATGAGAGAGTCCTCGGTGTTCTAGGGTTTAGACACACCAAGGAGGGATGCTAGAGCCGGCTGGGGTTCGGGGACCCCCAAGTCGTGACTAGGCAAACCCTAGGGGTGTGGCGGCTATGGTGCTGCAGATTCTAGGGTTTGAGGTGAGGGACTTGTTGTGTGCTAGGAGGGAGCCCTGCCCCTCCTTATATAGGTGGAGGGGACGGCGGCCAAGGTGAGGGAGGGGAGTCCCTCCCCAACTCGGCTTGGAGGGGGCGCCGCCGGTTGGAGGAGGGATTCCCTCCCCAACTCGGTTTCCCTTCCTCTTTTCCTCTTTCCAATTTTAGCCGTTTGACTTTTCAAACTAGCTATTTGACTTTTCAAACTAAGATTTGAATTAATCCTTTATTTGGAACAGCGATGACACTTAGTACATGATGCAATCATTCCAACTTGCAATGACACATTCATGTACCCCTTCCCCTCGGTCGGACATTAGACCTTCTAGAACATTCCATGAAAACACGGAATCATTCCCGAACTCGAAGCAGGACTTTCCTTATATGAATCTTATTCTCGGACCATTCCGGATCTCCTCGTGATATCCGGATCCCATCGAGACTCGAACAACGTTCGGTCTCTTTCTCATCATTCCATAACTACTCAAAACCACGTCGACTCCTTAAGTGTGTCTCCCTACGGTTCGTGAATTATGCGGTCATGATCTAGACACTTCTCGAACAATAACCAATAGAGGAATCTGGAAATTCATATGGCTCCACATATTTCTCGATTACTTTGCGATCGAATGAACCACTTACATACGATACCAATTTCCCTTTGTCTCACGATAGTTTACTTATCCGAGGTTATGATCGTCGGTATCTCTGCATACCTAGTTCAACCTCGTTACCGATAAGTACTCTTTTCTCGTTCCCGTGATATGTGATCCCTTTGAGCCAGTCACATGCTTGCAAGCTAATTGGATGACATTCCACCGAGAGGGCCCAGAGTATATCTATCCGTCATATGGATTGACAAATCCCACTCTTGATCCATGTGTCTCAACCAATACTTTCCGAACACTCAATGCCACCTTTATAGTCACCCAGTTACGGTGTGGTGTTTGATGTCATCAAAGCATCCATCCGGTAAAGGTGATATGCATGATCTCATGGTCGAAGGAATTAGGTTACTATGTATCAGAAAGCATATAGCAATTGAACTATTAAAATGACTTGAACTTTATGCTACGCTTATCTATAGGAGTATGTCCACCATATCATTCTCCTAACGATATGATCTTGTTGTTGATAACATCTCAATGTTCATGATAGGGAAACCACAATCATTTATCAACCAACAAGCTAGTGATGTATAGAGTCTATAATAGGGACTTCAAATTAAGTTTACAAATCACACAAGTATCAATGTTTCCTGGTTAATACTATTATAGCATGAATGTAAACATTTATCATAAACACAAAGATATAATAATAACTACATTTATTATTGCCTCTAGGGCATATCTCCAACAGTCTCCCACTTGCACTAGAGTCATCTAATCTAGATTACATGGTAATATACCGAACACCCATGGCAGTTTGGTGCTGGTCATGTTTTGCCCTCGGGAGAGGTTTAGTCAACGGATCCGCCACATTCAGATCTGTGTGTACTTTGCAAATCTTTATATACCCATCTTGGATATGTTCTCGAATAAGCGTGAAAATGTAGCTTGATATGCTTGACTTCTTGTGTGACCTTGGTTCTTGCGCATTGGCTATGGCGCCCATGTTATCACGATAGATAGACATTGGGTCCGGCACTAGAAACCACACCTAGCTCTGTAATGAACTCTTTCATCCATATCGCTTCTTGTGAAGCCTCGAAGCGACCATGTATTCCGATTAGGTTGAAGATCTCGCCACAACTTTGCTTTGCACTCCTCCAATAAGCGCTGCACCATTCAAAATAAATTATCAGTTGTGATTTAGAATCATCCGGATCGGTGTTCCAACTAGCATCGGTGTAACCATTAACAACGAGCTGTTCATCACCTCCATAAGAAAGAACCATATCCTTAGTTCTTCTCAAGTACTTAAGGATGTTTTTGACCGCTGTCCAATGATCCACTCCTGGATCACTTTGATATCTGCTAGTTAAACTAACAGCATATGCAATGTCGGCTCTAGTACATAGCATGGCATACATTAGAGATCCTATGGCTGAGGCATAGGGAGTCTTACTCATCCTTTCTCTATCTTCTGCCGATGTTGGACTTTGAGTTTTACTCAAGGTCGTATTGGGCAACATGGGCAAGAACCCTTTCTTGCTTTCTTCCATTCCAAACCTCTTTAGAACTTTGTCCAAATATGTACTCTGTGACAATGATATTTGGTGTTTCGATCTATCTCTGTAAATCTTTATTCCTAATATGTAAGCTTGCCCGGATCCTTCATTGAAAAATATTATTCAAATATTCCTTGACACTATTAAGAAGGTCTACATCATTCCCAATCAACAATATGTCATCCACATATAGTATTAAGAATGCTCTGAGTACCCTCACTTTCTTGTAAATACAAGCTTCTCCATAAGTTTGTATAAAACCAAAACTTTGATCACCTTATCAAAGCGTTGATTCCAACTTGACATGCTTGCTTCAATCCATAAATGGACCGTTGAAGTTTGCATACCTTGTTAGCATCTTTAGGACCGACAAAACCTTTGGGTTGCATCATATACAACTCTTCATCAATGTCTCCATTGAGGAATGCTGTTTTGATATCCATCTGCCATATCTCATAATCGTAATATGCAGCGATTTCTAACATAATCCTCACAGACTTTAGCTTCGCTACTGGTGAGAAAGTCTCATCGTAGTCAACTCCTTGAATTTGTCGAAACCCTTTTGCGACAAGTCGAGCTTTATAGACAGTAACATTACCATCAGCATCTGTTTTCTTCTTTAAGATCCATTTGTTCTCGACAGCCTTCCGGCCATCCGGTAAGTCCACCAAAGTCCATACTTGGTTTTCGTACATGGATCCAATCTCGGATTTCATGGCTTCTTGCCATTTATTGGAATCTGGACTCATCATTGCTTCCTCATATGTCTCAGGGTCATCGATGTTGTCCACCAACATGACACTCATAATGGGATCATACCAATCTGGAGTGGTACGAGTTCTCGTTGACCTCCGAGGCTCTGTAGCAACTTCAACCGAAGTTTCATGATCACCATCATTAGCTTCCTCTCTAATTGGTGCAGCACCACAGAACTTCTTCGGTCTTTGCGCTACTCGCAATTTGAGAGAAGGTTCGCAACCTCGTCGAGTTCTACTTTCCTTCGGTCACTTCTTTCGAGAGAAGTTCCTTCTCTAGAAAGGATCCATTCTTAACCGAAGATTTTGCCTTGGATCTATGATAGAAGGTATACCCAATAGTTTCCTTGGTATCCTATTAAGACACATTTTTTCGCTTTGGGTTCAAGCTTGTCCCATTGTAACTTCTTTACATAGGCGCATCCCCAAACTTTAAGGCGACAATCTAGGTTTCTTCCCAAACCATAATTCATACGGTGTCGTTTCAGCAGTTTAGATTGCCCTATTTAAAGTGAATGCGGATGTTTGTAATGCATAACCCCAAAATGATAGCGGTAAATGTAAGTGACATCATAGAATGAACCATATCTAAGAGAGTTCGATTCTGACGTTCGGACACACCATTCTGTTGTGGTGTTCCGGCGGTCAATCATGAAAGTATTCCGCATTTCTTCAAATGCTCGCCAAACTCGTAACTTAGGTATTCACCTCCACGATCAGAACGTAGAAATTTAATCTTCTTGTTACGCTGATTCTCTACCTCACTTTGAAACTCCTTAAACTTCTCGAAAGTTTCGGACTTATGTTTCATGAAATATATATACCCATATCTACTCAAATCATCCGTGAAGGTAAGAACATAACGATAACCACTGCGCGATGCTACACTCATTGGACCACATACATCGGTATGTATGATTTCCAATAAGTCCGTAGCTCGCTCCATCATACCAGAAAATGGAGTCTTAGTCATTTTACCCATCAGACATGCTTCGCATCTTTCAAGTGATTCAAAATCAAGTGATTCAGAAGTCCATCGAATGGAGTTTCTTCATCGTTTCACTCAATGTGACCAAGGCAGCGATTACATATAGGTTGAATTATCGCTTGATTTCAAAAGTTTAGTGTAACATCCCTAAATTCATGTTTCAAAGCTCATTCATATCATCCTTGCATCCATCATCATTTAGGGTCTCTTTCAAAATCATCTCAGAAACAGAAGCTTGTGCTATGATTTCATGTGAGCAAATTAACTCAAATAACCATCACCCTTTGAAACTTGAATGATATGAACTTGTTGCTTGCCTCCATTGTTGGAAAGATTAAATATAAAATTTTGACCAAAGTTTTCAACTTGGAAATAAACTTAAAACCCCTATTCAAACATTTGCAAAATAGAAGCAAAAGTCTCTGTTTGTTTGAAATCCAAGTATGACCAAGCCCTTGCAAAGTAGCCCATGAGTTTTTGACCCATTTCTGAGACCAAGTCACCACTACAAAACCTCAGGAGGATTTGAATTTAAATTGATTTTGAAACCATTTGAAAACCCATTCAAAAAATTGAAATAGAAAAGAAAAAGAATTAAACAAAGGAAAAGGGCCGAGCGCCAGATATCTGGCCCAGCAAAGGATCGAGCCCAACTAGCCCACCCGGAAGTTTCCTTTTATTTTCTCACGCGCGAGCACACGCAGGCTGTCGCTAACAGACGGACCCCACCCTCATTTCGCACACATCACTGACGAGCGGGCCCTGCCCACGCTGTCATCGTCTTCCCCAAACTGCGCCCGCGACCACGTCGCAGCTGCAGTCACGGCCAGTAATGGCACAGCATAAATGGGATTTAATCCACGGGCGTTTCCTGTCGAGGCACCGGCTATAAGACCCCCACCTCCTAGCGACAATTTTCCCCCAGTCGATTCTACCTTCACGCCACCAGGCTACCCACGACACACCCAACACCGCCAGATGAGCTTGCTCCGTGAGCGATTCGGTGAGACCGTGCGCCCCTTCCTCGATTCGTTTGAACCACTTCGCAATCTTCTTGCGCACCTCCGACCCCGTTCGTCTGTCTTGCCCAGTCGCCATTTCCGCTCGGCGCGCAAGCATCGGCGACCCCTCAACTCCGCGACCAAATTTCGTAAGTCCCGTCGCCCTTCACCCGACTCACACTAGATTGTTCGCCACGGTCTTGCGCATATCCTAAACCCCCGGCTTATGTTAGGCGTCACGGAACCTCGGCAACGCCGACAACAACCACCGACGCCCGTGCACGACTCACGAGCTCTCTCGGCCACATCCGGCGCCCTCGCAAACCGATTACCACGTCGAGCTTGACGCCTTGACGGATCTGGTAAGCACCTTCCCTTCCTGGGCGATGTAAACGCCGGCGCCGTGGTCGAACCAGCGCCGCCGCCCGATTAACGCCGCTAAGCGTCGCTGGTATGGTTAGGATGATTAGCGTTGGATCTAGATCCTGGCGTAGATTAGAAAGAGGATGAAGAATGCGTGCGCATCGAGCCGCCATCCCACTTTGATCGTGCGGTCCGCGAGACCGATCCAAGCGATGCGCACCAATAGGGACGCGACGCGTGGCAAGTATTAGAAATAAAAACAGATTTAAAACCAGAATTTGATCCAAATTTCAAATGCTTATAACTTTTGATTGCCACGTTGGAATTTTGGAAACTTTATACCGTTGGAATCAGTGAAACAAGACCTTTCTGAATATCCAATGTTTTTAACAAATAGTAATAGTTAAAATGACTTTATTTGTAGAAACATGTTTAAGGCTAATTTAAGTATGAATTTTTTTTGGTAAAATTTTATAAGTGCAAAATAAGTTTAGTTGGCAAACTTGTGACTTGTTAGTTTCTGTAAACATGTGCATGCTTGGTAGAGTTTTCAAAATCACCATTTAGTAAAAATTCTTGCATGCATGCATTCATATTATTTTTGATTGTATATAATTGTGTGTAATTGTGTGCTATAATTCTTGTGTAGATTTTACTAGTGATTGTGATTGTGAAGAGTGCTGCTCTCCCCACTACCAAGGCAAGTGATATTTTCATGAATATTTCTATCCTATGTTTTGTACCAGCATTAGATATTTTGCTAAGTCTTGCATGCTATTTTTGCCTAGTACTAAGTTGGGAAATCCTAAGTAGTGTAGAATTGTAGAATTTCTAGGGAATTTCCCTAAGTTAAGTTATCCTACCATGCTTAGCCTAGCTATATAGAAAACAAGGGTTGGTGAAAATCTATACTTACTATGATGAAATATTTCTAAGTCATGAGACTTATACTTTCCTAATAAAACCACTAAGTCAAATGAACCTCCTAGGTGGAATGGAAGGAATGGGTTATGTTGAGTGGTTACACAAGGCCATGGACTTGGGTTGTGTATCTCACTTGTGGTAAGCCACCCAGGCACAAAGGGATTTGGAGGCCAAGTGTTGAGAAAGCTTACAGTGCAACCACTTGGCAATATGGGCTCTGCCATGATCATATAGGTTGCTAGAACTTAGTCATTTGGACAGTTGGTGGTAGATGGGATGATAGGTTGGAGCGCATCCATTTGACTAAGGAAAAGCTTCTGAAGGGTCCTGTCTTGGGAAACCAAGTCTGGTGGGGAAAGTGCACAACCTCTGCAGATGGAAAAACCTAAGTACTTAGCCTAGTCCAAGGCAATGGACATATTTGAGCATCAAGACATGGAAGCTACAAGAATCTCATCACTCCAACTTCTAAGTAAAATTTGGTGGGTGAACAAGGGTAAAGACCTCCAATGTCTATTGGAGGTTTCTTGGGAATGTTTGACAAAGAAAAACTTAGTGTTTTCAACTAATAGGGAAAAACCTATTTTCAAGCAAAGCAAGCCAAGCTATACTTAGCCAAAATGCATATAGTAATATAGTACACTTAAGGTTTACTAATGTATCAATTGCCAATACTATTCCAAAGTATTGACCCTCTGTGGCTATAACTTGTGATGTTGCAGGTTACTCCGATGATGAGTAGGAGTCATGAGTCTACACTCAACATGCTTGCCTGTGGCACATGAAGATGAGGACTTGTGTTTATTTACTTATTCCTTGAACTCTTGTATTAGGCCTTTGGCCCTGAGTTGTAAAATACTATGTTTATCTCTGGAATGAATGTAATAAACGATCTTTGTATCTGTGTACGTCATCTTAAACTGTGGATGCTAGCATTGATCCAGGGACTAGCAGTGCAATCACAGGGATCCTTTCCTTTACAAAGGAGGGGTCTAACAGATGGTATCAGAGCACTGTGTTGCCTGTAGGATTATGACCCTAGGATTGGAAAACCACTAAGGAAAAGTTTTCAACTACTTCTACACTTGTCTATTCTTCTCGTAAAACTTTTCTAATCTTTTTCATTCCCAACTCCATTTGTAGATGAACTCCATCAACGAAGCCGTG
Organism: Avena longiglumis; assembly: GCA_030063025.1. Classification (NCBI taxonomy): domain Eukaryota; kingdom Viridiplantae; phylum Streptophyta; class Magnoliopsida; order Poales; family Poaceae; genus Avena; species Avena longiglumis. The sequence goes on along the minus strand of CP125978.1, from coordinate 421,946,410 downwards.
AAGAAAGGACCACTCATGACCATGACCTTGGAGTGTGGAACTGAGTTTCCCAATATTCTCAAGGACCTCATGATGGCAATGGAAGCACATGGTGCAGCTGTGTACAAGGGCTTTCCAATGATGGATGAAGGAGTGGAGTATTGGTGGGTGCAACTTCACTTGTACAAAAACAAGGAAGACAACCACAAAGAAAGGGATTCTGCATGTACACCAACAACGTAATGCACACCACATTCTTTGAGTCGCCGGAGATGCGACTTGGAGGACTATCAAAGAACTAAGTGCTAGAGTCAAGTGCAGGATGCTCAACCTCCAAAAAGACTTAGAGAAAGAGAAGGAACTTACCCAAGAGTTGGAAGCCACCAACCAAGAATTAAGGGGAGATATAATAGACTTAGTAATGGAATCATGTGAACAAGATAAGTGGATTGCCTCTAGGAACATTGTGATAGCCACCAGATCCAGTGAGATAGGATTGTGAGCACACTTCGTTAGTTGGACCACCATCTATCACATTATTTTCCAAAATGATACCTTAAATAAGTTTGGACCTTGATTGATGTAATGGACTCATGTATGCATGACTTGTGTGATGTTGTGTTCCATGGATATGTATGAAATGTTTGTCTTGTTTTATCTTAAATTGTGCTGTTCTAACTTTTTAATCTTATAAATAGATGCGTATCACCATCAGCACCGTTGAGGAGTTACAGGTTACCCGTTTTGGCCCCCGTATCGTTGAGCTTACCACTTTGCTCGATCTCCCTCTTCCCACCATCACGGTGTACCCACTCACCAAGTTCTAGAGGAAGGACCTCTGGGGCTTCAAGGTGAACCAGCCCGGACGCCTTGAGCAGGCCGACTAGAGGCCATCGTCTTCAAGGCGATGCACGACGATAGGGAAAGAGGCATGGAGGTAGTCATGCGGGACTGATAGGGCGTCTGTTAGGCCGTCACTCCCGACAGGTTAGGGCACTCATTTCCGTCTTGGAAGGCGTGATGTTGATGGAGAGTCCATCGACTTTGAGGACGACTCGAGAGGCGGCGAGCCGATACGTCTCTATCTCCGTGACTTGGAGTCTCTCCTCGAACGTGGACAGACGGACGAGCGTCATGCTCAACAATGACGAGATCCAGTGCAGCCCGAGAAGGACAAGCTTTTCGCCAGAGGATGAGATGATCAAGGAAATGGAGACAGTTCGAGGCAAGGACCGCAAGTTCAAGAGTCGAGAAAGCAGCGTCGGGATAGGAACAAGAAGATCCGGGACATGACCGAGGAACTGAAGTCCAAGGATTTTGAGCTGGAGCAGCAGCAAATGGTTATTGAGAGGCTTCGCTCCCAGAAGAGGACTCTCAAGGCCAAGGTCGATTCCTTGACCACTACGATTGAGGAGAACAAGACCGCAATGGAGAACGCATGTCTTACCTTCGTCGAGGAGGAGATTGATGATGATGAGTAGACTTGACTACTCGTTTATCTTTCATATTCGTACTTGTTATTTGTGAACTTATTATTGGACCATCCGACATGTGGATGACTTGCCACTTGTGTGTTTTATTTCGAGAACTTTGTTGTTGAACTTTTATCCTTGAGTTACATGCTATGTGTTTGTTTGTGATGTATTGTGCATTAAACATCTATGGGTATCTCATTCTTATCTATTTGAACAAACCACAGATGCCTCCCCGTCGCGCAAACCCCAACCCCAATAACATCACCCCGGAAATGCAACAAATGATGAATGCGCAAACACAGCTTATGCAGATGATGACAACGTTCATCCAAAACCAGAATAACAACAACAACAACCCCAATAACAACAACAACAACCCCAACAACAACAACAACAACAACAACAACCCTCCGGGTTTTGATATGCTCACCAGATTTCTGCGTTTGAGGCCAGCAAAGTTTTCGGGGACGACTGATCCCATGGTGGCCAATGACTGGCTACGTTCTGTGAACAAAGATTTAGTGACCGTGGGCTGCACGGATGCTGAAAAAGTCAGGTTCGCAGCACATCTATTGGAAGGACCAGCCGCCACATGGTGGGACAACTTCCAAATCACCACTCCTATTGATGAGGTGACTTGGGCTATCTTTGAAGATGGCTTTCGCACTGCTCATATCTCATCAGGAATGATGAGCCTGAAAAAGAAGGAGTTTCACAATTTGAAGCAGCGCCACCGCAGCGTGGCTGAATACATAGAAGAGTTCAACAATCTGGCACGCTATGCACCGGATGAGGTTGACACAGATGCCAAAAGAAAGGAAAAGTTTCTGGAAGGCTTGAATGATGAGCTGAACCTCAGTTATGCATGGCATATGTTCCAACTTACCAGTCTTTGTGTGACAAGGCTGCTATTTTGGAGAGTAAAATGAAACAAGTCGAGTAGGAAGAGGAAACACTCCGACAAGCCTGACTCGGGATCGTCTCTAAACGATATCACTATGATGACAATGGCATTTCGGGATCCCATAAGCATGGGAAATTCAACAAGCACCACAACCACAAATCATGACAACAAGCATCATCGGTCATGACAATGATAAAATCTAAGAACCACAAGGGTGGACATAAGAGCCACCACTGGGAATGGTAGTGGAAGTGGAAGTCATGTTAAAAAGGACATCGATCAGGTTGAGTGCTTCAAATGCAAGCGGGGCATTACGCTAATGAGTGCCACGAGAAGAAAGTTGAAGGACCTAACAAGCCCAATCCTTTCGTAAAGGACAGGTTAACCACATCAATGTGGAGGAGGTCTATGAGGAGCGATCTTGTTCTTTGGTAAGTTCGGACTCAATTCCATTCCAGCATTTGTACTCTTTGACACTGGTGCATCTCATTCATTCATATCAAAAGCATTTGTTGATAGAAATGGGTTTGCATCTGAAAACATTGGTTGTCCAATAAAAGTTAGTTCTCCGGTGGAGACATGATAGTAAGTCTTGGATGCGGGATCTTGTCTTAGAGTTTGGAAAGCATAAGTTTCAGTGAGCCTGATAATCCTAGATTCCCAAGGACTAGGCGTAATTTTGGGAATGGATTGGATGGCTAAGTATGAAGGAGTACTAGATTGTGCTAATCGCATCGTTGCACTCACAACCCGGAAGGAAAGAATAAAATTCAGGTCAAACTTTGAATCCAAAGGAAGTAAGCTGAATTCTCTTAAGGGGGTTAGCATGGATAGTGTGCCAATTGTGTGTGAGTACCCGGATGTATTTCCGGAAGAATTACCAGGAATGCCACCAGATAGAGATGTGGAGTTTTTGATAGATTTGGTACCAGGTTCTGGACCAATAGCAAAAAGACCGTACAAAATGTCAGTTGATGAACTGAAGGAGCTCAAGAAGCAACTAGGGGAACAATTGCAGAAAGGATTTATTCAAACAAGTTCTTCATCTTGGGGAGCCCCAGTATTGTTCGTGGAGAAGAAAGATAGAAGCCAAAGGTTATGCATAGATTACCGTTCTCTTAACGAGGTAACTATCAAGAACAAATATCCTTTGCCTAGAATAAATGACTTGTTTGATCAGCTAGAGGGAGCATGTGTGTTCTCAAAGATTGATCTTCGGTCAGGCTATTTTCAACGCAAGATAAGAGAGAAAGACATACCTAAGACAGCATTCACCACAAGGTATGGATTGTATGATTACACTGTAATGCCCTTTGGTTTAACCAACGCTCCAGCGTACTTCATGAATATGATGAACAAGGTGTTCATGGAATTCCTAGACAAGTTCGTTGTCGTTTTCATCGATGACATCTTAGTTTACTCCAAGAGCAAGGAAGAACATGAAAGACACTTACGCTTGATACTTGAAAAGTTAAGAGAGCATAAGCTTTATGCCAAATTCAGCAAGTGTGAGTTTTGGTTAGAGGAATTTGGTTTTCTTGGTCATGTTATGACAAAGGATGGTGTGGCAGTTGATCCTGCTAAAGTTTCAGCTGTGACTGAATGGGAATCTCCTAAGAACGTAAAAGAAGTTCGCAGTTTCCTTGGTTTAGCAGGTTACTACAGAAGGTTCATTGAGAATTTCTCAAAGGTTGCTAAGCCAATGACTGAATTGTTAAAGAAGGACAAGAAATTTGCATGGTCTGAAGGATGTGAGGTCGGTTCAAGAATTAAAGAAGAGACTTGTGTGACACCAGTTCTATGCGCGATTTGGAAAAAGATTTCCAAGTATATTGTGATGCGTCTCATCAAGGTTTGGGTGCCGTACTTATGCAAGACGGTAAAGTTGTGGCCTATGCCTCGAGACAACTCAAAACTCATGAAGTAAACTATCCTACTCATGATTTGGAGTTAGCCTCTGTCGTCCATGCACTCAAAACATGGAGACATTACCTTTTGGGAAAGCGATGTGAAGTATTCACCGATCATAAGAGTTTGAAGTATATCTTCACCCAGAAGGAAATCAACATGAGACAAAGGAGATGGCTAGAACTTATCAAGGATTATGACTTGAGTTTGCAATACCACCCTGGTAAAGCAAATGTAGTAGCAGATGCTCTAAGTCGTAAGGCATTCGTAAATGGCCTTACCAAAGGTGAATTGCCAGATGACTTGTGTAAGAAATTCAAAGAACTCAGATTGGAGATTGTGCCTGAAGGACATCTCATGTCCTTAGATGTTCAACCCACTTTATTGGACAAGATCCGAGAAGCTCAGAAGATTGATAAGGAAATCGAAAAGATTAAGGAAAATATTAGTCTAGGGAAAGCTAAGAGTTTTCATATAGATGAACAAGGTACTTTATGGCACGGGAAACGTATTTGTGTTCCACAAGATCCGGAGTTGCGGAAACTGATTCTACAAGAAGCTCACAACTCTCCATATTCTATTCACCCGGGAAACACCAAGATGTACATGGATATGAAAGAAAGATTTTGGTGGAACAATCTCAAAAGAGATATTGCCAAACACATTGCCTTGTGTGATGTGTGTAGTAGAGTAAAAGCGGAGCATCAGAAACCAGCAGGTTTGCTTCAACCACTGCCTATCCCTGAGTGGAAGTGGGAAAATATAGGTATGGATTTCATTACCGGATTACCAAGGACCAGGTCAGGGTATGATTCCATATGGGTAGTAGTGGATCGCCTAACTAAAGTGGCTCATTTTATACCCGTGAAGACAACTTATACGAGTTCCAAGTTAGCAAAGATCTACATGAGCAGAATTATATGCCTTCACGGTGTGCCTAAGAGTATCGTGTTAGATAGAGGAACTCAGTTCACTTCTCACTTTTGGAGACAGCTTCATGAATCCTTGGGAACAAGGTTGGAATTCAGCACTGCTTTTCATCCTCAAACTGATGGACAAACAGAAAGGACTAACCAAATTCTTGAAGACATGTTGAGAGCATGTGCTTTAGACTATGGAGCAAGTTGGGATGAAAGTTTGCCTTACGCAGAGTTCTCTTACAATAACAGTTACCAATCTAGCCTTGGGATGGCACCATTTGAGCTTCTCTCGGAAGGAAGTGTACCACCCATTGCTATGGAATGGTGTGGGAGAAAGGAGTTTGTTTGGACCCGATCTCATCAAAGACGCCAAGAGAAAGTCAAATTGGTTAAGGACAAGTTGAAGATAGCACGACCGGCGGAAAAGCTACATGATTCTTAGCGTGGGAAGTCACCCTGAAGTTGGGGATAGAGCTTATCTTAAAGTATCACCACTTGTGGAGTGAAAAGATTTGGAGTCAAAGGAAAGTTGGCACCAAGATATGTTGGGCCATTCAAGATTCTAAGTCGCAAGGGAGAAGTTGCATATGAGGTTGAATTGCGAGTCTCTGTCACTGTCCATAATGTGTTTCATGTGAGTCACTTAAGAAATGTCACCCGAGATGGAAGAATCATCTTTGAAAGATACCATACCCTTGGAAGAAGTTCAACTAGAAAGTGATCTCACCTATGAGGAAAAGCACATCAAGATTCTTGAGGCTGCGAAGAGTCACAAGGACAAAACTATCAAGTTTTGCAAGGTGCAATGGAATCATCATTCCGAAGAGGAAGCAACATGGGAAAGAGAAGATGATCTTCGGAAAGACCACCCTCACCTATTTGCTAGCCAATCCGAATCTCGAGGGCGAGATTCATCTTAAGGGGGTTAGATTTGTAACATCCCTAAATTCATGTTTCAAAGCTCATTCATATCATCCTTGCATCCATCATCATTTAGGGTCTCTTTCAAAATCATCTCAGAAACAGAAGCTTGTGCTATGATTTCATGTGAGCAAATTAACTCAAATAACCATCACCCTTTGAAACTTGAATGATATGAACTTGTTGCTTGCCTCCATTGTTGGAAAGATTAAATATAAAAGTTTGACCAAAGTTTTCAACTTGGAAATAAACTTAAAACCCCTATTCAAACATTTGCAAAATAGAAGCAAAAGTCTCTGTTTGTTTGAAATCCAAGTATGACCAAGCCCTTGCAAAGTAGCCCATGAGTTTTTGACCCATTTCTGAGACCAAGTCACCACTATAAAACCTCAGGAGGATTTGAATTTAAATTGATTTTGAAACCATTTGAAAACCCATTCAGAAAATTGAAATAGAAAAGAAAAGAATTAAACAAAGGAAAAGGGTCGAGCGCCAGATATCTGGCCCAGCAAAGGATCGAGCCCAACTAGCCCACCCGGAAGTTTCCTTTTCTTTTCTCACGCTTGAAAGACACGCAGTTGTGACGAGACGGACCCACCCTCATTTTTACATTGACATCGGGCCGCCTTATGTCATCGTCTTCCCAAACTGCCGCGACTCGCATCATGACTGCGATCCTGACGGTAATGGCGCGGCATAAATGGGCATTAATCCACGGGCGTTTCCTGTCGAGGCACCGGCTATAAGATCCCCACCTCCTAGCGACCATTTTCCCCCAGTCGATTCTACCTTCACGCCACCAGGCTGCCCACGACTCACCCAACACCGCCGCAGACAGAGCTTGCTCCGGCGAACGATTCCGGTGAGACCCGTGCGCCCCTTCCTCTCTGATTCGTTTGAACCACTTCGCAATCTTCTTGCGCACCTCCTGACCCCACCCGTTCGTCCTGTACTGCCCCAGGTCGCCATTTCCGCTCGACGCCGCAAGCATCTGACGACCCCCTCAACTCCGGCGACCAAATTTCGTAAGTCCCGTGCGCCCCTTCACTTCTGACTCACACTAGATTGTTCGCCACGGTCTTGCGCATATCCTAAACCCCCTGGCTTATGTTAGGGCGACGCGGAACCTCGGCAACGACGCCGACAACAACCACCCGACGCCGTGCACGACTCCGACGAGCTCTCAGCCACATCCGAGCGCCCATCTGCAAACCCAGTACCGTCGAGCTTCAGACGCCTTGGCGGATCTGTAAGCACCTTCACCTTCGCTCGATGTGAGCGATGTAGAACAGCGCCGCCGCCAGTTAACGCCGCTAGCGCCGCCTGAGTATGGTTAGGATGATTAGGAACGTTGGATCTAGATCCTGCGGCGTAGATTAGAAAGAGGATGAAGAGGTACGCGCGCATCTGAGCCGCCAGATCCCACTTTGATCGTGCGGTCCGCAGGACCCGATCCTACCGAAGCGGTACGCACCAATAGGGACGCGATGCGTGGCAAGTATTAGAAATAAAAACAGATTTAAAACCAGAATTTGATCCAAATTTCAAATGCTTATAACTTTTGATTGCCACGTTGGAATTTTGCAAACTTTATACCGTTGGATTCAGTGAAACAAGACCTTTCTGAATATCCAATGTGTTTAACAAATAGTAATAGTTAAAATGACTTTATTTGTAGAAACATGTTTAAGGCTAATTTAAGTATGAATTTGTTTTGGTAAAATTTTATAAGTGCAAAATAAGTTTAGTTGGCAAACTTGTGACTTGTTAGTTTCTGTAAACATGTGCATGCTTGGTAGAGTTTTCAAAATCACCATTTAGTAAATTCTTGCATGCATGCATTCATATTATTTTTGATTGTATATAATTGTGTGTCATTGTGTGCTATAATTCTTGTGTACATTTTACTAGTGATTGTGATTGTGAAGAGTGCTGCTCTCCCCACTACCAAGGCAAGTGATATTTTCATGAATATTTCTATCCTATGTTTTGTACTATCATTAGATATTTTGCTAAGTCTTGCATGCTATTTTTGCCTAGTACTAAGTTGGGAAATCCTAAGTAGTGTAGAATTGTAGAATTTCTAGGGAATTTCCCTAAGTTAAGTTATCCTACCATGCTTAGACTAGCTATATATCAAACAAGGGTTGGTGAAAATCTATACTTACTATGATGAAATATTTCTAAGTCATGAGACTTATACTTTCCTAATAAAACCACTAAGTCAAATGAACCTCCTGGGTGGAATGGAAGGAATGGGTTATGTTGAGTGGTTACACAAGGCCATGGACTTGGGTTGTGTATCTCAGTTGTGGTAAGCCACCCAGGCACAAAGGGATTTGGAGGCCAAGTGTTGAGAAAGCTTATAGTGCAACCACTTGGCAATATGCGCTCTGCCATGATCATATAGGTTGCTAGAACTTAGTCATTTGGACAGTTGGTGGTAGTTGGGATGATAGGTTGGAGCGCGTCCATTTGACTAAGGAAAAGCTTCTGAAGGGTCCTGTATTGGGAAACCAAGTCTGGTGGGGAAAGTGCACAACCTCTGCAGATGGAAAAACCTAAGTACTTAGCCTAGTCCAAGGCAATGGACAAATTTGAGCATCAAGACATGGAAGCTACAAGAATCTCATCGCTCCAACTTCTAAGTAAAATTTGGTGGGTGAACAAGGGTAAAGACCTCCAATGTCTATTGGAGGTTTCTTGGGAATGTTTGACAAAGAAAAACTTAGTGTTTTCAACTAATAGGGAAAAACCTATTTTCAAGCAAAGCAAGCCAAGCTACACTTAGCCAAAATGCATATAGTAATATAGTCCACTTCAGGTTTACTAAGGTATCACTTGCCAATACTATTCCAAAGTATTGACCCGCTGTGGCTGTAACTTGTGATGTTGCAGGTTACTCCGATGATGAGTAGGAGTCATGAGTCTACACTCAACATGCTTGCCTGTGACACATGAAGATGAGGACTTGTGTTTATTTACTTATTCCTTGAACTCTTGTATTAGGCCTTTGGCCCTGAGTTGTAAAAGACTATGTTTATCTCTAGAATGAATGTAATAAACGACCTTTGTATCTGTGTACTTCATCTTAAACTGTGGATGCTAGCATTGATCCAGGGACTAGCATTGCAATCACAGGGATCCTTTCCTTTACAAAGGAGGGGTCTAACATTTAGCCTCAATGTTGTTGATATGTGTATTTCCACTATCGAGATTCAATAAGAATAGACCATCTATCAAAGGTGCATGTGCATAAAACATATTACTCATATAAATCGAACAACCATTATTCTCGGACTTAAACAAGTAACCGTCTCGCAATAAACAAGATCCCGATATAATGTTCATGCTCAACGCAGGCATCAAATAACAATTATTTAAGTATAAAACTAATCCCGATGGTAGATGAATGGGTAGCGTGCCGACCGCGATCACATCAACCTTTGATCCGTTTCCCAGCGCGCCGTCACCTCGTTCTTCGCTAGCTTCCGTTTATTCTGCGCTTTTTGTTTGAGTTACAAATATGAGCAACCGAACCGATTATCAAATACCCGCACTACTACGGTACTAGTGAGATACACATCAATAACATGTATATCAAATATACCTTTCTTCTTGATGTTGCCGTTCTTCAAATCCGCCAAGTACTTTGGGCAATTCCGCTTCCAGTGACCTTCTCCCTTGTAGTAAAAACACTCAGTATCAGGCTTAGGTCCAGCCTTGGTCTTCTTTGCCGTCGTGGTAACTTTCTTACCACCCTTCTTGAAGTGTCCCTTCTTCTTAGACTTGCCTTTCTTGAATTTGGTGGTGTTATTGACCAACAACACTTGGTGCTCTTTCTTGATCTCCACTTCTGCAGACTTTAACATAGCAAACAGTTTTGGCAACTGCTTGTTCATGTTCTGCATGTTGTAGTTCATCACAAAGTTCTTGTAACTTGGTGGTAGTGATTGGAGGACACGGTAAATCCCCAAAGCATTAGGAATCACTATACCCAAGCTTTGAAGTTTGTTTGCGTGCCCAGACATCTTAAGCACATGCTCAGACAGACTGCCCTCTTCCATCTTGCGGTTAAAGAACTTTTGAAGCCTCATAACTTTCAATTGCCGCATGAGTCTCAAAAATCAATTTGAGATCCACGACAATATCATATAGGTCTGAATTCTCAAACCTTTTCAAGCTCGATTCCAAACCATACAAGATAGCACACTAAACTATGGATCTTGATTCTTCCGAGCGAGGTAAACATTCTTTACTTCATCGGAAGCATCACCATAGTGGGTCACCAGTGCATCCAAAGACATATGTAAAATTACCAGTGAGGACAATCCTCAAATTGCGGAACCAATCCATGATTGCTTCCATTGTTTTTCAACTTTTCTTTCTCTATGAACGCATTAAAATTGATGGTAGGGGCTGCCATTGATCTACAACATATTTGCAATAGTTTAGACTAAGTTTATGACAAATTGAGTTCAAATTAATAATAAAGTTAATCTAGGTGAACTCCCACTCAAAACAACATCCCTCACATTGTTTTAGTGATCACACGAACCAAATCCACTACATCAACACCGATCATCACGAGAGTTGATATAGTTTCAATGGCGAACAATCGTCATGTTCATCATATCTACTATATGATTCATGCTTAACCTTTCGGTGATCCGTGTTCCGAGACCATGTCTGTACATGCTAGGCTCGTCAAGATCAAAACTTATTTTCCGCATGGGCAAATCTGGCTTGCTCACGTTGTATACACTTGCAGAATCTAACACACCCGATCATCACGTGGTGCTTCGAAACAACAAGCTTTAGCAACGGTGCTAACTAAGGGTGAACACTTTATGACTTGAAATTCATGTGCATGAGGGATCATCTTATAATGCTACCGTCGTCTACTAAGAAATACAAGATCCATAAAGGATTAACATCACATGCAATTCATAATATGTGATATGATATGGCCTTTCTTCTTTATGCTTCCGATCTCCATCTTCAAGCACGAACATGATCTCCATCATCACCGGCATTGCATCAAGGTCAATGACGCTTCTCCATGGTTGTCGTCCGCCGGCTTCAACTATTACAACTACTTTGAATAGACACGCGAGTCTTAACATAAATTAAAGACAACCATATGGCTCCTGCCGGTTGCCAACTTACAATAAGGAACATTGCATACATCAAATATAATCACAATCATGGCCATATCACATCACTGCACACCCCTGCAAAACAAAGTTAGACGCCTCTACTTTCTTTGCATGTTTTACGTCGCTTGGGGCTTTCAATAAGTGTCGTTCTAACTTACGAACATGAACCACAACATTGATACTAGTATTGTTAATCACCCGTTGTAAATTGGATCTTAACTATGCTAGGAGAAACAGGCACCCACAAAGCCACTTATGCAATACAAGTTGCATGTCAAGCGTGGAGCAAGTCTCATGAACGATGTCATGTAAGGTTAGCCCGGGCCGCTTCATCCCAACATACCGCAAGATGAAAAGTACACAAGAAGCAATCAACAATAAAAGCATCAACGCCCACAATGACCATTGTGTTCTACTCGTGTGAGATCTACATATAGACACGGCTCGATACCCTTTGTAGGGTTTCGTAGCATGGAAAACAAAAAATTTCTACGCATACAAACAAACAAGCCAAGATCTATCTACTAGATTGTAGCAACGAGTTGATGGAATAACACCCTCGAAGATTCCAAAGTGTTTAACGAGAGCGATTCTCGTGGATGATGTAGTCGTACTCTTCCGATCTCAAGATCACGTAGACGATCCTTCCCAAGCTGTGTTCCGCAGCGCTCCGCAATCGGTCACTGCGTTCGGTACTCGGAAGACCTTCCTCTCCCTTGTTCCAAAGCAGCGGAGGTTGTAGCACTCTCCTCGCGACTCGGCAATGGCGTGGTACCGAAGTAGAGGGAAATCTCGCGAGCCTTAAGCCGGGCGGTATGGTGGAGTATGAGAGAGTCCTCGGTGTTGTAGGGTTTAGACACACCAAGGAGGGATGCTAGAGCCCGGCTGGGGTTCCGGGACCCCAAGTCGGCGGCTAGGGCAAAACCCTAGGGGGTGGCGGCGACTATGGTGGGCTACAGCTTCTAGGGTTTGAGGTGAGGGACTTGTTGTGTGCTAGGAGGGAGCCCTGCCCCTCCTTATATAGGTGGAGGGGCCGGCGGACAAGGGGAGGTAGGGGAGTCCCTCCCCAACTCGGCTTGGAGGGGGCGTCGTCGGTTGGAGGAGGGATTCCCTCCCCAATTCGGTTTCCCACTTCCTCCTCTTTTCCTCTTTTCAATTTTAGCCGTTTGACTTTTCAAACTAGCTATTTGACTTTTCAAACTAAGATTTGAATTAATCCTTTATTTGGAACAGCGATGACACTTAGTACATGATGCAATCATTCCAACTTGCAATGACACATTCATGTACCCTTCCCTCGGTCTTGGGACATTCCGAACCTTCTAGAACATTCCATGAAAACACGGAATCATTCCCGAACTCAAAGCGGGACTTTCCTTATATGAATCTTATTCTCCGGATCTCCTCGTGATATCCCGGATCCCATCCGAGACTCCGAACAACATTTGGTCTCTTTCTCATCATACCATAACTACTCAAAACAACGTCGAATCCTTAAGTGTGTCTCCCTACGGTTCGTGAATTATGCGGACATGATCGAGACATTTCTCGAACAATAACCTATAGAGGAATCTGAAATTCATATGGCTCCACATATTTCTACGATTACTTTGCGATCGAATGAACCACTTACATACGATTCCAATTTCCCTTTGTCTCACGATAGTTTACTTATCCGAGGTTATGATCGTCGGTATCTCCGCATACCTAGTTCAACCTCGTTACGATAAGTACTCTTTTATCGTTCCGTGATATGTGATCCCTTGTGAGCCAGTCACATGCTTGCAAGCTAATTGGATGACATTCCAAGAGGGCCCATAGTATATCTATCCGTCATATGGATGGACAAATCCCACTTGATCCATGTGTCTCAACCAATACTTTCCGAACACTCAATGCCACCTTTATAGCCACCCAGTTATGGTGTGGTGTTTGATGTCATCAAAGCATCCATCCGGTAAAGGTGATATGCATGATCTCATGGTCGAAGGAATTAGGTTACTATGTATCGAAAGCATATAGCAATTGAACTATTAAAATGACTTGATCTTTATGCTACGCTTATCTATAGGAGTATGTCCACCATATCATTCTCCTAACGATATGATCTTGTTGTTGATAACATCTCAATGTTCATGATAGGGAAACCACAATCATTTATCAACCAACAAGCTAGTGATGTATAGAGGCTATACTAGGGACTTCAAATTAAGTTTACAAATCACACAAGTATCAATGTTTCCTAGTTAATACTATTATAGCATGAATGTAAACATTTATCATAAACACAAAGATATAATAATAACTACATTTATTATTGCCTCTAGGGCATATCTCCAGTCTCCCACTTGCACTAGAGTCATCTAATCTAGATTACATGGTAATATACCGAACACCCATGGCGGTTTGGTGCTGGTCATGTTTTGCCCTCGGGAGGTTTAGTCAACGGATCATACATTCGGATCTGTGTACTTTGCAAATCTTTATATCCCCATCCTGGATATGTTCTCGAATAGCGTGAAAATGTAGCTTGATATGCTTCAGCTTCTTGTGTGACCTTGGTTCTTGCGCATTGGCTATGGCGCCCATGTTATCACAGTAGATAGACATTGGGTCCAGCGCACTAGGATCCACACCTCCGTTACGTCCAGAAACTAGCCGGGTGAGTCGCGGCTCTCGGTAGCTTCATCCCCCGGCTACGAGAGATGGTGATGCCTCTCTACCGCCTGATGCACACGAGCCCCATGTTCCAATGGGACAAGGATGCCGACGACACGCTCACCGCACTCAAATAAGTGCTACTCGCTGCGCCCCTATTCGTCGCCCCTGTCGACAAGGAGCTGATGCTCGTTTACATCACGGCATCCGCGTGAGTGTCGTAAGCGCCGTCATGGTCATCGAATGACGGGAGGAGGTCAAGGAGCGCCCCGTCTACTACATCAGTGAGGTCCTCATGGACTCACTACAGCGCTACACGCAGTACCCGAAACTGGTCTATGCGGTCTTCCGAGCCTAGTGGCGGCTATCGCACTACTTTCAGGAGCACCCGATGACGGTCGTCTCCTCCGCGCCACTGCAGGAGATCATTCGTAACCGCGAGGCCACTAGGTGGGTCTCCAAGTGGGCCAGCAAAATTGGTGTCCACAAGATCAAGTACAAGCCGTGCAAGGCGATCAAGTCGCAAGCCCTTGCTGACTTCCTCGCCGACTGGGAAGAGGCACAGCTGCCGGAGAAGCTGTCATACCTCCACTACTTGTAACACCCTCAGAATCGGACCTATGCAAGTTTGGGCAAAATTCGCCAAAACCCGCATAGAAACGATTCAAAGGTGCCCACCAGGCACTTTCGTGCGGGTGGAAAACGAAGTAATAACATTACACAACAGTCCTCGATGGGACCCACAGAACAGATGTATATATAACAACGACTCAAAGAGTCAAGAATACAAATATAAGGTACAAGATCCAAATCACCTTGAAATCGATAGAGCGTCCAGCTTATTAAGATGCAAATGGGGCTAAGAGCCCAAGAATAACCAATGGCGTCCATAACCCCGGGCCCAAAGCCAAGCTAAGGGTAACCTGCTAACGGCCGATCTCAAAACCTGCTTAACAAAAAGGGGTGCCGACAAAGGGCAAAGGAAAAGGAAGGAGCGCCGATCGAGGCGAAGACAGCGAGGCTAGAATTGCGGTCCTCGCCACATAGGTATGGTGGATCGAGCGGCAGCAAAGATGCACTAAACAACCTATAGAGACTCGAATCAACCGGCGGTTATCGGAGAGGTAAGAATGACCTATCCGGATCCAACCTGAAGCTAACACCAAACAAACCCATCCCGTGTTTCTCGAGACCAAACGAGGAAGTCAACCGAGGAACTCACACTGGCGCTTTTACTTATTCAAGTTATAGTTGTGGCACTTTACTAGTCGATTAGATAATCGTCCGATAAAGTAAGCAAGTGGGCACTTTTAGTTAACCATTCCGTTATAGTGGCAGCACTTACTAGTCGACATGCTAACATGAGATAACCCATAAACCCAGCAGTTGTAGGTACTTTATTCAGCCATTCCGTTGTAGTTGCAAGATTTACTAGTCATTTTACAATTGTCGCAAGCGACAACCAAACAAGCAATTGTGGGCAGTATTAATTAGCCATTCCATTATAGTGAAGCTGATTACTAGTCATTTTAAGTCAAATTTATAGCAAAGAACTTTAGTTATGCTTGTCTATGATCGAGATATCGTCTAAGTCGTCCATATCCGCGACACGGCTTTCGTAAAGTTTTACCCGGGTGCACCAATAGCAACACACGCTCGATCAGCCTCGAAAAACCAAATCAAACCCAACGAGGCTTTCACGACGAACAATCACAAGATTCAGAATATTTCAGGGGCCACCCTTAAGTAGATCCCTAACGGTTACCGACTCGAGACGGGCTCAAGGTTTGGGTAGACGGTGAACGATCGGGAACCCGGAAGTGTGGCTGGGCTTGTCGACACCGCGGAATCGTGTCCCGATCCTAAACAAGACAGCGTGCTCCTAACAAATTAAATATGAAGTAGCATGGCATAAGTACAGGATAGTAAAACACCTCAAACTAGTTTGTGGCCCCAAGAAATAAGACGGAATCAAGCTCGCCTGTGGGGCCCCATATACCTCCGGATGTGGATAACGCGATAAATCAAGGAACATGTATCAAGTACTCGGGTCTTACGGGACACAAGTGGTGCTCGAAACCAAATATTTTCTATCACCCAATCGATGCCTCTGCTTATTTCAATTTTAGTTGTTAAATGTAAATTAAAGTGGCGATAAGTAAAAATATGATCAACTCCATCATCAACATGCGGCAATACATCAAGAATCGTGGCATATGACGACACCCATCAAGACTTGAGCAAGCAACTTCGACGCCAAGTCCAACTATCTACCAAACAACGTGTAATAGGGTGTGGCCAAGGCAATATAGGGCTGCGGTATATCAGTGCAGTAAACTAAAGCATCGCAACACAGATAGCAATAGATCAACAGGAGGGAATAAATACTATGAAAGTAAGATAGGTAGAAAGGGGGAGATGCTCGCCTGAAAACATTGTTGAAGGGTTCATCCGAAGATCGGGGCGAAGCTCACATCAACTCAACGGCCTTATCCACGAAGAAGCAAAACACTAGAATAAACACCGGATGCAATATTTAATACACGGCGGAAGATCGGCATGATGCATGTATGATGCATGACATGGCAAAGGTGCAATGCAATTAGGTCATATTAAGCGGAACCGGGGTCCCGACAATTAATTAGGAAGTTCAAGTTGTTTAAACCCCCGCATATTAGATGTTGTTTTAGCATGTCAAAAGATAACATCGGGTTCGCTACACAAATTTAAATGAGGCCGATATGAGACTAGATTTGCCCGCATATGGGCCCCATATTTAATTATTAGGTGAATCGGCATAAGGCCCCCAAACCACAGACATGCATGCGAGATGACAAATAAACATGCAACAAGTTGTTATGATGTTATAAAATAGGGTTTCGAGTAGGGGTCCACACATTAGGGGTCTCGACGATCTTGGGGTTTCCGGGGTTCGGGGTCGGTCTCAGGGTTCGACGGGATCGACGAGGTTCGACGGAAACGTTCTCGGTTAGCGGGGGTAGGTCTTGTTGCATCCGGGGTCTCGGTGTCCGGGGTGAAGCACTCGTCGTCCTCGAGGGAGTCCTTGTCGCACATGTGTCCTTCGGGTTCTATGCCGATGATCTTGTCGTCGAGAAGAACTTGTCGTGTCCGCGGGGTCGGTCTTGCCGTGGCGAGGGTCTTGTCGGGCTCGCGCCATCGAGGCGGTGTTAGCGCTCGGGAGCGTTCTCGTGGCAATCTTGACGTCCGGGTTCTCGAGTATTCGATCCGGGAAGAAGTACTTGTCGCACCGGGATCTTCGGTTCCTTTGTGGCCGATCTTGGGGTTGCAGCTCCAATGTCGATGGCGATCTTGTTTCGATATCGGGGCCGCCGGAAGATCTTGGCGAAACAAGGGAGTAGATATCTCGCGTTTTTGGTATTGTTTGGCGGCACCACCATCTTCATAGCTCATATGACCTTCACCGTGGTAACCCCAATCCATCACCTCCATTGCCTCCCTCCCATAGCAAGACGTGTAACACCATCCGGGAACACCATAGCACCATCTTGACAAGACACGGGCACATGCGGGGCACATGGAGAGGCTGCTCGCTGGGGAATCCTCGCAGGAAGAGGGCGGCTGCACCGCTGCAGGACGAGGGAGGGCGCCGAGGCTGCCGCCAGGCTGCGAGGCCCGACGCACGGGCCCCACAGCGCGGGCCGCAGCGCCGACAGAGGCGAGGCGAGGTACGGCGGGCAGGGCCTGCGACGGTGAGAGCGGCACGGATGAGGCGGCTTGGCGAGGCGCGAAGCGCGGAGGCGCTGGGCGGAGGCGAGCCGGGCGGTGGAGGCGGCGTTGACGGGGTCGGCGGAGGGGGCGGCTGCCGGGTGCCGGCAAGCGCGGCAGGTCTTGGCTCGAGGAGGGCTCGGGAGGCGTTGCTGGGCCGCAGAGGAGCGGCGTGCTCGGAGGCGGGCGCCCGAGGCGGCACTCGCGGCGAGGAGCTTGGGAAGAGGGGTCGACGGGGCAGCTGGTGGATACGGGCGCAAGGCTGCCGCGGGCTGCCAGAGGGAAGAGGGGCCGAGCGGGGGGGGAAGGGAAACGGCGGCGGAGGGAGAGCTTGGCGCCATGGCGGGGTGTGGTGGCGCGGAGCGAGCGAGCTTTGGGAGGAGGAGATGGGGAACGAGGCGTGGGAGGAGACGGGCCAGGGAGGCGCCACAGGACGCAAGGCGAGGTGGAACCAGAGGTTGGGGCCACGGTCGAGAGTGGGAGGCTGGGCGTGCAGGGTAGTGGGGTGGGACCAGCGCTGGGGTGGGACGCCGCTGCACGCGCAGGTGTGTGCTGCAGCGCGCGGGGTGGGTTTGTGGTGTGCGTGGCTTGCAGGTTGGTGGGGGGAAGTGGAGAGAGAGAGGCCACGTGGCAAGGGGTGATTGGAGGTTGGGGAGGGACAGCTGAGGTGGCAACGTGTGAGTGGCCAGGGTGAGGTGGAGGGTTGGGTTGGGTAGACTAGTGGGTAACTTTAGGATTTAGGAGCGGTGCAGTTGGACCGATTCAAAAACCTGGGGGTGGTCGTTCGGGTCGATCTGGCCTGCTCGACCGCCTCACTAAAATAATATAAATTTTATTTGTGTTAAGAAACCGTTGGCAAACCGATAGCTACCAAAACAAAATATTCCGGGGACCCGGTTTTGATGTTTGAAAATAAAGAGGGGCGTTTAGAAAACAACACGGGCTTTGCAAACATAGTTTTAGCAAACAATGCATGATGATGACGATGCAATGCACAAATTCAACGCGATTTTCTAGTAGTGGTTTTGCGGGATGCCACACTACTGGTCGCTGCACTTCGACAGGTCCAAGAACACAGAGGGCACAGGGGCAGGAACCATACTCACCTTTCCCAAAGGCGAAAAGCTCCACTACGTGCTATACCTCGACTTCACCCCTTGCACTAACAACATGGCCGAGTACGAGGCCCTCCTTCACAGCATGCGGGCCACCAAGGAGATGAATGTCAATCGCCTACGGTGCTATGGCAACTCTGACCTCGTCTCCGTGCAAGTCAGCGGCACCTGCGACGCCGTCTCCCCCACCATGGCGGCACACCGCCAAGCAGTGGACCAGCTGGGAGGCCACTTCGCTGGCTACTCTATCGAGTGGATCGACAGGCGCAAGAATGAGGAGGCCGACGCTTTCTCCCGCATCGGGTCGGCTCGGCAAACCCCACCGGTGGGCGTCTTCCTCGACACAATCCACAAGCAATACGTCTCTCACTTAAAGGAGATCCACCTCGGGATCCCCATGCAACCCGAGCCTACCCTGGTCTCCATGGTCGCAGAACCAAGCGACTGGACCGCGCCCTACTTTGGCGCCCCGCAAAACCACTAATAGAAAATCGCGTTGTTTTTGTGCACTGCATCGTCATCATCATGCATTTGTTTGCCTGAAACTATTTTCAAAAAGCCTATTTTTGTTTTCTAAAATTACCCTTCTTTTATTTCGAAACAAAGTCTCATAATTAACTGCTAATTTTTTTTTAACTAAAAATTATTTGCTAAAAAGATTTAAAACAAAACAAAACAAATAAATATTTACAAAATAATAAACCTAAAACCTAGACCCTTTTCCTACCCAAACCTAGTCTACCCAGCCCCCCTCCACATCACCCCCTCCAATCACTGGTCGCCACCTCACCCTGGCCCTATCCTCCCTCCAACCAGTGCCCGCCACCTCACCCATCCTACCCCCACTCCCCACACCTCACCCGCTGGCCCCACCCGACAGCTCCCTGGCCACAGCCCCACTCCCTCCGGCCCACCTCCACCTGCCGCCCGACCCACTACCCCGGCCCCACCACCTGCCTCTCCCCTGGCCTCGAAACCTTCCCCCTCTCTTTCTTCTCTGGCTCCACCCCGACGGGACCCCGCCGCCAACCACCTCCAGCACCGATGCCCTCCCCGTCACCTACCTCTGCCTCCACCCTCTGCGAAGCTCGCCCGGCCATGGCTCTCCGACGTCCGCCTCCTCCTCCACAGACCACGCTGTTGCAGCTGCCAGCCAGCCTCCCACTTCGCCACGGCCTCCCACAGATCCTCGATCCTTGCCCACTGAGCCGCCTCGCCGCGAGACCCCGCCCTCCTGGCTCTGCCCCGACACCCCCGCCGCCCGGGGCTCCCTCCTCCGTCGTCTCTCCCGGCCGGCCGCCGCCCCTCCCCGTCAACGCCTCCTCGAGCCCGAGTTCCTCCATCCCTGGCCCGCGCGTCCTCCTCGGTTTCCGTCGCCTCCCCGCCGCCTGCAGGGGCTGCCCGCCTGCGCCTCCTCCCCCGATCAGAGTCGCCTACCTCGTCGGCTTCCGCCCTCTCCGCGCCCCTCTCCGCTCGATCCCGCTCACTTGGCTGCCCCCTCGCCATCCCGAAGCGTCGCTGCCCTCCGGCCCTGTCGCCATGCGCGTCCCCAACATCAGCCTCCCTCCAAGCACGCCTGAGGCCAGGTCCCTGCCCTTGCTCTGCAGCTCCGTCGACCTCGGGTCCCTGCTTCCCCCTCCTGGCCGCCTCTCCTCCACGCCCGCGAGCTCCTCCTTGTCGCCCTCCAATGTTCCCCTCCGCCAGTACATTGGCCTCTCGCGTCACCGACGCCGTCCGGGACTCAAGCCCGTCGTCATCCGAACGTGCCCCTGGCCTCGTGCGCTTCTACCACGACCCCAACCGTCCTCGATCGGAGCTGCTCGTGAGTGCCTCCGCAAGACCATCACCGTCTAAGGCCTCCTGGACTCTTCATCATGAGTGTGATGTGATGTTTGTTTGATGTCACGCGCGTGCGAAGTCACTGCTCCATGGCGATGCCCAAGTCCCTAAGGGGAGAACTACGTACCAAGGACCATTCCAACATCATCAAGATCTGCCGTAGCCTTGCCAAAATCCTATGGAGACGTCAGGGACCAAAAGGATCCCAAACTTCAAGACCTACTTCCAGGAGCCGACGGCCCAAAAATCTTCGTCTCGGAACGCCAAGATCGTCTTCACGGATCCGAAGACCCCGGTACCCGATCCACCCAAGAACGACATCGACAAACAGACGGACGTGACGCTCGGACAAACGCCAAGATCGCCACGAGGACGACAAGTTATTCTTCCCGAACGCCAAGACCGACCCGATACGAGATCCCGACAAGATCTTTGTGATGACAAGATCGGCACCGACCCGGGGCGGATCCGATGTGTCCCGACGCCGAACCAAGCCTTCTTCGCGGAACGCCAAGATCTACCCCGTTATCCGAGAACGATCCCGCCGAGACCGAACCCCCCAGATCCGGACCCTGAGACCTACCCCGAACCCCTCGGAGCCCAAGTCCGCCGAACCCTAATGTGATTCCCTATCCGAGACCCCATTATTTTATAACATGACATTATCAACTGATGCATATTAAATTGTTCATGCATGCATACTTGTCTGTGGGTTTGGGGGCGTTATGTCGATTCACCTCATAATTAAATATGGGGTCCATATGCGGGCAAATCCATTCATATATTGGTCCCATTTAAATTTGTGTAGCGAACCGGTGCTATCTTTTAACATGTTAATACCACATTTAAAATGCAGGGTAGCTAAACAACATGAACCATCTGATTAATTTTCGGGACCCCGGTTCCACTTAATATTGCCCAGTTGCATTGCACCCTTGCCATGTCATACATCATACATGCATCATGCCCGATCTTTTGCCGTAGTATTAAATATTGCATCCGGTGTTTATTCTAGTGTTTTGCTTCTTCGCGGATAAGGCCGTTGAGTTGATGTGAGCTTCGCCCCGATCTTCGGATGAACCTTCGACAATGTTTTCGGGCGAGCATCTCCCCCTTTCTACCTATCTTACTTTTATAGTATTTATTTCCCTCCTGTTGATCTATTGCTATCTGTGTTGCGATGCTCTAGTTTTCGTACCCGTGTTATCCCTTGCAGCCTTATATTGCCTTGGACACCTCCTATTACCTGTTGTTTGGTAGATAGTGGGACCCGCGCGTCGTAGTCGCTTGCTCAAGTGTTGTTGCGTGTCGTCAAGTACCACAGTTGTTGGAGTATTGCCGCATTTTTAATGTTGGAGATGACCATGGATTTAATTATCGTTTAATTCAATTATTGTTTAATAACTAAAATTGAAGTAGGTAAATGCAGAGGCACCGGTGGGTGATAGATAATATTTGGTTTCCGACCGCTCACTGGTGTCCCGTAGGACCCCGAGTTCTTGACACCTGTTCCGAGATCGAGCGCGCTAACCACATGTGGGATGTATGGGCACCCCCATCGATTTAGTACCTGATTCCAAGTACTGTACTGGGGGCCACAATTAGTTTGGGGCTTTATTACTATTCTGTACTTATGCCATGCTTTACTGCTTTATTTACGATTGTGCGAGGAGCACCTGTACTGTTTAGGATCGTGACCCGTTTTCGCTGTATCGACAAGCCCGAGAGTTTCGGGTTCCCAGTCGTTTACAGCCGGCTACACAAACCCTGAGTCCGTCTCGGAGCCGGCCGACTTCTATGGTGTACTTAGTGGGTGGCCCCGTGATTGCTTTGGGTCTGGAAACGCGTGTCCGAAACCCGTCGACATACCGTTGGGTGTATGTTTTGTGATCTTGTACCTACCTGATCTGACAACAAGGGTGTAGGTGCGTGTGGGAACTTTGGTGCACCCCTGCAGGGTTAAATCTTTTCGAGAAGCCGTGTCCACGGTTATGGACGACTTGGAGCATGTGTCTCGATCATAGACAACTATAACTAAAGTTTCATCGTTATAAATTAACTTGTATCCGATATGACTAGTAATCAGCTTCACTGCAACGGAATGGCTAAATAAAAGTACCAACAACTGCTGGGTTTTGGGATATCTCATGCTAATCGTATATTTGACTAGTAAGTGTTGCCACTACAACGGAATGGTTAACTAAAACTGCCCACTGCTTATTATATCAGGATGACTCATGTTATCTAAACTTGACTAGTAATTGCTGCAACGATAACTGAATAAATAAAACTACCAACTGTGTGAGTTCCTCGGTTGACTTCCTCGTTTGGTCTCGAGGGGGAAACACCAGGATGGGTTTGTATGATGGTAGCATCAGGTTGGTTTCGAATAGGTCTTTCTTATCCCTCTCTGATAGCCGACAGTTATATCGAGTCTCTATAGGTTGTTCAGTGCATGCTGCGCTGCCGCTTCAGTCCCCATACCTATGTAGGCGAGGACCGCCCTTAGCCTCGCTGTATCGCCTCAAAGATCTTGACCGCTCTCTCTTTTCCTTTGCCCTTTGTCGGCACCCCTTTGTTTAAGCAGGTTTGAGATCGACGTCGTTAGTGGTTACCTTCCGCTTGGCCCGGGCAGGGTTATGGACGCCATTGGTTATTCTTCAGGGATCTTAGCCCCGTTTTCATCTTGTCCGTAGCTGGACGCTCTATCGTTTTCAAGGTGATTTGGATCTTTGTTCTGTATATCTGTATTCTTGACTCATGGAGTCGTGTTGTATATATATCTGTTATGTGGGTCCCATCGAGGACTGTTGTGTAATGTTATTACTGCTTTCCACCCGCACGCAAGTGCTGGTGGGCACCTTTGAATCGCTTCTATGCGGGTTTGGCGGAAGCCTGAAACTTCGTAGGGCCGATTCGAGGGTGTTACTGAGTGGTATCGAGCTCAGCCATGATACCCCACAAGTCCAAATCAGTAGGATAACCTAGCTAACGGCCGAAGTAGAGTGTCCAAAACTATTTTTGCAAAATCGGTTGGATAGTTCTGATTAGGTCTGATTTTACTCCTTACCCCTCTGCTGCTCTCCTCTCACCTCTGCGTGTTTTGAATCCGCTCTCTTCTCTCTCTTCGAGTCCAGGATTTCTCGCGGTTGGGTTTCCGTCGTACCTTCAGGGTTTCGCTTTCTCCCTTTTGTAACGGAGGTGCTACGATCATCAAATCTGCAACTTGTCTGTTGTACCCTTCATCCAATCTCTTATTCTTGAACTCTTTATCTATATGTGTTCCTTGCTGGATATCCGTGTCATTGAAAAACATATGAGAAGGACGAGCATTGGTGAAGTTGGGGTATACCTTGAACATGTGTTGTTCATGCCAATGGAACCATTGTGAAACCTAATCGTTATGTATTTTCATAAAAATTTCTGTTGTATCTTCCGGTGTTTTCCTATGTGATGCTCTCATCTACATCAGATCCAATGCAGAGCTGGCATCATCCCTTTGTTCCGAATACCGCTTATGAAGATCTTCATTCTAAATTTCGAGAGTTGAGTTGCCTGGTTTTCCTATTCATGTATAGAGTTGATAGTTTGGGTACGGGATGGACTGATCACCCTACCCGACTCTTACTGTTCACTCTTGTACCTCGAACTGGTGGATCAATGTAACTTTACCCTCTTCTCATGGAAGTTAGAGGTGGCTTTACCCTTTTGAGACCTTTACCTTCATCTTTGTTTCTCCGGAGGGTTCTATCGACGATCACGGACAACGACCTCTTGTTAGTGGTGTCGCGAGGATCTACACGACGCGAGAAGATTCAGATCGCCGGTCTTCTTCCCGGTACCATGAGGCGGATCTCGAGGGCGAGATCCATTGTTAGTGGTGTCGAATTGTGGCGCCCCGCAAAACCACTACTAGAAAATCGCGTTGTTTTTGTGCATTGCATCGTCATCATCATGCATTTGTTTGCCTGAAACTATTTTCAAAAAGCCTATTTTTGTTTTCTAAAATTACCCTTCTTTTATTTCGAAACAAAGTCTCATAATTAACTGCTAAATTTTTTTTAACTAAAAATTATTTGCTAAAAAGATTTAAAACAAAACAAAACAAATAAATATTTTACAAAATAATAAACCTAAAACCTAGACCCTTTTCCTACCCAAACCTAGTCTACCCAGCCCCCCTCCACATCACCCCCTCCAATCACTGGTCGCCACCTCACCCTGGCCCTATCCTCCCTCCAACCAGTGCCCGCCACCTCACCCATCCTACCCCCACTCTCCACACCTCACCACTGGCCCACCACAGCTCCACAGCCCCACCCTCCCGGCCCACCTCCACCCGCCACCCACTACCTGCCCCACCACCTGCCTCCCTCGAACCTCAAACCTTCCCCTTCTCTTTCTTCGGCTCCACCCAGCGGGACCCCGCCAACCACCTCCAAAGACTGATGCCCTCCCCACACCTACCTCTGCCTCCACCTCTACGACTAGCTCGCCCGGCGTGGCCTCTGCCGACGTCCCGCCTCCTCCTCCCAGACCACGGCTGCTGCCGCCGTGGCGCCCTCCTCCCGCTCGTCGGCCTCCGCATCTCGATTCCTCGCCCACGGAGCCCTCGCCGCCATGAGACCACCCTCCTCGCTCCGCCCCGACACCCCCGCCGCCCGGGGCTCCCTCCTCCGTCGTCTCTCTCGGCCGGCCGCCGCCCCTCCCCGTCAACGCCTCCTCGAGCCCGAGCTCCTCCATCCCTGGCCCGTGCGTCCTCCTCGGTTTCTTTCGCCTCCCACGCAGGGCTGCCCGCTTCCCTCCCCGAAAGCAGAGTCGCTTCCGCTTCCGCCTCCGCGCCCCTCTCCGCTCGATCCCGCTCACTTGGCTGCCCCCTCGCCATCCCGAAGCGTCGCTGCCCTCCGGCCATGTCGCCATGCGCGTCCCCAACATCAGCCTCCCTCCAAGCACGCCTGAGGCCAGGTCCCCGCCTCTGCTTCGCCCGCCCGTCGGGTCCTCGGGTCTGCTTCCCCTGGCCGCCTCTCCTCCACGCCCACGAGCTCCTCCTTGTCGCCCTCCAATGTTCCCCTCCGCCAGGACATTGGCCTCGCGCATCACCGACGCCGTCCGGGCCTCAAGCCCATCGTCATCCGAATGTGCCCCTGGCCTCGTGCGCTTCTACCACGACCCCAACCGTCCTCGATCGGAGCTGCTCGTGAGCGCCTCCGCAAGACCATCACCGTCTAAGGCCTGCTGGACTCTTGATCTTGAGTGTGATGTGATGTTTGTTTGATGTCACGCGCGTGCGAAGTCACTGCTCCATGGCGATGCCCATGTCCCTAAGGGGAGAACTACGTACCAAGGACCGTTCCAACATCATCAAGATCTGCCGTAGCCTTGCCAAAATCCTATGGAGACGTCAGGGACCAAAAGGAACCCAAACTTCAAGACCTACTTCCAGGAGCCGACGGCCCAAAAATCTTCGTCTCGGAACGCCAAGATCGTCTTCACGGATCCGAAGACCCCGGTACCCGATCCACCCAAGAACGACATCGACAAACGAAGACGGGACCATCAGGACGTTCGACACAGAACGCCAAGATCGCCACGAGGACGACAAGTTCTTCTTCCCGAACGCCAAGACCGACCCGATACGAGGTCCCGACAAGATCTTCGTGACGACAAGATCGGCACCGACCCGGGGTGGATCCGATGTGTCCCGACGCCGAACCAAGCCTTCTTCGCGGAACGCCAAGATCTACCCCGTTATCCGAGAACGATCCCGCCGAGACCGAACCCCCCAGATCCGGACCCTGAGACCTACCCCGAACCCCTCGGAGCCCAAGTCCGCCAAACCCTAATGTGATTCCCTATCCGAGACCCCATTATTTTATAACATGACATTATCAACTGATGCATATTAAATTGTTCATGCATGCATACTTGTCTGTGAGTTTGGGGGCGTTATGTCAATTCACCTCATAATTAAATATGGGGTCCATATGCGGGCAAATCCAGTCGTATATTGGTCCCATTTAAATTTGTGTAGCGAACCGGTGCTATCTTTTAACATGTTAATACCACATTTAAAATGCAGGGTAGCTAAACAACATGAACCATCTTATTAATTGTCGGGACCCCGGTTCCACTTAATATTGCCCAATTGCATTGCACCCTTGCCATGTCATACATCATACATGCATCATGCCCGATCTTTTGCCGTAGTATTAAATATTGCATCCGGTGTTTATTCTAGTGTTCTGCTTCTTCGCGGATAAGGCCGTTGAGTTGATGTGAGCTTCGCCCCGATCTTTGGATGAACCTTCGACAATGTTTTCAGGCGAGCATCTCCCCCTTTCTACCTATCTTACTTTTATAGTATTTATTTCCCTCCTGTTGATCTATTGCTATCTGTGTTGCGATGCTCGAGTTTTCGTACCCGTGTTATCCCTTGCAGCCTTATATTGCCTTGGACACCTCCTATTACCTGTTGTTTGGTAGATAGTGGGACCCGCGCATCGTAGTCGCTTGCTCAAGTGCTGTTGCGTGTCGTCAAGTACCACAGTTGTTGGAGTATTGCCGCATGTTTAATGTTGGAGATGACCATGGCTTTAATTATCGTTTAATTCAATTATCGTTTAATAACTAAAATTGAAGAAGGTAAATGCAGAGGCACCGGTGGGTGATAGATAATATTTGGTTTCCGACCGCTCACTGGTGTCCCGTAGGACCCCGAGTTCTTGACACCTGTTCCGAGATCTAGCGCGCTAACCACATGTGGGATGTGTGGGCACCCCCATCGATTTAGTACCTGATTCCAAGTACTGTACTGGGGGCCACAATTAGTTTGGGGCTTTATTACTATTCTGTACTTATGCCATGCTTTACTGCTTTATTTACGATTGTGCGAGGAGCACCTGTACTGTTTAGGATCGTGACCCGTTTTCGCTGTATCGACAAGCCCGAGAGTTTCGGGTTCCCAGTCGTTTACAGCCGGCTCCACAAACCCTGAGTCCGTCTCGGAGCCCGGCCGACTTTGTTGCGGGTGTACTTAGTGGGGTGGCCCCCCGTGCTTGCTTTGGGTCTGGAAAACTTCGTGTCCGAAACCCCGTCGACATACCGTTGGGTGTATGTTTTGTGATCTTGTACCTACCTTCTCCGACAACAAGGGTGTAGGTGTGTGTGGACACTTTGGTGCACCCCTGCAGGGTTAAATCTTTTCGAGAAGCCGTGTCCGCGGTTATGGACGACTTGGAGCACAGGTCTCGATCATAGACAACTATAACTAAAGTTTACTGTTATAAATTAACTTGTATCTGATATGACTAGTAATCAGCTTCACTGCAATGGAATGGCTAAATAAAAGTACCAACAACTGCTGGGTTTTGGGATATCTCATGCTAATCGTATATTTGACTAGTAAGTGTTGCAACTACAACGGAATGGTTAACTAAAACTGCCCACTGCTTATTATATCAGGATGACTCATGTTATCTAAACTTGACTAGTAATTGCTGCAACGATAACTGAATAAATAAAACTGCCAACTGTGTGAGTTCCTCAGTTGACTTCCTCATTTGGTCTCGAGGGGGAAACACCAGGATGGGCTTGTATGATGGTAGCATCAGGTTGGTTTCGAATAGGTCTTTCTTATCCCTCTCTGATAGCCGACAGTTATATCGAGTCTCTATAGGTTGTTCAGTGCATGCTGCGCTGCCGCTTCAGTCCACCATACCTATGTAGGCGAGGACCGCCGAATTCTAGCCTCGCCGTAATCGCCTCGATCGACCGCTCTCTTTTTCCTTTGCCCTTTGTCGACACCCCTTTTGATTAAGCAGGTTTGAGATCGACGTCGTTAGCAGGGTTACCCTTCCGGCTTGGCCTGGGCAAGGTTATGGACTCCATTGGTTATTCTTCAGGGCTCTTAGCCCCGTTTGCATCTTGTCCGTAGCTGGACGCTCTATCGTTTTCAAGGTGATTTGGATCTTTGTTCTGTATATCTGTATTCTTGACTCATGGAGTCTTGTTGTATATATATCTGTTCTATGGGTCCCATCGAGGACTGTTGTGTAATGTTATTACTTCGTTTTCCACCCGCACGCAAGTGCCTGGTGGGCACCTTTGAATCGTTTCTATGCGGGTTTGGCGGAAAGCGCTGAAACTTGCATAGGGCCGATTCTGAGGGTGTTACACCTACCTCACCTACCTTGAGCATGGGACCCTTACATCAGACAAAACAGAAGCCCACATGATCATACGCCGCTGCAAATCCTTCGTCATCATCAACGGCGAGCTCCACAAGTGCAGCATCACAGCGTGTTCCAACGCTGAATCCAACACACGGCAGGGCGCAAAATCCTCCAAGACATCCATGCCAGCACCCGCTCTCTGGTCGCCAAGGCCATTTGACATGGTTTCTATTTGCTCACAGCGCACGCCGACGCCGTCGACATCATCCAACGCTGTGCCGGGTGCCAGAAGTACGCCAACCAGACGCATGTACATTGCTCGACGCTCAAGACGATCCCCATCACCTGTCCATTCGCTATATGGGGCATGGACATGGTGGGCCCCTTCAAGAAAGCCCCCTCCGGCTACACCCACCTCTTAGTCGCAGTCAAAAAAATCACCAAGTGGGTCGAAGCCAAGCCAGTCAGGAAATGCGACGGGAATACCACAGCCAAATTCCTCTGCGATCTCATCTACCGCTACGGATGCCCGCACGGAATCATCATGGAAAACGGCACCAACTTCGCGAAGGGTGCCATGGCCGAATTCTGCGAAGAGCACAACATACGCCTCGACCTCACCTCAACCGCCCACCCAAAGTCCAATGGCCAGGCGGAATGTGCCAATCAGAGCATCCTCCATGGTCTCAAGCCGCGACTACAAGTTCCCCTTGAGCAAACTCTGAGATGCTGGGTCGAAGAGCTCCCATCCATCATATGGGGAATCTGCACCTCCGTCAATCAGTCAACAGGGTTCACGCCCTTCTTCATGTTATACAGCGCAAAAGCCATCATGACGACTGACCTAGAGCACCACTCACCCCGGGTCGTCAACTATGCGGAGGCCTACAACGATCTCGCACACCAAGACAGAGTCGACCAACTCGACGAATCACACGACCTAGATCGCTCCCGCACGGCCATCTACCAGCAGGGGCTCCACCGCTACCACAACTCTCGAGTCCGGACTCACACCTTCCAGGAAGGCGACCTGGTCATGCGACTTATCCAGGACAAGAAGTCCATGCACAAGCTCTCACCCCCATGGGAGGGACAATTCGCAGTAGGGCAAGTCCTCGTAATGACGCGTACTACCGCATCGATGTCTGAGGCGACGGACAGCTCGACGTCAAGAGGCCGTGGAATGTAAATTTCCTAAGTAAGTTCTATACATAGAACTCTGACCTATACTCCCCCCGCCATGCAATACAATGCATCTGACTCGCACAAATTGTGCCCACTCTCCAAGTCTTGTGCCAATCGCACTCGTAATTACAGCAATATTCTATCCACGGAAGTCAACCCTTGGCTGAGCGACTGGAACAGCTAACTAGTGCGACGTAAGGGCACCGAAGATATTTGGGCCTTGCGCCGTCCATGAAAACGCCAGCACCGGAGCCCCCGACTGAGACGCCCTGCTCAACTGGTCCGCCGGGCCAAGACAACTGAACACGCTTCCTACAGCGACCAGTCCTCCACATCCTCGGCACAACGACTCGAATGGTTAAGTACCACGCTCGGGGACTCGCCTCAATATAAACCCACACGGCTCGGGAACACGCCAAGTATGAGAGTGTACCCTAGACTTGCCACGCTACTGGCTCTCCGAGCCTTGTGGAGTGACGCGCCACAAACAACGCGCTTTGTCCACACCTACCTTGGGCATGCAACTAGAATAGCTAAGTACCATGCTCGGGGACTCGCCCAACCGACCCCGTCCGCATCTAGGAAAACGGATAAGTATAGAGCACCCCTTGGGGTCTACAAGAGAGTCGACCCTAACTAACTAACAGTTTAAGAAACAACCAAACATACAAAATGCGAGGTAAACCCCATTAAAGGGAGGACGCGCTCGGGGACTCTCTCAACAAACAAATCAAAATCAAGTCGAACTGACCCAATACATTCTCCTTTCCTTAAGCAACACAATATATTGTTCACAAGCAAGGATTTATATATATGTACTTGTACTAATACAAAATCCACCCGGCACATCCTTATTCCGCAGGCTTCGAGGTAGACGCGCCACCACCACCGTGAAACCGGAAGAAGGGCTCCCAAGGATTTGCCGGGTACGTCATCAGGCTCTTCGCCATCCCGACCAGAATGGTTGATCCGATTTGAGATCGTAGTGCGCCGGCTCGGGGTTGTTGGGCGCCACCACCATGTCCTGATACGGTAGCAGATCTCCCATTGCCAGCATCCTCTAGGAGTACGTGGCCGCCTTCTTCATCAGCTTCAACACTTCTCAGATATCCACCGAGCCCGTCGCCGACAGGTACCCGCTGGTGACGTCGTCAAGGTCAAAATCATCAGGGAAGTGTTGGGAATATGCCCTAGAGGCAATCATGTATGATGATATTTCCCATTGTATTCATAAAGATATAAATTTGTCCTTGTATAAACATCTGATGTGTATCATTGAATATGTGATTCGGTTGTGGAACTATGCATTCATGTTGTTTGTACTAAATGTCCTTGGTCATTGAGGTTGTGCTGGACACATAACTTAGACCAATGTGAAAGTCGGCTTGATGACTCGGTTCCACTTGTCATGGGCATGGTGATGCCATTCCGACTTACACAGACTCGGCTAAAGAGTTTAGCGAGTCGGATTGACCCATATTGAGGTACAACGAACAAGTAGTCATTTGTATATCTCAATCAATGTAATCCTTAGACCTGAGGTTGTTGCATAGTCTGAGTTGAGGATCACTGACTTAGGTTCTGTTAAATGCTAATTCTTAACTGGGCAGCTATAAAGGCAGAGTTCGGATCGACTGAGAATCAAGCTGCGTGATGTGAATAACCAAGATGGGATTTTGCCCCTCCACTCGGAGAGATATTCTCTGGGCCCTCTCGGAAGATATGATTCGGAAAGCATGGCCATGCATGACTCGGTTAAGTGTTAACCAAGGCGGTCGACTAAGAGTTAGTCGGATGAATCACTTATGTCAGATCGATAAGAGAGTTGGACTATTTAAGGGATGACATATATTCGCCTATAGTTTTATAAGGCATATCGTGAGGCAAAAGGGACTCTGACATAAGTCGCATTGAATAGGCAAGTCGTCATGACTCATTGGTACTTGAGAGTCGGCACGTTTTGCTAGGAGCCGCTGCCGACTGATCGGTTGTGAGTCGGACTCCAATCATATCCAAGTAACCAAGATCATGCCGGGTCACACACTTAAGAGCGGGAGCAAGTTCTGATTGGATCTGAACCGGAAATCTTGTCGGGTTGGACCCGAGCCGGATTAGGACTGAGTTAGTGAGTCAGACTCACGGTGACTAGTGTTATTTGGGCTTTAGTGAATGGGCCACGAGAGTGGAGCCCACGTTCACTCCCTATATATAGTGGAGCACCGTAACCCAGAAAGGTTAATAGTTGATTGATTAGGTCATTTCATGTGTTGGAAACCCTAGCTCAATAGCAGTCCTGCCGTCGTATCAAACCTATTAGTTTGCCGCCGGTGCTCCTCCTTGTACGTGTGGATACCAGCAGAGGTGCTATACGATCAACACCGGGATGATCGGATCGCAAAGGAATGCACTGCATCAACTAACGCGCTTCATCAGTAATCCACAACTGCGCGTCTAGTGGTAAACCTCGTGGGCTTCTCACTACTAGAGAAAAGGCTATAGGAGACATGCTTATGCGAGGCACATTTAGCATATGCGCCTCCTATAAAAATAGGCGAGGCGCACTTTAAGATATGCGCCTCTAGTATAAACATAGGCGAGGCGCATATGGACAGAATGCGCCTCGCATATTTTGTGGGCCCGTGTTGGTAGGTTCACGAATGCGAGGCGCATGGCTATATGCGCCCTATATTTGATAATATGCGAGGCACATATGACCAGAATGCTCGCATATTCTCGTGGGCCCGTGTTGGTAGGTGCACGAATATGCGAGGCATATGGCTATATGCGCCCTATATTTGATAATATGCGAGGCATATGACCAGAATGCCTCGCATATTCTGTGGGCCCGCGTGTTGGTAGGTGCACGATATGCGGCGCATATGGCTATATCGCCTCCTATATTTGATAATATCAGGCGCATATGGCCATATCGCCTCAAGTAACTCATGCGGCCCGGCGCTGGTGGCTGCATGTCAGGCGCATATTGCTATATGCGCCTCCTATAGTTTGAATTATAGGAGGCGCATATTGTGCAATATGCCGCATAAGCGCACCACTTTTTTCCAGCTTTTTGCACATGGAGGCAACTAGCACCCCACTCACTTGTGTCACTTCTTCCTCCTCCACCAAAACAAATCTGGTCGCCTCCTCCTCCCCACCGATTTCCCCATTGATTCACCTTGAAGCTTGCTCAACATCCATTGGTTGACACCCATATGTAAGTGAAGTCTCTTGCTCCTCTAGATCTACAACATGTCCATTTACTTCTCCTCGGCTCTCTTGCGTAAGTCGTTGTTGGAGGAAGCGTGAAGGCGTTGCTTGCATGTATGTATGCGTTGTCGGAGACACGGACTATATGATTGTGTTGTGGTGCTACTTTTTGTGCAGGATTTCATTTGAGATGCCAATGTTTCGCCGAATGTCGATTTATATCTTTTCCGATAATTTCGCACTCGGATGTCCTCTTTTAGGGTAGGTCATGACGAATTTTTCCGACGATCCACGTCCATATATGCTCTAATTATTCTCTTGCTCTTTGTACCACGCAGGCGGCCATGGTCCGACCACTGATCAACAAAGCCCGCGTGGATAGGTGGATGACATGCGCGAGGGCCGACATGGAACGTGCAAACAAGACAGAGATAAGATGTCCATGTCGGGACTGCAAGCTGATGTATCTGATAAGGCATGATTCCGGAATGCTGGAGTCGCACCTGCTTCGACGTAGTTTCATGGATGGCTACACTCGATGGATACGTGATGATCACGAAGATCAAGATGCCAGTGATGATCACGAAGATCAAGACGCCAGTCACGATCACGAAGATCAGGGTGGTGGCACTGGACATGGACACGAAGATGATCAAGGTGGCGTCGGGCATGGACACGAAGATGATCAAGGTGGTGCCGACCATGATTCGAGCTGGTTGCGAGACCCTCATGTCCAAGATCTGCTTCTCAAGGAGACGAGTAACGCCAGAGCCGGTAGAGAGAAGGCTAAACTGGAGCAAATGGAGAAAGACGCGGTCACTCCATTGTTTGACGGATGCAACGACGGGGATACCCGTCTAAATGTAACGCTTAGGGCTCTGGAGATGAAGGCGAAACACAAAATGACCGACGAATGTTTCGACGACAACATTGTATTCGCACGATATTCTTCCCAAGAAGGGAACACATGTCCGACTAGTATCGCTGAGACGAAGAAAGTCGTGTCCTCTCAATCTACCGCACGTGAAATACCACGCCGCATAAATGATTGCATCATCTACCGGGCGAGGACGGAGAAGACCACGTGTCCGGTGTGCAAGACCTCTCGATACAAGAGAGGGACCACGAAAGCTCCTAGGAAGGTGGTGTGGTACTTTCCTCTAACTCCTCGTTTGCAGCGGTATTTCGCAGACCCTAAGGAAGCACAGCTCATGCGCTGGCACGCGGAAAGAAAGAGGCCGGAAGACGATGATCCGGAGAAGGAGGAAATGTTGAGGCACCCTTCGGATGCTTGCCAGTGGAAGGCGTTGGACCTACAATATTACAAACATTTTGGGAAATAGTCAAGGAACCTCAGGCTGGGCGTGAGAACTGACGGACTCAATCCGTTTGGAAGCCGTGAGCAACACACAGACTGCCCGTGTTTGTATGGATCTACAACCTCCCCCTGGTTGTGCATGAAGAAGAAGTACGTAACCATGAGTATGCTCGTTCAAGGGCCAAAACAACCTGGTACAGACATCAATCTGTATCTCACGTTGTTGAAAGAGGAGTTGGCCACGTTATGGGAAGAAGGAGCCCGTACATGGGATGCCTCGAGACAAGAGTACTTTGACATGAGAGCGGCGGTGATCACGACGGTGCAAGACTATCCTGGTTACGGATACTTCTCGGGGCAGGTGGTCCAAGGATTCTATGGGTGCGTTAGGTGCAAGGATAATACAACGTACCGCCAGCTACAGAAAGATCCCGGGTCCGGGAAAACCGTGTTCCTTGGGGCTCGGAGGTGGCTTCCCAAGAATCACGCCTGGAGAAAGCTAGGACATCTGTTCGATGGGACGATCGAGCTCCGAGGAATCCCACACCAGAAGAGTGGCGCGGAAATCTACAAGCTATTGAATAACTGGAAGGAGTGCCCTGCGCCAGGAAAGACCCAGAAGAAATCAGAGCCGTTGCTGAAGGTATGGAAGGCGAGGTCTGTTTTCTGGGACTTGCCATACTGGAAGATCCTCCGCGTGCCTCATAGCCTTAATCTCATGCATATCACGAAGAACGTGCGCGAGAGTCTGCTTGCGACCCTCCTTAACACCGACAAGACCAAAGATGGGCCGAAGGCAAGGAACGACTTGAAGCATATGGGCATCACGGATGAACTTCAACCACCACCTAGCGATGATGAGGAGGAGGACGAGGTGGAGGAGACAGAAACACAGAATAGTCGTCGTCGCAAGGGGAAAAAGGTTAAGAAGGGAGAGGTCAAGCTCAAGGCCTCATGCTTCACTCTGAGTAAGAAGGAGGCCATACAGTTTATGAAGTGCCTCCTCGGAGTCAAATTTCCGAACGGCTACGCGGGGAAGATAAGCAGATGGCTAGACGAGGCGAAGCAGCGCTTCAGTGGGATGAAGTCTCACGACGTCGCCGTGCTAATGACGCAGGTACTCCCGGTCGCGATCCGAGGTATAATGGACAAGCACATCCGTGAAACACTGTTTGGCCTCTGCAACTTTTTTGACGTCATCTCTCGGAAGTCGATAGGCATTAAGCAGCTCACGAGGCTACAGGACGAGATCGTGGTGATAATGTGCGAGCTCGAGATCTATTCCCCCCCGCTTTCTTCGACAGCATGCTTCATCTGCTTCTCCATGTCGTGGAGGATATCGTCCAGCTCGGTCCTGCGTTTACGAAGCATGATGCCGCTCGAAAGGCTCAATGGACACATCAAGGGATACGTTAAGAACAAGTCCCGTCCGGATGGAAGCATAGCAAGCGGCTTCCGGCGAAGAGTGCATCTCTTTGCTCAAACTTTCTACAAACCGAGACCCTCTTGGTATGCCATTCAACAAGCACCTCGGGAGGCTCCGGATGGGGTCACCGCTAGGGTCGGCGTGCAAAGCATGTCGACATGGAGGGCCAACCAAGGACTTTGAAAGAGCAAACCTGGTCGCGCTGCAACACCTGCAGGTGGTTGATCCATACATACATGAGCACAAAGAGTTTATCAAGAAGAATTACGCTGATCAGGGGCGCCAGGTCCCGAGGGAGGAAGATGTTATCAAGGAGCACAACTCCGGTTTCACGCGGTGGTTTAGGGAGAAGGTCATAGCTAATCCACCGCAGGTCGAGTACTCGGAGGAAGATAAACTCATATTATCATTGTCACAGGGCGCCTCGCACAACCTCATGACCTATCAGGCTTACGATATCAACAGATACACGTTCTACACAGATGAAAAAGACAATAACTGCGATTACCAAAACTGAGGGGTAACAGAGATATTCTACACCGGCGACATCCCGGAAAGATACTACGGAAGGATCGAGGAGATTTGGGAGCTCGACTATGTTACGGAGAAGGTGCCGATGTTCCGTGTCAGGTGGGCCAAGAGCGTCGAGAAAGAAGACAGGTATTTCAACATGATGGTTATACCGTCAAAGACCACCAGCGCGAACGCACCCGCAAGAAATGAGCCTTGGGTATTGGCTAGCAAAGTCGACCAATGCTGGTACATCAAAGACCCGTCAAAGCCTAGCCGGGTTGTCGTCAGGAGAGGCAAAAGGAACATTATCGGAATGGACGGAGTCGCCAACGAGCAAGACTTTGACCGAGCAGCGACCAAGATAGAAGACGGTATGGCACCAAACACCGTACACCACAACCCTACCTAAGAAAGGACTTCCGTTCAAGAGAAGTAGTGAAGACGTCGGACCTAACCTATGCAACCGCGACAAAGAAGGGCAAGAAGACGACCATTGTCAAGAAACTCTAGCGCTCACCATTGTCAAGAACCGTGTGTGTGGCCTACTATTATGTATCAAAACATTCTTAATTTTCATTATGTGTGTTATAATAATATTGCATTGAGAATATTATGTATCGACAAGACACATTCATTGAGAATACTCACTTTTGTTGTTTTAGCAATATTTGAATATTTAAAATATTTGTAGTATATTTTATAGTTCATATTTGTATGCTTTTACATGAAAATTGGCCTTCAAAAAATTTCCAAAAATTGGCCCCTTAGGATTCGAACTTGGGTGGCAGTGAAGGACAAGGCATGTTACCACTAGGCTCTTGTGTGATAGTTGATAGAAACATGCGACCGCCCTATTTGTCTAGGAGTGCATATTATGCGAGGCATTTAGCCCAGATGCCGCGTATTATATTCTGGCACTGCGATATGCGCCTCGCATAAGCGGCACCCATCGACCAAGGTGCACACTAGCAGCTAGTACAGACACGAGACTTCACATATCGATCGAAGGAGCCCGACGCCGTGGATCGGAGGAGCCCGACGCCGTGGATCGAAGCCGTCGCCGCCAAGGAGGAGCCCGCAGTCCCGTGGAGGAGGAGCTCGCGGCCGCCCCGTGGAGGAGGACCCCGACGGCGCCATCCCCGTGAACAAGGAGGAGCCCGATGCCGCCGTCCCCGTGAAGCAGGAGGAGCCCGACGCCGCCGCCGCCACCCACGCCTCTTCCCCTCTCTCCGGTGAGTCCCCGCCCCCACCCACCCACGCCTCTTCCCCTCTCGTCCCATCCTCTCCGGCTGCCACACCATGTTCTCCCCCTGTCCCGCACCCCATTCTCTCCAGCCACCACCTCCAGTCACACCAGGAGGTCCGCATCCAAGATCCAACCGCGCCACAAGCTAACCAACCGCGTCGCCTCAGATCCCTGCACCGTCCGCCCCCAAGCTCCTCCTGCAGCCCCGAATCCCTCACCGTGCGGCCTATATTCAAGCCACCACAGTAGACCGGGAGCTTCTGACCCGAGAACGCGGAGAGTCGCCTCGCATCGTTCTACTTCTGCGCACCGGATGCATATCCCCATCGAAGCGTCACTTGACCTTCGCACCAGCGTCGTGCGATGGCACAACAACGTTCCGGCATTGCCCGTCTATGCTCTGCTTTTATTTCATCAGTTCGGTTAGTTTTGATACACAACCACATATATCTCCAGGACTTGCTCGCCTTCATCTGTCAGAGAGCAAAACGCTGCCCCTTAACCCACTTTAGTTTGGTAGTGCTTTTTATTTCATCAGTTCAGTGGTTAGTTTGCATGTGGCTTCAGGCATTCAAGTTGCACATGGCACCTTTTCTAGTCTAGTTAAATAAATAAAAAAGACCTCCAAGGAAAGGAGGCAGAGGAAAGTGAGTCCAAACCACATGAACTCTCGATCATTATCCTGGTGTCCTCGGATGTTTGCTTCGCCTCGATCGATCGTGAAAGCTTAATCGCTTAAACTATGAAAACTGCTTATCCTTTTTCCAATTCAATTGTTTTTCCACAGATCACCAGATTATGAGTATAGAACTATAATTCCCAGGTTTACAAAAACTAGTGTGTATACACTTGATTTATGTATCTATTATTTGAGTACTTCATAGAGGTACTCCAGGTTCTAAGATTTTTCGGGTGTCGAGCCATTGATCTTCTAATATTTGAAAATTGAGATTGTTTGTCCAACATTACAGTTGTATATTTATATTTGACATGGTTCAGTGTCTGCAATGGTGCTTGGTGGGTTAAAGTGTGGTGCCGAATAATGTATTTGGCCTAAAAAAGGACTTGTGGACATTCTAATTCTCGAGTTATATTACTCTTTGCTTGAGAAAAGCAGAATTTCTTGGCCTTCTCTTCTTTTTATCTGCCTGGTCAAGTTTGTTTGAATTTTTTCATGTCTCTTTCCCCAGCAAGAAGTGGCAGCGTGTTGTGCGTTTGAAACCATTGGGCATTGGCCAGATATATGATTTTGTTTCTTCAATCTATCTTTGCTTATTCTTGATGGGTGGTGGTTGTTAGCTAGTAGATGTTGGAACTGAGTGTCAAAGAGACCATGCTGTTTGGTATTGTCCTATTTAGTCCCCCTTTTTAGGTTTTCCTCTCTTTCTTAAGTTTCTCTGTTTTCAGTATCTTAGTTTCTCATTTGAGCTTCACCAAACGAGGTGTATCATCATGGGATGTGTTCTGCTGGGCATTATTCCCATGGATTTTTGGCTTCTTAGGAAATGTGGAACCCTTGTCTAGTCAGTAGACATACTGACATTGTAGATGTGCTGCAGGATGTGCCCTTATTAAGTTTAAACTTAGTTTCTTATGGGATGTGTTCTGCTGGGCATTATTCCCATGGATTTTTGGCTTCTTAGGAAATGTGGAACCCTTGTCTAGTCAGTAGACATACTGACATTGTAGATGTGCTGCAGGATGTGCCCTTATTAAGTTTAAACTCAGCAAAATATGTGCCTTTATCATGTCTTATTCATCTGATTGTAATTAAGTTCGTAGCATGTCCATATATACTTATAATAGACGATGTTGTCTGGCGATACCCCCTTGGCAGCAGGATTTTCTGGTGTTCTGCTGGGCATTATTCCCATGGGTTTTGGTGAAACTAAATCACCTCGTTTGGGACACGGGTGTATCATCACCTGCTCATG
Source organism: Avena longiglumis (assembly GCA_030063025.1). Classification (NCBI taxonomy): domain Eukaryota; kingdom Viridiplantae; phylum Streptophyta; class Magnoliopsida; order Poales; family Poaceae; genus Avena; species Avena longiglumis. The sequence goes on along the minus strand of CP125978.1, from coordinate 421,906,782 downwards.
GGCATTGTAGTTTCTCTGTCAAAGAGACCATGCCTCTGTGTATGATACATGGTGCTTCTGATCATTTGAGCTTCTGATAACTGTACTATTCATGCAGTTATCAGGTTCTGTACATTTGAGCTTATGATACATGGTGCTTTTTTTCTCCCTGCAGTTCTGTACATTTGAGCTTCTGATCATTTATTCCTTTAGTTCCTGGTAACTGTACTATTCATGCTCAGGTTGTTGACAAGCAAACAGATGATACATGGTGCCTCTGTGTATGTATGGCCTGGAGCATGATATATATACATGGTGTTTGTGTATGTATGCTAGCAAAATGGCTGTGATGATGGCTGTGTTTTGATCCTTTTTGTGCAGGTTTTTCTTTTTGAGTTGCCAATGTTTCGCCGGAATGTTGATTCATTTCTGTTAAGTAATTTCAGCACTCCTAGACATAGAAAATTAGCAAAGTTCATGCCAACAATTTCGTGAATTTTTGTGCTTATTAGTTTCATTTATTTGTGTGTTTAGAAATGTCGATCCGGGCCCTTCTAGCCGTAAGCCCTTTGGGAGCAACAGAGGAGATGGAATCCCTAGAGGCCCGGAATTTGTTCCATGACGACGAGATGGAGGAGGACGAGGATACCTCGTCGGGCAATGAGGAGATGGGGACGCCGATGGCACGCCACTACCACTAATGGTGGCGGTGAAGCTACTACAGACTGGTAGCGCATCGAAGAAGTCTCGAAGGATCAGACCCGATCGTGGTCGACCTCAAAGGTCCATCATCACTGGCGTGAGCCCTAAAGGTGCGCCTTTGGAGCCAGAAGAATTTGTTGGGGGTTACTCTAACCAGCTCGCGGCAATCCTCTGGAACACCGTCACGATCAACATGGAGAACCTGAAGGCCGAAGAGAACAAGGGTTTCCTCATCCAGCTTTTCCGGAAGCTTCACGCAAGATACGCGTTCTCGGGTGATGAGGAAAACAAGTATAATAATGACAATCTCAAAGGGAATCCGGTGAACAAGTATGACCTCGGGTGGATGACCAAGGCCTTGTCAAATTGGTAGTCTCGGGTGAAGAATCTGATTTTCGAGGAGAAGCTAAGTTATCCAGAGCTCGTCAAGAAGGAGCCTCTGGTCAAGGAAGAAGACTACAATGTTTTCAAGGCCAGATGTAACTCCGCCTTGGGCAAGGCCAGGACTGAGAAGGGCAAGAATATGAGATCCCGAAACATTGGTACCCACCATCTCGGCTCCGGCGGTTATAGAGCCGCGAGGCCCAAATGGGATAAGGAGGACGCCGACGCTCGTGCAAAGGGGTTGACACGTCCCTTTGACGACATAAAGGAGGAGCAGTAAAGAACTTCGTCAGGCCGGTTTGCTTACCAAGAAAGGGGTTCTGATTATTCTTCGGAGCCCGCCGGCCCCTTTGCTCCGAGGGTGACGGACTTCATGCAAAAACATGTAAGTAGTTTGCATGCAAGTCGATTAATTGCATTCATGATTAATCAATGAAGTCCAGTTTTCTGATCAAATGCTTCGCGTTCCTTGTGCGTAGGACGAGGAGTGTAGGAGCTCCTCATCCCAGGGGTCAGCGCCACCGCTTGTCGCCAAGTGGGACACCACTTTTAATAGGGAGCTGAACCGGACCAAGAGTGTCGATCCCCTGGCGGCCCTGGCTGTCGGTCGTGGTCGGCTTTGGCGGCATATCATGGTCCGAGTACTATGGCACCCCGAGCGGAAGGGCAAGAAGGCCGAAGCCGAGGTAAAACTCCTAGGAACAGGGAAGCCTTTCCAAATATAGTCCAAGATGCCGTGAACAAGGTGTCGGCCGAGACAAAGTTCCAAGAACAAGTCCATACAAGTCCATTCACAAGTGAACGAGAAGCTCAACACCATCCTTCCCGTCTACATGGATAAGTACAACAAGTGGCGAAGGGTGGTAGACGGGGCCTCCACGGTTCCCAACCTCAACAGCCTAATCGGACAATGTGGCGCGCGAGGCGTTGGTGACTCCTCCGCAGGCCGGTGGTGGTGGAGACTCCTCTATCTCCGGAGCTTAACTTGCCCATCAAGCGAAGCGCCACCGCACCACGTGCCATCAGGCTACCACTCCGCCACTTGCGTGGTCAAGCTTCGATTGCCGGTGCCTCGACATTGGCCGAGTTTGATGCCCTCAAGGTAATTAAAAGAGAGTTGGGAGGCTCAACCACACGATGACTTGATCTATGTTTTTCTAACGCCGCCTACATGTCGATCTTCGCAAGGAGACACTCCTTGCACTCTAATGCATTGGGTGGCGGCCAGTTGATGGATGTTGCCAAGGGTACTATTGTTCAACAGAGAACCGCAAAATGCACAATGTCACAATGCCACGACATGATGAGGGTCAAATACAGATGGTGCTTCCGGCTATGAGCAAGTGGAACCTCCTCTCAACCTCAAGGATGGGATGATGAGGACACGACAGCGGTCCTCAATACCGGCTTCGGCTACTTGTACCTATGGCCGAAGAGCCAGATCCGTTTGGGGACAGAGGACCAGCTCAACATCACCCTAGAGTCAGCACAACCAGCACATGATGAAGACTTCGAGATGGGAGACTTGGACAACATGGCACAGAATCCCGATGATGATGAAGAAATTGACCCGAACTACGGTGACCAGTTTGTTAACACAAGGTTTTCTGATTTGTATGAGCCGGGACCATCAGGAACACATCAAGTTGCCGAGACCCAACCAACACCAACGAAACCCCCTTGCAAGGTGCGTCTCTTCCCAACTAGTCGAGATGCCACCGCCTTCACCGAGCCTCCAAGGCCAGAGTTCCTTTGATCAGCCCGGCACCCTCCATAAGGCGGTGAGGTGAACGTGGCGGTCAAGTCGAAAGAGCAAGAAGGGTCGCAAAGGAAGCCTAAGGGTGATCGGGCCAGGATCCAAATCCTCTTTCCGGACGGGCGCCAGGCAAGCCAGAATCAAAGACGTGGCGGTGTACCGATGATGTAAATCGATGCTCGAGGTCGCAAGCTCGCATATGCGTAGTATTCATTATGGATGTCTCACAATTGAGGAGTGCCGCATTCGCGACAACGATCACCGTACCTCGCTTTCAAGGCTAAGGTGCCTTCTCATATGCCGTGCCACTGTACTTCTGTGGATATCTTCTATGTGCATACCGACCTGTTTGACATGTTGAACGGGTTTCACTGCACAATACCCTGGTCCGCTGTTCTCCTCAATATGGCCATGGAGATTACCAGAGACAAGATCCCGGCATCCGGATAGTGGATCCCTACTTCATGCGTGACGTCACGAAGATGCCGAGGCCATAGATCCGCGACCGACTACCTCTCAAACTTCCGCAAACATACTCGGACAAGGATGTGATTCTCCTTCCTACCATCCCATCACGGAGTATGATCGTGTGTGCTCATAAGCTTGAATTTGAAACACTCAACAACCTTGTACCTCGACTCAAACAAAGGCGATCCAAAAACTACACCAATATCAAGAAAATTCTTGATGGCGCTCTCACCGCTACGTCGCAGGAGGCGTCAAACCGCAAGGCCACATGTAAAGTTCGCCGCACGTGTTCCGCCACACGGCGAAGTTTGCACGTGTCAAGCACCGCTGGTAGTGGGAAGGATGCCTTCACGCCATTTACCACATGAAGGCGTTCTTCAATGACATGGAGACCAAAACGCCATCCGACCTCGTGAAGTGGTGAAAAGCTTGCATGCATACAGCTCGCAACCTCGGGCAACACTTCTTCAACATCCGTGAGGAGATCGCGACAATCGTGTACTGTGAGTCATAAAGCGGAGGCACCTTCCACAGTGGCTATACACCGTCCAACAGGAGATAGACGAGCGCTTAGCGCAGGTGGTGACGCAGGATGTTCATGCAAATGGCGAAAACTTCGGTCGGGCTTCATCAATGCCCCCAAAGCCGACTCAAGAGCCAAGAAGACTTCATGATTGCATTGCTCGGTACCTAGGTTAGTTCCGAACTCGTGTTGTAACCTCTTATCACTGTGTTAAACTTGCCTAGCAAAACCTCTAGAATATGTTTCACAACCGTTGAACTTGATTGTGAGAGACACTAGTTATTTGTGTTACGAACTATTTTAAGTGCTTGTTGCTTTTCATTTGTCATTGCTTCCCTACTTTCTTGTGGTTTGCTTTCTTTGTCTTTCTTGAAATGCCGATGATTAGAACGTGTTGTGGTGTCACGTGTATGACTATGCATTGTTTGATCTTACGTGCCAAGTAGACTAGTAATTTGGGCATATACTCTACTTGCCGCGAGATCAAACAATGAGCATTGTTATTTCGCCCAATCTAAGTATGAGGCACTAATCCAAGTCATTCTTGGTTTGCTTTTTTGGTCTTTCTTCAATGCCGATGATTCTATCTTTGTGAACTGCTAGCTATTGCTTTCCTTGACATAAGTAATATCATATTTATTATGTGTAGGAGATGCCGAGGTGTTATGTCGTCGTATTGGGTCGGGTTCCAGGTGTGTACGAGGAGTGGAAAGACTGCCAGAAGCAAGTGAACAACTTCTCGGGCAACAGCTACCAAGGCTATGAGAGTAGAGAGGTGGCGAAAGAGAAGTGGAGGAGGCATGGAAGGAAGAAGTGGAGGAACTTCCTCCTGATCACCACCTTGTTGCTCTTCATTGTAGGTTGTGTTCTACTTCATCTAGGTAGAGCTACGTCATTGGAGTTGTAATGTGAATTGTGAACTTGTACTCGAAGGTGTAATGTGATTGTGAACTTGTACTCGGAGGTGTGAACTTGTGGCACAAACACTTGATGTATGAACTTGTATGTCATGATTGATGTGTAATGTATTGTATTCATGTTGGTTCTATTATGCTTTGGCAAAATGCAAGTTTCTGAAAAATTATGTGGACTATATTGTATATTTGAATATCTGTATATTATTATTTATAGTGGTCAGAAACTTGAATTTCAAAATATTACGGAGGCATATAGGATACTATTGGGCGCATATACTATAAATACCGAGGCGCATTAAAACATATGTGAGGCGATACTATAAATACCGAGGCATTGAATATATGGTAAGATATCGCCTCCTATACTTCACATATCACGGCGCATATCGATATGCGCCTATGTGAAGTATAGAGGCGATATCGATGCGCCTCGCATAAGAAATACCCAAGGCTTGAAGCTAGAGGCACATGTGATATGCGCCTCGGATAGGCTTTTTGGTGCGCCTCGGATAGGATTTTCTCTAGTAGTGTCTACCTCGGCTAGATCTTTGGATCACCACGTTAGAGGGAAAAGTTTTATTTTATCTCTACGTGGCCCAACAGTGGCATCATAGCGATAGCTTCTGGTTTTAGGCTCGAGATCTCGCATATGTGATATGCGGTTGGATGTAGATGAGATCTATATGCTGTTTGGTGGTCGATCTATGAGATATATCGGTTTTGTACGAGGTTGGTTGGATCAACTGTACTCGCGGAATGGTAGATCTGATTTCCGTGATCATACTGCTGAGGTCGTGGAACGACATACCCCTACTGGTCGGCTTCCGCCATCGGGGTAGACTATGACACGTAAATCCAGATGCGGTGATCGAAGATCAAAGGGTTTGATCGAATCGGATTAATGGTTGAAATCCATGTCTGGATCGTAGATGAGATCTACGTTTTCGGAAAAATCCATGTCCGGAACAACATACCCCTACCGGTCGGCTTCCACCATCGGGGTAGACTATGACAGGTAAATCCAGATGCGGTGATCGAAGATCAAAGGGTTTGATTGAATCAGAATAATGGTCGAAATCCATGTCCGGGACCGCCGGCTTCGCCCTGTTGTAGCACGTTAGACGTTGTTGCGATTTCACAACGCCGGTAGATATTGTATCTATGCAAAACTTTTTTTTGCAGGAAGTTGTTCATGTGCATGTGATGTATGTGTGTAATCCATACGTGATCTGTGAATCACGGTTTTGTCAGCCGGCTGGAGCCTAGGTGCTGTCATTTTATTGTCTAATGACCTGCATATCTTATTCTCCATATAATTTACTTTACTAAAGCTAGTGTAGCTGTTTGGAGAACCCGGGTGGCATGCAAGGCAATGTACATGTCGGCAACATGGAGTAAGACGGCAAGTGACAAGAGTTGGCACGAGTCGGATTACAGGCTTTGTGGAGATGGAGATCGCCATGAAGGGAGCCATACCATTTCACATTATAATTGCTTTATTTTGTGTTATTGTTATGTCTCTGTTTTACCTCTATTAGATAGTCGGTAAAATTTAATACCTCAAATTAGGTCTAGTCGGTTTTCCCCGCCAGTGTTTGCACCATCACAAGTCAGAAATTTTTGGTAGTGGGCTCATAAAATTGAGGTGCTGCCAATTCTTTCCAACTAGGTGGGTTCGAGTCGGAATCTTACTACAGAAACATTCAGTAAGATAGACGGGTCTATCACAACGGTTGTGGGGCTCGGGGAAAAGTCGGATGGGAGCCGGGGCATGTGATGCCACCCGTCCAACATGAGTCGTATGAGATACGATTGACAAGGAGTTGTCTACCTAGATCACTTGGAGGCTAGCGGTGATGCTAAAACTCACTAGTCGACTTACTTATTTCGGATCCTGAATCACTTAGTAAACATCAGAGGGGTGTTGGTTCTAGTGGGAGCATAATATATTAAAATGTTTAATATGCTTGCTCTTTTATGAATACATGTCTTAAGTGTTTTGCATATTTTCTGTTGTAGATCATGGCACCAAGTAGCAGTCCCTCTCAGATATACGGTTTTGAGTTGAGAACTATCATTGAGAAAGATAAACTAAACGACACTAATTTTACCAACTGGTATCGAAATCTGAGAATTGTTCTCAAACAAGAAAAGAAGGACCATGTCCTAGACAACCCACTTCCAGATGAGCCGAATGAGAATGCGACTGTCGCTGCCACCAATGCCTACTGTCAGCTAAGGATGAGTCCACGGATATTAGCTGTCTTATGCTTGCTCACATGGAACCGGACTTGCAAAAGCAGTTCGAGCATGTTGAGGCCTACGATATGATCGAAAGCCTTAAAAGTATGTTCCAGGCTCAGGCAAAGACTGAGAGGTATCAATTCTCTCAGGCTTTGCTAATTTGCAAGCTTAAGGATGGTGATCCACTGAGTCCGCATGTGCTTAATATGGTTGGTTACGTGCAGTCTCTAGAGAGGCTTGGCTATGCCATCAGCGAAGAGTTCGCTACAGATATAATTCTGAACTCTCTTCCTAGTGCGTATGGGCAATTCATTTTGAACTACCACATGCATGGTATGGATAAGAAGCTCACTGAATTACATGGGATGCTCAAGCAGGCAGAGGCGGATCACAAGAAGGGCACCAGTCAAGTGTTGATGGTGCAGAATAAGGCTAAGTTCAAGAAGAGTTCTTGGACTAAGAAGAAGGCTATGTCAGGAGGAAAGCAGGCTCAGGACCCGGTCCCAAGCGCCTCCTTAGGGACTAAGCCATCTCCTTCAGTCGGATCGACTTGCTTCTATTGCAAGGCGGATGGCCACTAGAAGAGGAACTGCAGCAAGTATTTGGCTAATAAATCCAAGAGTGGAGGTATGACTTCCGACTCAGGTACACTTGTTTGCAATGTTATAGACATATATCTTGCTGATGCACCTAATAGTTCTTGGGTATATGATACCGGATCAGTTATTCACATCTGCAACTCGTTGTAGGGACTAGTAAGAACTAGGAGAGTAGCAAGAGGCGAGGTTGATATTCGAGTCGGCAACAAAGCAAGAGTTGCTGCATTGGAAGTCGGCACGATGCAGCTTCATTTACCTTCCGGATTCATTATGGAACTGAATAATTGTTATTATGTTCCAGTGCTCAGTCAAAACATTATTTCTGCTTCATGTTTGATGAGGCAAGGCTATAAGTCAAATATCAAGAATAATGGTTGTTCTTTGTATTTGAATGACATGTTTCACGGCTTTGCACCCGTCTAGGAAGGGTTATTTATTTTGAATCTTGATGGTGAGTCGATTTATAACAAAAATGTTAAAAGGTTGAAACTAAATGATCTGAATATGACTTACTTTTGGCACTGTCGGCTTGGTCATATAAGTTGGAAACGCATGAAGAAGCTCCATGATGATGGATTCCTAACTTCGTTTTACTTGGAGTCGTTCGAGACATGTGAATCTTGCTTACTCGGAAAAATGACCAACACACCTTTTGCAAAGAGTTGCGAAAGGGCGTCCGACTTGTTGGGACTAGTACATAGTGATGTATGTGGACCAATGAGAACGACAGCCAGGGGTGGTTATGAGTACTTCATTACCTTCACTGATGATTTGAGTAGGTATGGATATATCTACTTGATGAAACATAAGTCGGAAGCCTTTGAAAAGTTCAAAGAATTCCAGAATGAAGCACATAATCAACTCGGCAAGAAAATAAAGTTTCTTCGGTCGGACCGAGGAGGCAAGTACATGAGCCATGAGTTTGATGACCATCTAAAAAGTTGTGGAATAGTTCCTCAACTTACTCCGCTAGGAACACTACAAAGGAACGGTGTTTCAGAAAGGCGGAATCGGACCTTGTTGGACATGGTACGATCAATGATGAGTCGGACAGATCTGCCTTTATCATTTTGGGATTATTGTCTAGAAATAGCGGCGTTCACACTAAAAAGAGTACCACAAAGTCGGTAGAGAAGACACCGCATGAGATGTGGACATGCAAAAAGCCAAGTTTGTCTTTTTTTAAAATTTGGGGTTGTGAAGCATTTGTCAAGCGACTTCAGTCGGACATGCTTACGGCCAAGTTGGATAAGTGTATTTTCGTGGGATATCCGTGGGAAACCTTGGGTTACTACTTCTACAACCGCGAAGACGGCAAATTTTTTGTCACTCGGAACGGTGTCTTCCTTGAGAAAGAGTTCCTTAGTCGGGGAGTAAGTGGGAGCACGGTGCATCTCGAAGAAATTCGAGAGGAACTGGCTAGTAGCGAGTCGGCAAAAACCTTGGAGGTTGAGCCGGTCGGGGTAGCTGAGCGGTCAGAAGCACCTGTACTATGAAGATCGATGAGATTACGAAATGAGTCGGCAAATTATTCGGAAGCGATGGTGGGATCTGATTCCGAGTCATGGCTAGGAGCCATGAGATCCGAGTTAAAGTCCATGGATGAAAATCAAGTTTTGAACTTGGTTGATCTGCCAGATGGTGCAAGACCCGTCGAGTGCAAATGGGTGTTTAAGAAGAAAACTGACATGGATTGAAATGTTTCCGTTTATAAAGCACGTCTTGTCACGAAGGGGTTCCGACAAGTTCAAGGAGTTTATTACGACGAGACTTTCTTGCCCGTAGCGATGCTTAAATCAGTTCGGATCATGTTAGCTATAGCGGCCTATTTTGACTATGAGATATGGCAGATGGATGTCAAAACGGCTTTCCTTAACGGAAATTTAACCGAGCACGTGTATATGATAAAGCCCGAGGGTTTTGTCGATCCGGCTAATGCTGACAAGGTATGTAAACTTCTGAAATCCATTTGTGCGTTGAAGAAAGCATCTCGGAGTTGGAATATTCGCTTTCATGAGGTAGTCAAATCGTTTGACTTCATCAAGAGTGATCATGATTCTTGTTTATACAAGAATTTAGTGGGATCAAAGTAAACTTTCTAATGTTATATGTGGATGACATATTATTGATTGGAAATGATGTCCAGATGTTGCAAGAAACCAAGGAATCATTGGAAAGGAGTTTCTCAATGAAAGACTTGGGTGAGGCAACATACATCCTCGGAATCCAGATCTATAGAGATAGATCAAGGAGGCTCATTGGATTGAGTCTGATTACTTATTTGGAAAAAGTGTTGAAGAAGTTCAACATGGAATCGTCTAAGAAGGGGTTCTTACCGATGTCCCATGGTGTAAAACTTAGCAAGACTCGGTGTCCTTTGACAACTGATGAGCAAAGTCGGATGAGTGCGATTCCGTATGCTTCTGCAGTCGGATCCATCATGTATGCCATGATTTGTACTAGGACGGATGTTTCCTATGCTCTAAGTGTTGTGAGTAGATACCAGGCTGATCCTGGAGAAATCCACTGGACAGCGGCTAAAAATGTCCTAAATACTTGAGAAGGACTAAGGATATGTTCTTGGTTTATGGTGGTGAAGATGAACTCAGTGTAAAGGGTTACACAGATGCGAGTTATCTTACCAACTCTGATGATTCTCATTCGCAATCCGGATACGTGTTTATTATAAACAGAGGTGCTATGAGCTGGAAGAGTTCCAAGCAAGAGACTGTGTCTGCATCTACAACAGAGTATGAGTATATTGCCGCCTCAGAGGCTGCAAAGGAAGCTGTTTGGATGAGGAATTTCCTCATCCATCTTGGCGTGGTTCAGGGCTCGTCCAATCCGTTAGATGTGTATTGTGACAACAATGGTGCTATTGCACAATTCAAGGAACCTAGACAACACCAGAAGAACAAGCACATACTCAAGTGGTACCATCTGATTCGCCAGTTCATGGATCAGGGTGATATCAAGTAATGCAAGGTACACACAGATGCAAATATTGCGGATCCATTGACAAAGCCGTTACCATAGCCGATGCATGAGGCGCACCTGAGAGCCATGGGCATTAGATGCTTAGACATGTGATGTCGGAAGATTGACTCTATTGCAAGTGGGAGACTGTTGGGAATATGCCCTAGAGGCAATCATATATGATGAGAGTTCCCATTGTATTCATAAAGATATAAAATTGTCCTTGTATAAACATCTGATGTGTATCATTGTATATGTGATTCGGTTGTGGAACTATGGATTCATGTTGTTTGTACTAAATTTCCTTGGTCATTGAGGTTGTGGTGGACACACAACTTATACCAATGTGAAAGTCGGCTTGATGACTCGGTTCCACTTGTCATGGGCATGGTGATGACATTCCGACTTACACAGACTCGACTAAAGAGTTTAGCGAGTCGGATTGACCCATATTGAGGTACAATGAACAAGTAGTCATTTGTATATCTCAATCAATGTAATCCTTAGACCTGAGGTTGTTGCATAGTCCGAGTTGAGGATCACCGACTTAGGTTCTATCAAACGCTGATCCGTAACTGGGAAGCTATAAAGGCAGAGTTCGGGTCGACTGAGAATCAAGCTGCGTGATGTGTATAACCAATATGGGAGTTTGCCCCTCCACTCGGAGAGATATTCTCTGGGGTCTCTCGGAAGATATGATTCGGAAAGCATGGACATGCACGACTCAGTTAAGTGTTAACTGAGGCGGTCAACTAAGAGTTAGTCGGATGAATCACTTATCTCGGATAGAGAAGAGAGTCGGACTATTTAAGGGATGACATATATTCGCCTATAGTCTGAAAAGGCATATCGTGAGGCAAAAGGGACTCGGACATAAGTCGCATTGAATAGGCAAGTCGTCATGACTCATTGGTACTTGGGAGTCGGCACGTTCTGCTAGGAGCCGCTGCCGACTGATCGGTTGTGAGTCGGACTCCAATCGTGTCCGAGTAACCAAGAGCCTACCGGGTCACACACTTAAGAGCGGGAGCAAGTTCGGATTGGATCTGAACCAGAAATCTGGTCGGGTTGGACCCGAGCCGGATTAGGACTGAGTCAGTGTTGGGGATATGCTATAGGGATATCCTCATAGCATGTCTCCTATCCGGATAACCCGGGTGGCCCACAGTTGGTAGCATGGCCTATGGCCTGCTGGGCAGCCCAGTTAGATGGATCCAGAAGGGAGGCCCATGCCGGATAAAGGAAGTCTACGGTTGGAGTCACCGATGTAACCGGAGACTTGGAGTACAGGACACGCAAGACTAGTAATAGACGATGTAGGACTCTGTAACCTGTCCGGCTAGGAATTTTCCCTGTAACCCTAGGACCTGTCGACTATATAAGTCGGGCCTATGGGAGCCTTTAGGGCACAATCTTAGACGACCAAGTAGCGATTAGCACACACCTCGCATAGCGAACCAATCCCTGTAACTCGGCGTATTGCCATTATAGTGATTTATAGAAGGAGTAGGATTCCGCCACCACTGTGGGATCTGAACCTGGGTAAGCTGTGTTACCTCGTACCCATCAACCGTCTGCCTTCTCCCACGTCTCTAAACATGCACTATGAGGACCCCTCCATGGCGTACTCGTCGGCAATACCACGACAGTTGGCGCCCACCATGGGTCAAGAGGCGCTTCAGGCCCTTCAGCGGGTGAGGACCAAGATCTTCGTAGGAATCGGCGAAACCGTGGCCATCGGTCGCTTTCTCTTCTTCGGTAACATTTCGATCGTCCCTCTCGATGAGTTCTGGATCCCGGCAAAGACAAACCCTACGCGGTGTTCGATCGTTCCTATCAGATACATCCACCTCTTCATTGGCGAAACCGACTCGGGCACTAGTTCCCTAGGAGTTGGAGGAGCATCAAGGCCCGCACAGACCGCCTACGGGCAGGATACGATCGTGGAAGGATCGATGTCGGATCTCTCTTCGGAGTTTGTCGGCAAAGATCAGAAAAATTCAAGGCCCACCCAAACTGCCCCTATGGAGGATATAACGGTGGAAGATCACTGCAAGTCCGCCAGCTTCGCCCGTGCGTCTAGACATCGGAGATCCAAGTTCGTCGGCGTTGTTACCATCTTCGATCTGGAACGTTGTGTTCAGAGAGAGGGCGAAAACCCCCGTGATTACCTGGCCAGGTGGCTCCGTATATGGGCTGATCTGGACCACTACCCCAATGATGATGTTATGTATCACTTTGTGGAAGGACTGGACCATGGCATGCTTCTCCGGCATTCTCTAAGACAGCAGCAGGTGTCGGGATGCCTTACCTTTGAAGGCATGGTGAACACCATCAACAACTACACGGAGACTGAAGCAGCAGCTTAGACAGCGCTTGCGCTCATTGACGGAGCCCCTTCGATTCAGCCACCGCCACCACCGCCTTCGGCTACCATCGTCGCTGCTGCGCCGCCACCTCCAGTCATCGTCGTTGTTGTTGCACCTCCACCCCCCGTCATCGAGAAAGTCATGGAACCCTCCGACTCTATGATTGACGCGCTATACGCTGACTTCAGCGCAGACTTGGAGGAGATAGATTTCAGTCCAGAAGAGCTAGACTCCGCCATGCAGGAGATGAAGGAGGAGTACACGCGCGACGAGCAAGCCAACAATGCCGTCACGTCTCAAGAGGTGTTCGTCACCATTGGGACGGCGATGGATGAAGATCAACCCGGACAAGCTCCGCCTACAGCGCTGGAAAAGGGGAAGGGGCCACTTATTGCTACTGACGATGATCGCGCAAAGGTCATGCCTCCTCCGCCCAATCCAGTGCAACAGCCGCAGATACTCGGCAGTGGCCCAAGCAACAATAACACCGCAAACTTGCCACCTCCGGCATCTACATCTGCTGCTGCCAAGTTACTCCGGCTGATAGAGTGATGTACGGCAATCTCCTCGTTGAGCCACTGACCATATCTCATATCCAGAACGTGACTCCGCTTGACGAGAAGCGCCAAGCATTCCGGAGGAAGCGCGAGCCATCATGAGCAATGCGCTAAGCTAGATCGAGATCTGGTCAACGCACAAAAGTTCATAGAGAAAGCTAGAGCAATGGAGGCCGAGTACAAGACTCTGCAGCAGCAGCAGCAGAAGGCCAAGAAATCTCCGGCTCGTGTCATCAACGATCCTGGTGTACGGCGAAACCTAGGATGGTCTCCCCGGAAGCTGGCACAAGCCAAGCCATACATTGATAGTGAAGGCAGACAGGTGATGCCCACTCCACTCCTCAACCTCGCTATCGCCAAGACCCTTCTAGAGCAGTATAGATCGCCCGAGGCAGTGGACCAGGTCTATGACCTAGTGTCCAAGGCGGTGAAGCAGCAGGAAAAGTCCACCTCTCAGAGGCTTGAGTCTGACCCAGCGTTTTGCCATTCTAGCCAGCATAAACCACCAAGGGGCAGATCTCCTCTTGATGTCAGGTCCCAGACGGGTTCATCAGAACGAAGACGGAGGGATCCGCGCAACAGGAAGGATGCTATCCCCATATCCTCCGACCACGAAGAAAAGGCCCGAACTCGTCGCACATCGCCACTGCCCCGATCCCCCCGACATCGCGAAGACCCCAAGGCTCACAATCGTACGGATAAGCCCCCGCCAAGGCAGTGCGGCATCCTCATCTGCGACAACACGGAGCAGACCCGTCATGATGGAGAGCGCAACCAAGGACACAAGAGCAGGTCACGTCTTGACCCTCCTTGTCCGACAAGCAATAACGACAAGCATGAGGCGTCGCAGGAAGGTAATAGCAAGAAGGCTAACCCATCGCCACCTCCGCCTCTGTCACCACCCAGCAATCACCATGGCGGAGGGGGCCCGCGTCCTTCACGCAGCCCATCCCCTGTTGACAAGAAGAATAAGAACCCGGAGCCGTACGATGCACGTTCACAGATCGATAAGATCCACGAGGCCCGAAAAGGACCATACCTGCGACCACGTTGTTTTGGACCTATAATACGGTCCGCAACTTACCCCAAAGGTTTCCGGATTGACAAGAACATCAAGCCCTATGATGGCACCACCAAGCCAGCCACATGGTTGCAGGACTACGGAAACGCTGTGGAGATTGCCGGAGGTAACCCAACATTGCTGTCAAGTACCTCCCTTTGATGTTGGCAGGCACGGCACGTTGGATCGACGTCTTGCCGGAGAAATCCATCTGGAATTGGTTGGACATGCAAGAAGCGTTCACCAAGAACTTCGAGGGTACATACAAGCGTCCCTGCACAGTTGGCGATCTACAACGGTGCGTGCAAGAGAAAGACGATACATCTCACGCCTACCTCTCCCGCTGGCTGGATATGAAGAATTCCTGCGCAGTAGTGCACGCTCAGACCGCCATGGCCGCCTTCATCGATGGGTTGGAAAGGGGCACATTGCTCTAACATAAGCTAAAGCGCTTGCAGGACAATCATCATCTTGACTTAAACTAGATGATTCAGTTGGCTAGTGAGTTCGCAGCTGCTGACGACGATGCTCGCGGCTCCTTGCCGGCAATGGCCGTTCCAACTCAAGCTCGGAGGAACAGTAGTACAAAGAGGAAAACCTCTCCAGAAGAAAATCAATCTCCAGACATGGTCACCATGACCTTTGCAGGACGAGATGATGGCAGACAATGTGGTCGAGGACGGAGAGCTGGTCGTGGGCAGCAACGAGGAAGTGAAACTACCTCGGCACTGCTCCGTGTTCCCCAAACCTATGAAGAATATCACGATATGCCGTGCCTCGTACACCTCGATGTCAACGGCAAAGCCACCCATACCAATCGACACTGCAAGTTTGTCAACGACCTAAAGGAAGACCCGGAGTCCGACTACAATCGATGTCGAAAGAACAGACCGCGAGGAAAGGTCAAGGGGAAGAAGAAGGAGGAGGAGTCCAAGGATTCAAGTGACATGGACGAGGATGTTGACCCCAAGCACGCCGCCAAGGGCGACGACAAGGGCAAGAACCCCTTCGTGAAGAAGGCGCCAGTCTACCACACTTTCCTTGGCACCCACCCCGTCCGACAACAGAAGACCTCTATGAGGATCCTGATAGCTACTCTACCCCCAGTCCCCCAGTACCTGCGCTGGTCAGAGGTTCCAATTACTTGGGACAGGACGGACCACCCAGACCTTATTCCTACGGAGAACCAATATGCCATGGTCATCAACCCCTTGATTGACGGCGTGGATTTCACCAACTATATGGTGGATAGTGGAAGCAACATCAACATCATGTACCTGGATACACTTCAGAATATGAACTTGACGGAGGAAAACCTAAGGCGGACCAACACCATCTTCCACGGCGTAGTTGCTGGTCGGGAGGCTCGGTCCCTTGGATGCATCACACTTCAGGTTGCCTTTGGCGTTGTTAATAATTACCACAAGGAGAGCATGACCTTTGAGGTGGTCCATTTCAAGAGCGTGTACCACGTCATATTCGGCCGCAACATATTCCACACGTTTATGGCCAAGGCATGCTTCGTCTACAACAAACTCAAGATACCCGGACCAAACGGTGTCATCACCGTATCCAGAAGCTTTACCGAGGAAAGGGACTGCGAGATTAATGAAGTAGCCTTTGTAGAAGCTGTCCTCTACAGTGAAGAATTCAAAGAGATCCAGAGCAAGGTCGATGACTCAGAGATGCCCGCGTCGAAGAAGCAGATCTCCGACTCTGCTCCTGCATTCAAGGCCGCCATCGAGACCAAGCCAGTAGAACTTGTGGTAGGCGATGCCTCCAAGACCACCGCCATTGGGATGAACCTGCATCCCAAATAGGAAAGCGCACTCGTCGAGTTCCTCCGTGAGAATAGGGACATCTTTGTCTGGTAACCTGCCGACATGAAATGTGTACCTAGGGAACTTGTCGAGCACAGCTTAAACATTGATCCAAAATGCAAACCAGTGAAACAACCTCTACGACGCTTCAGAGGCGAGAAGAGATGCGCCATTGGCAAAGAGATAGCTAGGTTACTTAAGGCTAGATTTATCCGAGGATTCCTTCACACCCGATGGGTGGCCAATGCTGTACTTGTCCCCAAAAAGGGAACCAAAGAATTAAGAATGTGCGTTGATTATACTGGCTTGAACAAGGCTTGCCCCAAAGATCCGTTTGCTTTGCCTCGCATTGACCAAGTCATTGACTCGACGGCTGGCTCGGAACTTTTGCGTTTTCTTGATGCATACTCAAGATACCACCAGATCAAGATGAGGAAGTCGGACCAATTGGCCACTTCGTTAACTACCCCATACGGCACGTTTTTTGCTATGTTACGATGCCCTTTGGGCTGAAAAACGCAGGTGCAACGTACCAGCGGACAATGCAACGTTGCCTTCACGACCAAATTGGTCGGAACGTTCACGCCTATATGGACGGTATCGCGGTGATGTCCAAAAAGTCAAATAACTTAATCTCCCACTATAAGGAATATGTTATTCTATGACCTTCTAATAGTGACCCCGGACAAAATCGTCATAATTCTATGACGATTTCAAATCCAATGGTCATAAGCCATTTAGAAGTACCAAAACATTATTAAATTACGACGATTTTATCGAAATCGTCGTAATTTTGATAGACAAAATCGTCATAATGTGCATAATACAACTCAGGGCCTTATTTGCAGACGACTATGACCAAATTAAATCGTCATAGTATCTAAAATAAAATATATTTAAATGACTGATCGGCCACATCATCATTTTATGCCTACATGTCATATTTTGCTTATGTGGCGTATCTAAGTATCCATTTTTATTTAAACATCTCTATAAATAACCGGCCATGACAGGTGGGTCTCGTTGGTCAGCGTCGAAATTTGTGGAGCAAAAATAGCTACTGCGGGATTCGAATCCGGATCTTTTCTCTCGCCTCCAAGGAGCTCAACCAACACACCACGTATCAATTCATGTGTAAACTACAGAACCGAGAGTACTTGAAGAGGCTTCACCTTAAGCAAATAATTGTCCAAAAAACAAGGAGGCGGGGAATTTCGAACCGTCGACCTCACCAACACTCCGATGCACAAGGACCAACGAGCCAGCACTTTGTTATGTTCATAAATACGCAGCGTTTGTCCTTTAAGAAACTCGGCGGCGTAGTTGGGATTGGGCCAAAGCACACATGCCCATTTGATTTCCTCTTTTTTTTACCTTTTGCTGCACCAAATGGGCCCTCGGCCCATATATTGTTAGAGAGCTGACATTGGGGGGAAATATGGCCCATGAAACTTTAGTCCTAATAGATTTTGAATTATTATTTTTCACAAACTTTTAAAAGTTATGTGAGTAATTTCACCGTACAATTTGCATACGATCTCAGATTGAGGGGATCCAAAAATCAATTTTATTCATTTTGACGAGATTAAAACAATAGTGATGGAGAATTATCATGTTTACATTGTTTGGTTAACTTTTAATTTTTTTGTGTTGCTTTAAAACTATAGTCAAAATAGCGGGCATGAATATTCTTAACTCGGGGCCGATACTTTCTAAACTTGCATTGGATCTCTAATAAAATAATATATTGTGAGTCTAAAAATGATTTTTACCAAAAATCATGAGCATCGGATCATGTACCTGTAGTTCAAACCGGACCCACTTCCTTCTAATTCGGCACGAATTTGTCTTTTTTGCCAGGGATGAACGGAAAGGTTTGAGATACCCCGGTTGGGACATTGTCTATGAAAGGTGGTATAATATTTTTACAAAATGTGGGGGTACCATTCTAAAACTGTCATTTGGTGGTTGCTTCACAAAACGCCCCGTTTTTTGCGCTCGGAAAATGGAAAATGGATTTCACGTGCGTCGAAAAGAAAAACTTTCTCCTGCAACATTGTTCGCCATCCCATAATACATATGTGTGCATAATACGGGCACATTATCACAAACTATCCCCTGATTCTAGCCATAACATTGGTCATTTGACCCGAAAGCCATGAAACCTCGAACATGATAGGTCATTTTGTGAAGGGTTTTTCGAGACATACTTAATTTACCAAGTTTGGTATTTTTCCTTGCAAATATGTCACATAATAAGACACCACGCGAAGGATTTACGTTGATCAGACCGTTTTTTATTTTTTTATGCCTGTTTCAAACTATGGTCAAAACGGCGAGCACAAAGGTTCTTAGCTAGGGGTTCAGCCTCACTAAACTTGCATTGGATCTCTAATGAAACATCATTTTGTGAGTCTAAAAATGATTTTTACCAAAAATCATGAGCATCGGATCATGTACCTGTAGTTCAAACCGGACCCACTTCCTACCGATTCGGCAGGAATTTGTATTTTTTGCCAGGGATGAATGGAAAGGTTTGAGATACCCCGGTTAGGACATTGTCCATGTAAGGTGGTATAATATTTTTACAAAAGGTGGGGGTACCATTCTAAAACTGTCATTTGGTGGTTGCTTGACAAAACACCCCGTTTTTTGCGCTCGGAAAATGGAAAATAGATTTTCCATGCGTCGAAAAGGAAAACTTTCTCCTGCAACATTGTTCACCATACCATGATACATATGTGTGCATAATATGGGCACATTATCAAAAACTATGCCCTGATTCTAGCCATAACATTGGTCATTTGACCCGAAAGCCATGAAACCTCGAACATGATAGGTCATTTTGTGAAGGGTTTTTCGAGACATACTCAATTTACCAAGTTTGGTATTTTTCCTTGCAAATATGTCACATAATAAGACACCACGCAAAGGATTTGCGTTGATCAGACCGTTTTTTTATTTTTTTATGCCTGTTTCAAACTATGGTGAAAACGGCGAGCACGAAGGTTCTTAGCTAGGGGTTCAGCCTCACTAAACTTGCATTGGATCTCTGATGAAACATCATATTGTGAGTCTAAAAATGATTTTTGCCAAAAATCATGAGCATCGGATCATGTAACTGTAGTTCAAACCGGACCCACTTCCTACCGATTTGGCAGGAATTTGTCTTTTTCGCCAGGGATGAACGGAAAGGTTTGAGATACCCCTGTTAGGACATTGTCAATGTAAGGTGGTATAATATTTTTACAAAATGTGGGGGTACCATTCTAAAACTGTCATTTGGTGGTTGCTCCACAAAACGCCCCGTTTTTTGCGCTCGGAAAATGGAAAATGGATTTTTCATGCGTCGAAAGGGAAAACTTTCTCCTGCAACATTGTTCGTCATCCCATGATACATATGTGTGCATAATACGGGCACATTATCACAAACTATGCCCTGATTCTAGCCATAACATTGGTCATTTAACCCGAAAGCCATGAAACCTCGAACATGATAGGTCATTTTGTGAAGGGTTTTTCGAGAAATACTCAATTTACCAAGTTTGGTATTTTTCCTTGCAAATATGTCACATAATAAGACACCACGCGAAGGATTTGTGTTGATCGGACCGTTTTTTATTTTTTTATGCCCGTTTCAAACTATGGTCAAAACGGCGAGCACGAAGGTTCTTAGCTAGGGGTTCAGCCTAACTAAACTTGCATTGTATCTCTGATGAAACATCATATTGTGAGTATAAAATTGATTTTTACCAAAAATCATGAGCATCGGATCATGTATCTGTAGTTTAAACCGGACCCACTTCCTACCGATTCGGCTGGAATTTGGCTTTTTCGCCAGGGATGAACGGAAAGGTTTGAGATACCCCGGTTAGGACATTGTCCATGTAAGGTGGTATAATATTTTTGAAAAATTGGGTGGTAGAATTTTAAAACTTTAATTTGGTGGTTACTTCATAAAACATCCCGTTTTTTGCGTTTGAAAAATGGAAAATAGGTTTTTCGAGAATACCTTTTCAAGATTACATGAAAAAATTGTGCTCACATCTGCATTTTAGAATGTCGAACAATTTTATCCCAGGAAATTTTCATTTTTGTTGAAAAAAAAGACATTTTCTATTTTCCAAGTACAAAAAATGAGGTGTTTTATGAACCAACCAATCAAAACAGAGGAAAGATGTCTCCCACGGATCAGCCTCATCTGCCTGATCTGGACCGTTCAGCGTCGATCCAATGCCTGGTAGGTCACCCGAATAAGCACACCACTCCGGAACGTGTGACCGACTGCGGAAGCGCTACTGGAACGCAGCGCCGGAAGGATCGTCTACACGATCTTGAGATCGGCGTGAGTACGACTACATCACCCACGAGAATCTGCTCTCGTTAAACACTTTGGAATCTTCGAGGGTGAGTTATTCCATCGACTCGTTGCTACAATCTAGTAGATAGATCTTGGCTTGTTTGTTTGTATGCGGTAGAAAAATTTTGTTTTCCATGCTACGAACCCCTACAAGAACTAGTTGCAGAACGGGGCGGAGACGCCTGCTTCGCCGGCTTCGTCTTCCTCCTTGGCAGAGCCTTCACCTACTTCTTCTTCTTCTTCGACGGCGTGGCCTCATGATGAGAGGTGTGCTCGGGGAGCTCGTCGTCATCGTCATCGTGAGGTTCGAGGCTCCTACTCGCCACGAGCTCGCGCTGATGTTGCCCGCGAGTTTTGCGAACCATCGGGGCGGTGTCTTCCACGGGCTCGTCTTTGTCGTCATCGTCGTCATCACCCGCATCGCTTCCGACGTCGCCTTTGGCGGGTGGCGACTCGCTCCCGTCCTGGACGGACGAGCTCGAGTACTCGTCGTCTACGGGTGGGAGCCATCCTTCTACCACTTGGAACAACTACAATAAGCATGAGATAACGTTAGCATAACCGCGAATGCATCATCTGTGACTGCGAATGTAGCAAAAATGGCGACTTATCGTCGAAGCTGGGCGCCTTGCGGTATAGGGGGCGACCCCGGCCTTCGCGTCCAGGTACGCCGCCTGGGTGATCTTCTTCAGGGCCAGGATGTAATCTTCGAGTTTCCACTCGACGAGATAGGATTTCGTCGGGTCGTCCCTACCCGTGTACTCGTACATATAATGGTCGCGGCGAGCCAAAGGCACGAGCCGCCGCCCGATCCAGCAGTTGTAGAGGTTGATGGTTTGGAGGCCCTTCTTCGGCGCGGATGGTTTGCAACATTTCGGACAACCATTCGCTGATCCGAGAGCTTGCGACCGAGCCGACGCAGTTCGGGCCGGTCGGCATAAGTATGAGCGCCACCTGCGTCCCAGAGTCGACTCGGTGACGTAGAACCAGGATTTCTTCCATTCGTTTGCCGCCTTGGCGGGTAGCATCAGGTCTAAGAACGATGCCTTCGACTTCAGCTGGAATGTCAGGCTACCCGCAGCCAGCATCGGGCCGCCTGATTCTTTGCGGCTGATCCTCCCATGGAACAGGTCTTGCCACAGGAGGAAGTAAGTCCTGCAGCCCAGATAGCACTCGCAAAACGCCACGAAAATGGCGAGCTGGTCGATGCTATGCGGGCCAAGGTCCGAATTTGGATCCGTAAGAAGCAGTAAACGCGGAAGAAGAGAGAAGTGGGAAACCCCAGCCCCCGCTCCAGGTGGCTGGTGAAGCAGACGAACTCTCCCTCACACGGGTCCGGAGTCACTTCTTCGTCTGTGGGGATCTTGGATCTGCCCCATGGTTTGGTGGAGGCGGACATTGGTTGGAAGATTTGTGGAGGTCGGGGCTCTCTGGATCGGTTGGATCGCGATGTGGAGTGGAAACTGTAACACCCTCAGAATCGGCCCTATGCAAGTTTCAGCGCTTCCTGCCAAACCCGAATAGAAACGATTAAAAGGTGCCCACCAGGCACATGCGTGCGGGTGGAAAAAGAAGTAATATCATTACACAATAGTCCTCGATGGAACCCACAAAACAGATATATACAACAGCGACTCAAAGAGTCAAGAATAAAGATATACAGTACAAAGATCCAAATCACCTTGAAAATGATACAGCGTCCGACTACGGACAAGATGCAAATGGGGCTAAGAGCCCTGAAGAATAACCAATGGCGTCCATAACTGCCTGTGCCAAGCGGAAGGGTAACCACTAACGACGCCGGTCTCAAAACCTGCTTAAACAAAAGGTGCCGACAAAGGGCAAAGGAAAAAGAGAGAGCGGTCAAGATCGAGGCCATTACACGGCGAGGCTAGAATTCGGTCCTCGCCTACATAGGTATGGTGGATCTGAGCGGCAAAGATGCATTAAACAACCTATAGAGACTCGATACAACTGGCGGCTATCAGAGAGGGATAAGAAAGACCTATTCGGAACCAACCTGATGCTACCACCAAACATACCCATCCTGGTATTTTCCCCCTCGAGACCAACGAGGAAGTCGACTGAGGAACTCACACTGTTGGCAGTTTTATTTATACAGTTATCGTTGCAGCAATTACTAGTCAGGTATAGATAGTCATCCTGATATAATAAGTAGTGGGCACTTTTAGTTAACCATTCCGTTGTAGTTGCAACACTTACTAGTCAAATATACGATTAGCATGAGATATCCCAAAACCCAGCAGTTGTTGGTACTTTTATTTTGCCATTCCGTTGTAGTGAAGCTGATTACTAGTCATATCGGATACAAGTCAAATTATAGCAGTAAACTTTAGTTATAGTTGTCTATGATCGAGACCTGTGCTCCAAGTCATCCATAACCGCGGACACGGCTTCTCGAAAAGATTTAACCATAGGGTGCACCAAAGTTTCCACACGCACCTACACCCTTGTTGTCGGATCGTAGGTACAAGATCACAAAACATACACCCAACGGTATGTCGACGGGTTTTGACACGACGCTTCCAGACCCAAAGCAAGCACGGGGGGCCACCCCACTAAGCTACCCGCAACGAAGTCGGCCGGTCTCCGAGATGGACTCAGGGTTTGTGGAGACGGCTGTAAACGACTGGGAACCATAAACTCTCGGGCTTGTCGATACAGCGAAAACGTGTCACGGACCTAAACAGTACAGGTGCTCCTCGCACAATCGTAAATAAAGCAAAGAAGCATGGCATAAGTACAGATAGTAATAAAGCCCCAAACTAATTGTGGCCCCACAATACTTGGAATCAGTACTAAATCGATGGGGTGCCCATACACCCCACCTCGTGGATAGCGCTTCGATCTCTAAGGTGTCAAGAACTCGGGGTCCTACGGGACACAAGTGGACGGTTAACAACCAAATAACATCTATTGCCCACATGTGCCTCTACATTTACCTACTTTCAATTTTAGTTATTAAACAGTAATTAAAGCCATGATCATCTCCAACATTAAACACGCGGCAATACTCCAACAACTGTGGCCTGGTATGACGACCATAAGACTTGAGCAAAGAGACTACGCCATAAGTCCAACTATCTACCAAACAACAGGTAATAGGATGTGTCCAAGGCAATATAAGGCTGCAAGGGATATCTTGGGTACAAAAAAAGAGCATCATAACACGTATAGCAATAGATCAACATGAGGAATAAATACTATAAAAGTAAGATAGGTAGAAAGGGGAGGTGCTGCTTTGAAAACATTTCGAAGGTTCATCCGAAGATCGGGTCGATACTCGCATCAACTCATCGGCCTAATCCGTGAAGAAGCAAAGCACTAGAAGAAACACCGGAGGCACTATTTAATACTACGGCAAAAGATCGGGCATGATGCATGTATGATGTATGACATGGCAAAGATGCAATGCAATTGGGCAATATTAAGTGGAACCGGGGTCCCGACAATTATTTAGATGGTTCATGTTGTTTAGAAACCCCGCAATTTAAATGTTGTAATAATAGGGCAAGATAAGTTACCGGTTCGCTACACAAATTTAAATGAGTCCAATATAAGACTAGATTTGCCCGCATATGGGCCCCATATTTAATTATAATGTGAATCGGCATAAGTCCCCCAAACCACATGACAATATGTATGAAAGCATGGCAATTTTATATACAACAAGTAATGTTATTTATAAAATATAGGTCACGGAAAAGAGGGTCACACTTCGAAAGGCGATCTTGGGGTTCCGGGGTTCGGGGTTCGGTCTCAGGGTTCAGGGTTCGACGGGATCGGTCTTCGAAGGTCGGATACAAGATGGAGAGCTTGGCGTCCCGGGGAGAAGGACTAGGTGTGGCGTCGGGGGCGCATCGAACTCGCCCTGTCGATGTCGTTCTTGTCGTCGTGAAGACCTTGTCGGGTCCGCGGGTCGGGTCGGACTTGGCGTCCGGGGTGAAGTACTTGGCGTTCCGCAACCTACAAAGTAGACCTTGGAGTTCCGCGATGATCTTGTCGATTCCCTGTCGACGGCCTTCAGAGCCAGGAAGGAGTTCATGGAGTCCGCTCTTGAAGTCCATTGTGTGCATCCCCAAATGTCGGTCTTGTCGGTGCGCCGGCTCGAGGTACTCTGGAAGATGGAACACGACAGGTACATCTTCTCGAAGATCTTGTAGGTCTTATTATGCAACATGGCAATAGGCACGAGTTATTGTCTAGCCGAGAGGTTGCAGGGGCACACGAGTCACGCATGTACAGAACACCAAAAGGCAGAACCATCACTGGTGTCACGCGGCTCGGGGCTTGACGCTGATGGGGCTCGGGGACGTGCACAGGCAGAGCGAGACGCTGCCAGCAGGAAGGTAGGGACCGCGGTCGGCAGGAAGAAACTCGAGGTGGCAGCGGTGGTGGGCCTCGGCGATGCGACTCTGTGGCGGCATGCATGGACATGAGGCCGGGAGTGGCTCGGGCTAAGGTCCCTCGAGGTGGTGGCTGGAGGGTGGATCGGGTGGCGCCACGGGGAAATATCGAACGGAGAGAGGGTGCTGGAGGCCACGGCGGTGAAGCTTGGGGGTGCGCGCCGCGATGGGGGTGCCTGCGACGGCGACGGAGCGGCTGGAGCCCTGCGGGCCGGGGAGGAGACGCACAAGGAGGCAGGGCCGACGGGGGGGGAGCAGAGGAGGCCGTCAGCGGCTTGAGGAGCTGGCGGACGTGCAGAAGGGGCGGCGGCCATGGCTCGACGGCGACCGGGAGGGAGGACCTCGGGGACGGCGATTCGAGGGAAGAGGAGGACGGCCGAAGAGGAGGCCGCGGGCGGCGGTGTCGTTGCTGGGGCGTCCGTGTCGAGCGGGAGGGGGAGGACGCAAGCCACCGTGGCGCGGACTCAGAGCGGGAGGAGGCCGGGCGGCACTGGCGGCACTGCCAGAGGAAGGTGGAGCTGGGAGCAGAGGCGAAGGAGGAGGAGAGAGGGCGCGAGGCGCATGGCGGCAGGTGGGGCCAGCGCCAAAGGCGGGTGGTTGGGTTGGGTCCAGTGGGGTAGGGGAGGGGTGAGAGGGCTCAATGGGTGGTGTTGGGGCAGGAGGTGGACCTGGAGAGTGGGCCAGGGTGGTTAGGTGGAAAGAGCTGAGTGGATGGCATGGAGGAAGTGGTGAGGTGGCGGGCTCCGATTGGCCGGGGTGAGGTGGAGGCAGGGTGGGTAGATTAGGTTGGGTAGGAAAAGGGTTTAGGGTAGTCTGGTTTTTGTATTAGGGGTGGCCGACTGGGTCGGATCGGCCCGGTACGGCTTCCCCCTAAAAAATAATTAAACATTTTATTTATTTTAAACGGGCCTTTTGCAAACCGTGGTTAGTCAAAACAAAATATTCCGGAGACCCGGGTTTTAATTTGATATCAAGACGGGGCGTTTAGAAAACAAAATCAGGCTTTTCGAAAATAGTTTTATGCAAGCAAATGCAAGATGACATGACGATGCTCAAATGCAATGTGGCATGATGACATGAGCATGCGGTCATGACGATGAAATGCACGAAAACAACGCGATTTTCTAGTAGTGGTTTTGGCGGGGCGCCACAATTCGACACCACTAACAATGGATCTCGCCCTCGAGATCCGCCTCATGGTACCGGGAAGAAGGGCGGCGATCTGAATCTTCTCGCATCGTGTAGATCTTCGTGACACCACTAACAAGAGGTCGTTATCCGTGATCGTCGAGGGAACACTCCGGGAACAAAAGGTCGAAGGTGGAGGTATCAACAAATAAAGCCACCTCTAACTCCGATAGAAAGAGAGAACTGATGCATTCTCATCCACTTCCACGTACACAAGTGAATGGAGTGAGTAGTCGGCATGGGGGCCAATCCATCACGCACCCAAACTATTACTCTGCACAATCAGTAAAAAAGCGTGCAACCATTCTCGGAATCAGACTGAAGATCTTGACAATCGAGGTTCAGAACAACGGAGTGATGCAGACTCTGCATCGGATCTGGCGTAGATGATGTCGTCGCGTCAGAAAGCACCGGAAGGCACAAGAAGGAACAAGAGAAGTCCACCAGAGAAAGGATTCCTCGGATAGCATGAAGACCAGATATAGCAACACCGTTACCAAAGGAGGAAGCGAAACCCTGAAGGTACGATGGAACCCAACCACGAGAAATCCTGGACTCGAAGAAAAGATAAGAGAGCAGATTCAAAACACGCAGAGGTGAGAGGAGAGCAGCAGAGGGTAAGGAGTAAAATCATACCTAATCAGAACTATCCAACCGATTTTTCAAAAATAGTTTTGACACTCTACTTCGGCCGTTAGCTAGGTTATCCTACAGGCTGGACTTGTGGGGTATCGCAACTGCTGGGCTCTGATACCACTCTGTAACACCCTCAGAATCGGCCCTATGCAAGTTTCAGCGCTTCCCGCCAAACCCGCATAGAAACGATTCAAAGGTGCCCACCAGGCACTTGCGTGCGGGTGGAAAACGAAGTAATATCATTACACAATAGTCCTCGATGGAACCCACAAAACAGATATATACAACAGCGACTCAAAGAGTCAAGAATAAAGATATACAGTACAAAGATCCAAATCACCTTGAAAATGATACAGCATCCGACTACGGACAAGATGCAAATGGGGCTAAGAGCCCTGAAGAATAACCAATGGCGTCCATAACCCTGCCCAGGCCAAGCCAGAAGGGTAACCCTGCTAACGACGTCGGTCTCAAAACCTGATTAAACAAAGGGGTGCCGACAAAGGGCAAAGGAAAAAGAGAGAGCGGTCAGTACAGAGGCCAGTACACGGCGAGGCTAGAATTCGGCGGTCCTCGCCTACATAGGTATGGTGGATCAAGCGGCAGCAAAGATGCACTAAACAACCCATAGAGCCTCGATACACCTGGCGGCTATCAGAGAGGGATAAGAAAGACCTATTCGGAACCAACCTGATGCTACCACCAAACATACCCATCCTGGTATTTTCCCCCTCGAGACCAACGAGGAAGTCAACCGAGGAACTCACACCGTTGGCAGTTTTATTTATACAGTTATCGTTGCAGCAATTACTAGTCAGGTATAGATAGTCATCCTGATATAATAAGCAGTGGGCACTTTTAGTTAACCATTCTGTTGTAGTTGCAACACTTACTAGTCAAATATACGATTAGCATGAGATATCCCAAAACCCATCAGTTGTTGGTACTTTTATTTAGCCATTCCGTTGTAGTGAAGCTGATTACTAGTCATATCGGATACAAGTCAAATTATAGCAGTAAACTTTAGTTATAGTTGTCTATGATCGAGACCTGTGCTCCAAGTCGTCCATAACCGCGGACACGGCTTCTCGAAAATATTTAACCCTGCAGGGGTGCACCAAAGTTTCCACACGCACCTACACCCTTGTTGTCGGATCAGGTAGGTACAAGATCACAAAACATACACCCAACGGTATGTCGACGGGGTTTCGGACACGACGTTTCCGGACCAAAGCAAGCACGGGCCACCCCACTAAGCTACCATAGAAGTCGGCGGTCTCGAGACGGACTCGGGGTTTAGGAGACGGTACAGAACGATCGGGAACCCGAAACTCTCGGGCTTGTCGATACAGCAAAAACGTGTCACGGACCTAAACAGTACAGGTGCTCCTCGCACAATCGTAAATAAAGCAGTAAAGCATGGCATAAGTACAGGATAGTAATAAAGCCCCAAACTAATTGTGGCCCCCGGTACAATAATTGGAATCAGGTACTAAATCGATGGGGGTGCCCATACACCCCACCTGTGGTTAGCGCGCTCGATCTCGGAACAGGTGTCAAGAACTCGGGGTCCTACGAGACACAAGTGGACGGTTAACAACCAAATAACATCTATTGCCCACCTGTGCCTCTGCATTTACCTACTTTCAATTTTAGTTATTAAACAGTAATTAAAGCCATGATCATCTCCAACATTAAACACGCGGCAATACTCCAACAACTGTGGTACTTGACGACATGCAACAACACTTGAGCAAGCGACTACGACGCGCAAGTCCAACTATCTACCAAACAACAGGTAATAGGATGTGTCCAAGGCAATATAAGGCTGCAAGGGATATCTCGGGTACGAAAACTAGAGCATCGCAACACAGATATCAATAGATCAACATGAGGGAATAAATACTATAAAAGTAAGATAGGTAGAAAGGGGGAGGTGCTCGCCTGAAAACATTGCCGAAGGTTCATCCGAAGATCGGGTCGATACTCGCATCAACTCATCGGCCTAATCCGTGAAGAAGCAAAGCACTAGAAGAAACACCGGAGGCACTATTTAATACTACGACAAAAGATCGGGCATGATGCATGTATGATGTATGACATGGCAAAGATGCGATGCAATTGGGCAATATTAAGTGGAGCCAGGGTCCCGACAATTATTTATATGGTTCATGTTGTTTAGAAACCCCGCAATTTAAATGTTGTAATAACAGGGCAAGATAAGTTACCGGTTCGCTACACAAATTTAAATGAGGCCAATATAAGACTAGATTTGCCCGCATATGGGCCCCATATTTAATTATAATGTGAATCGGCATAAGGCCCCCAAACCACATGACAATATGTATGCAAGCATGGCAATTTTATATGCAACAAGTAATGTTATTTATAAAATATAGGTCACGGAAAAGAGGGTCACACTTCGAAAGGCGATCTTGGGGTTCCGGGGTTCGGGGTTCGGTCTCAGGGTTCAGGGTTCGACGAGATCGGTATTTGAAGATCGGATACAATATGGAGAGCTTCGCGTTCCGGGGAGAAGGACTTGGTGTGGCGTCGGGGGCGCATCGGACTCGCCCTGGTCGATGTCGTTCTTGTCGTCGTGAAGACCTTGTCGGGTCCGCGGGTCGGGTCGGACTTGGCGTCCGGGGTGAAGTACTTGGCGTTCCGCAACCTAGGTAGTAGACCTTGGAGTTCCGCGATGATCTTGTCGATTCCCTGTCGAAGGCCTTCAGAGCCAGGAAGGAGTTCATGGAGTCTGATCTTGAAGTCCATTGTGTGCATCCCCAAACGCCGGTCTTGTCGGTGCGCCGGCTCGAGGTACTCTGGAAGATGGAACACGACAGGTACATCTTCTCGAAGATCTTGTAGGTCTTATTCTGCATCATGGCAATAGGCACGAGTGCTTGTCTAGCCGAGAGGTTGTAGGGGCACACGAGTCACGCATGTACAGAACACCAAAAGGCAGAACCATCACTGGTGTCACGCGGCTCGGGGCTTGACGCTGATGGGGCTCGGGGACGTGCACAGGCAGAGCGAGACGATGCCAGCAGGAAGGTAGGGACCGCGGTCGGCAGGAAGAAACTCGAGGTGGCGGCGGGTCAGCGCGGGCTCGATGGTGAGCTCCTGTTGGCGGCGGCATGCAGGACATGGTCAAGGCCGGCGGGGAGTGGCTCGGGCTAAGGTCCCTCGCGGTGGTGGCTGGAGGGTTGATGGGGTGGCGCCACGGGGAAAGCTCGAACGGGGAGAGGGTGCTGGAGGCCACGGCGGTGAAGCTTGGGGGTGCGCGCCGCGGTGGGGGTGCCTGCGACGGCGGCGGAGCGGCTGGAGCCCTACGGGCCGAGGAGGAGACGCACAAGGAGGCAGGGCCGACGGGTGGGGGGGAGCAGAGGAGGCCGTCAGCGGCTTGAGGCGCTGGCGGACGTGCAGAAGGGGCGGCGGCCATGGCTCGACGTTGATCGGGAAGGAGGACCTCGGGGACGGCGCTTCGAGGGAAGAGGAGGACGGCCGGAGAGGAGGCCGCGGGCGGCGGTGTCGTTGCTGGGGCGTCCGTGTCGGCCGGGAGAGGCGCAAGCCACCGCGTGGCCGGACTGCCATGACGGGAGGAGGCCGAGCTCGGCACTGGCGGCGCTTAGAGAGGAAGGTGGAGGCGGGGAGGCGGGCGAGGAGGAGGAGGAGAGGGAGGCGGCAAGGCCGGCGGCAGGTGGGGCCAGGCGCGGGGTGCGAGGCGGGGTGGTTGGGTTGGGTCCATGTGGGGTAGGGGAGTGGGGTGAGATGGTCAGCGGGGTGGTGTTGGGGCAGGAGGTGGACCTGGAGAGTGGGCCAGGGTAGTTAGGTGGCAAGAGCTGAGTGGATGGCATGGAGGAAGCGGTGAGGTGGCGGGCTCCGATTGGCCGGGGTGAGGTGGAGGCAGGGTGGGTAGATTAGGTTGGGTAGGAAAAGGGTTTAGGGTAGTCTGGTTTTTGTACTGGGGGTGGTCGACTGGGTCGGATCGGCCCGGTACGGCTGCCCCCTAAAAAATAAGTAAACATTTTATTTATTTTAAACGGGCCTTTTGCAAACCGTGGTTAGTCAAAACAAAATATTCCGGAGACCCGGGTTTTAATTTGAAATCAAGACGGGGCCTTTAGAAAACAAAATCAGGCTTTTCGAAAATAGTTTTATGCAAACAAATGCAAGATGACATGACGATGCTCAAATGCAATGTGGCATGATGACATGAGCATGCGGTCATGACGATGCAATGCACGAAAACAACGCGATTTTCTAGTAGTGGTTTTGGCGGGGTGCCACAGAAACGAAGGTGGGCGAGATCGGAGGAAAGATGAAGGAGTGTTTCCCCGCTCGCCTATCATTCTCCTTATATAGCGGTTGTTACCCGCCAATTTCGGGAGCCATTACTACGCGGTGATTACGCCAAAAGTTACCGTTGGATTACCCCAACGGCTAGTTTTGACCCCACTTGACGGTCCAACTTCATCCACTCGACTCGTCGCTCCGCGCGACTTGATGATTCGCCGACCCGATCACTACAACAGTGACTGAATATTCGCCGACCCGTTCGCCGAGCTGCGACCGGACCGGTCGCCGTTAGTGCGACTAGAATAACTAGTTTTTCCTTTATTCAGGAATCCGCCGCCGATTCGACTGGGCGTCCGCATTGGACCCGTATACACCGACTGCCAGTGACCACCTGCGACCAATCAACGACGGCCTCAGGGACTACTGATGGGGATATGCCTACCGGGGTATACCCAGCAGGACGTTTCCGCCTGGCCTAGGTGCCTGCGAGTGGGCCTGCAACGGCGACTGGATCAAGACCTGGCGTGGACTCAAGCGACTGGAAGCTGAAGGCCCAGAAGCGTATATAGACCCAGTCGGATTAGGTTAAACGATCGCTGAAACCTTAACTGATTCGGTTGAGATCTGTAAACCCTAGGGGGGTGAGTCTATATAAACCTCCCTAGAGGACGCGTAGAGGATACGTTCCATCATACACCCAAGCGACTCGCTGCCTAGCCGCCGAGCTTGCCCCATTGTACTCTCACCATAATACAATCTAGCAGGAGTAGGTCTTTACCCTCCGGGGAGCCGAACCTGGGTAAATCCTTGTGTCTCCGCCCTCATATCGCACCGCAGATGGCTGGCCGCCCTTGCCCCATGTTCTACTACTCGCTGCCGATTGCAGCATCTGCCGTGGTCATTCCCACGACAGGCGGAGTATGAAGAACTCATTCACGGACTACGTGTAGCCAAGGATATTGGCATCAAGCGCATATTTTACTGTGGAGATTCCGACTTGGTTGCCCAGTAGGTGGCTGGAACCTGGAACGCGCGGAACCCTATGATGGCGGCATATCGAGATGAAGTGGACGAGATAGCCAAGAGCTTCTTGGGCTACGAAGTCAAGTATGTGCCTAGGGAGCAAAACAAGGCGGCTGATCTGCTATCTAAGCTTGGATCAGGGCACAAAAGAATTCCGCCAATAGTTTTCCTAGAGCATCTACATACACCATCCGTGAAGGGAGCCGACATTGACAATCCGGATAGAGCTGACTCTTTCTTCCACATGGTGGCAAAGGTCCCTCTGGCTTGGACAAGACCGTTCATGGAATATCTCGAACACGAATCTTTGCCCAACGACGAGGTCGAAAGACGGCAAATAGTACGACGAGCAAAGGGTTATACTGTAGAGTCCCAACCTTTAATAAGGTAGAGATCCCTGTGTTTACAATGCTAGTCCCTGGATCAATAGCTAGCATCCACAGTTAAGATGTAATATCAAGAAACAAAGGTCATAATACAACTTTATAACCAGGAATAAAATAATTCATTACATCTTACATAGCTCATTTGGCTATCTCATTACAATGCAGCAGAATAATTATATAGGATGGAGTCCTTCATCTTCAAAGTGCCACAGGCAGTCATGTTGGTTGTAGACTTGTAATCCTAATCAACACACTTCACTAACATCAAACAAACCTGCAACATAATAAGTTGCAGCCACAAGGGTCAATACATTTGAATTGTATTGGCAAGTTTCACTACTATGTAGAAATAAGTGGATCCTATCAATACGTGCATATTTGGCTAAGTAGGGTTTAGGCTCATTTGCAGAAACCAATATAGTTTTATCCTATCTTTTTAAAATAGTTTTGATCTTTTGACAATCTTTCTGAACCTCTTGGAAAACTCCAAGTGCTTCTAATCCCTTGTTGACCCATCAAGTTTTACTTTGAGAAATTGGAATGTCGAGATCTTCCATAGCTTCAGGCCTTAGTTGTTCAGAGTTGTCCATAACCGGGGACACGACTAAGTACTTATAATTTGATCTTCTGCAGAAGTTGTACACTTTACCCACATGACACAATCTCGTCTTGACGCCACCAGTAGCCGCTGGATAAGTACACACCAAATGGAGTACCGACAGATCGAGAATGTGACAAAGTCTTTCCATAGAAGTCCTCCCAATACACAATGCTAGCTTGTCTACCAGGCACCAATGTAAGGATATATTTCCAATACATAATTCTAGTTAACCTGAAGATGCCAATGCAAGGGTCTTCTACTATGTAGTTGACTAAGTCAGAGCCCATTTAGCATATGGTTGTACACGGAAGCCACTGTACGAGAAATATGTTCAATCTCTAAGTCCCTGGGTGGTTTTCTTCTAGTGCACATACAAAAAGATATCTATATAAACATGGTTCCCTTTATTTCCACCTTATCCAAAATTGAGTATCCTCATTCCACCCAGGTGGTTCATTGAGTATTTTTTTTATTATATAAAACATATATTTTTCCAACACTTCATATAATCATATCATGTATTCCATCCCAAGTCTATAGCAGGGCTAAGCAACTATGATGTTTTCACTAAGGAAGCTGGATTTCCTAATAGGACATAGCACAGTAACATAGTAGCCCTATCATGCATACTACAAAATACCACTAAGTATAGTGAAAATAGTAGGACATGGATGATAGTGTCACTTGCCTTAGTAGTTGGCAGTGTTGGTACACACTTCTCAGTTACACACTTGGCAATTCACACAATCTATCAAACAAAACAACCAAGACAAAACATACACAAGATCAACACTAATGGCAATACCAGAAATCATGCAATGTATGCAAGCATGCAGGATGGCATTTTTTTATTGTACACATTTTTATAACAAGGTTCTGAAATTACTAAGTGATTTCTGAACATCTTATATTTTCAAGATTACAAATGCAACCATTTGTGCAATTGCATAAATTAGCAATATTTTCTAACACTTGGAAAGGCCGTTCTCACTAATTAATTGCTACGATCTTATTTATACTAGAATAAAATTAGATTTTTGTCTTACTGTGTATAGGGTTCAATTTACAACCATTTTCAAAAGGATTCACTTAAAAATAATTTACACAACAATTTTTATACTCAAAATACTCCATAAATAGTTCTGCATAAAACGTGATTTTTAACGTCTCAAAAATACTAAATTATGGCTCCACTGTGTTCTACTCATTTTTGTGAATCCATAGAAATTAAATTTTCATTTTTCCGATTTGTGGATCAAAAGTTATAAATTTTACAAGTTTAAACACCTAACAAATCACAAAGATATTCAAGGATACAAATAACAATCACGATTAGCACCACTAGGATGAGCTAACCAAAATATGAGTAATCATGACACTCCGTTCATCTAGCCTACTAGCAATATGAGCAATCACAACTAATTAAGATTTGCAAATTCACTCGGCAAGCTCTCTAGTGATAGTAACCAGACCAACTAAAATAGTTGTAACAGTATAAGACGAACATGATCAATTACTTCTACCAAATAAATCTATAAATAAGCAGAGAACCTGTAAACAAACTCCATGGTATAACTACACAAATCAATTAGGCATATCCATAATTCATGTAAACAGGTCATCAGGAACATGCAACCACATACACTTGTAAATATGCTCGTACTGATGCATGAGAGACCTGGTCATGTTTTAAAACTGTTTAATAATCATCAAATATATTCACAAACTAAAACAACATCTGAGCTCCTAGTGTTCTTTGGAAGGTTTCTCATGTTGGGATCGAGTTGATCCAGGATGTGTAAGGTAGACTAACATGCCAATGCCGCCGGATGGCGTTCGGTTCATTGGCGACGTGGTCAACCAGAACGATATGATGTAGGAAGTTGGCTAGAAGGTAGGCATAGATGATATTAGACTACGGTAAAAAGGAATTGATCTAATTATCACCGTGTGTGATGAATTCGTCCGATGAACTTGTATATCAGACCGAAGTAGATGGAGAATTTGACGAGTTGTAATTCATGAATCGAGAAACAAGTCGTTTGAATAAGATCCTAGTGTCAAGTAGGTTCTGGTGGTGCAAGGATTCGAGTAGAGGAGGCTCGGCTTGTTGGATTCAACGGCGGTGGCCATGGTGTAAAGGTGTGGGGCTTTAGATTTTTTGTTGGAGTTGAGAAGTCGCGTGCAGGCTGACAGGGTGCGGGTTAGCAGCGAAAAAGGATGGGAGGCTCTGGTATGAAAAAGAAGACGAAGAGGAGTTAAATCAGGCCTTTATATAAATTAATGGCAGCAGTTTCCAGTCAACCAAGGCGAGTTTTTCTGGCGTTTCTAGCCAGCCGCTGATCTGCTACGCGTGTGCAAGGAGTCGAACTGTGCAGCGCTTCGGCTGGTTGGAGACGTGATCTGACGGGGCTGACTTCCTGTGCTTTTGCGGGGCTAACTGCGGTGCCAACGAACACCCAAGGAGAGGATCATATTGGCATTGGCCCATCCGGCTGAAACCAAAAAAAAAGAAAGAAACGGGAATAGAGAGATAGAATTAGCACAACACGTGCTTAAGAATGAGAGAAAAGAAAACTTGTGGTCTGGACTTTGATTCGAACGATGCTGACTTGTTAATTAAAAGAAAGAAGAAAGTGTGCTGGTCTATGTGCTCCTATAGTGGATAAGAAAAGAAAAAATAAAAGAAAGGAGAGATTGTAGGACTCGATGCATGCATATACATACAAACACAAGAGAAAGAGAAGTTATAGATATAGACGTGATGCACTTATATGCCTACAAGATAAGATCCATTAGATTTTTTTTTGGAAAGAATGAAAATAAAAAGAAATCAATAAATCCAAACCAATTCAAAGGACAAGATTTTAATACCCGGAAGTCCAAAAAAGACAATCTAACTTGATCAGCAAATAAAACTAAAATTTAAATTCACGTTAGTATTAGTTCATGTTAAAACCGTCTACGTATGAAATTTTCAATTAATCTTTCATTAGTTAAACGAAATTTTCTAGTCCTTATTTTTAGAAAAGAATAGTTTTTTTAGAACTCCAAAAATTAGTCTGTTACAAATCTAACCCCCTAAATTTCATCCTTTATTTCTTTTGTTTGTTTATTTCTTTTTACATTTCAAAATTTAGAAAATTTTGGGATGTGACATATATATACCATAATCAGTGGACAACTCTACAAAAAGAGCACCACTCGTGTATACCTAAAGTGTGTTTCCTAGCTAGAAGGTATTGAAATCGTAGGAGAAA
This sequence comes from Avena longiglumis, assembly GCA_030063025.1. NCBI lineage: Eukaryota > Viridiplantae > Streptophyta > Magnoliopsida > Poales > Poaceae > Avena > Avena longiglumis. The sequence continues at coordinate 421,870,248 of CP125978.1, read as the reverse complement.
TCCATCTCGGAGATTGCGGGCATCATGCCGCTTCTCGATTGTTGGTCGCGAAAGCCTTCCAGCAAGGATTCTACTGGCTGAACGCTAAGGCGGACGCCAACAAGCTAGTTCAGACATGCATGGGATGCCAGTATTATGCCCGACAACCACATGTTCCTACTGAAGAATTGGGAACAATACCAACAACTTGGCCGTTTGCAGTCTGGGGGCTAGACATGGTGGGACCGTTACAGACGGCACCTTGTGGGTTTACGCATCTGCTAGTAGCAGTTGATAAATTCACTAAATGGATAGAAGCTAAACCCATTAGAAAGCTTGATGGGGCAACTGCCCTCAGGTTTGTCCGGGATCTAGTGGTGAGATTTGGTCTCCCACATAGCATTATCACCGACAACGACAGCAATTTGTCACTCGGAGAAGTGGAGATTGTTGGGAGAAGGGCATCCGACTTGACCTTGCATCTGTGGCACATCCACAATTCAACGGTCAGGTTGAGCGAGCCAATGGATTAATTCTGCAGGGAATCAAGACACATCTTGAGGCACCGCTACATAGAGCAGCTGGAGCCTAGGCGGAAGAATTGCCATATGTGCTGTGGAGTTTATGAACTACACCCAACAGATCCACTGGCTACACCCCTTACTTAATGGTATATGGAGCAGAAGCCATCCTACCTTCTCGATGCACCAAGAGTTGCCGCCTACAATGAAGATGACGCTGAAGAATCCAGACGCCTAGGTGTGGACCTTCTCGAGGAGGAGCGCATTTTGGCATGCCAAAGATCCGCCATCTACCAGCATAAGCTACGTTGTTACCATAGTCGCCGCGTTCGGCATCGCTCATTTAAAGAGGGGGATTTGGTGCTCCAACTTAAGCAGAAGAAGTCACACAAATTATCCCTGCCATGGAAAGGACCATTAATCATAAGCAAGGCGCTACTCAATGGGTCCTACTACCTTGTTGACAATCGTGAACTGAAGGATAGACCCAACAAGGATCATAAGCGTAAGCGACGTGACCCGGATGATGACTAACCGGAGCTTGATCGGCCATGGAACATAGCACAGCTACGTCCTTTTTACACTTAGCATTTTTTATCTAATTGTGTACCTCTTATATGATCAATGAAATAAAGCTCTCTGGTTCACTCATATTTTTGAGTCTTTTACCTCCTTTAGTGTTCATTTTTTGATCATATAAAACCTTTATGCACAAGCTTTGCGATTGCACTTGTGAAAATTCCGCCTACGAGCGTTAGCTTAAGTTTTGTGGTATACACTTTCTTTGTTGTTTTTGTGTGGATTCTGGAGTAGTGACTTTCGGCACTTATTGTCGGCGATTTTGTGCTTAGGTTATTGACGGTGCCATTGGGCATCATCACCTGAGCGCATGGTTCCGACTCACGAAAAGTCAAGCATAAAAATCAAAGTAATGGATAAGCCAGCACTTGCTTAAAAAATATATACATGTTGGACACTAGTTCTTAAGTAGCAGGACATAAATCATTGTTTTCCTCCATAAGTTAATACATAGTTTTTTCTGCATATGCATCAAAGGAGCAACAATTATTACAAGTTGTTTTTCATTCCTTTGGCGCAGGCGACTTGGAAGCAGCGTCATCGACAGCAGGAGAATCACCCTCGAAGTCGGCAGTGTGAAGGGAATCGGAGGAGCTTTGGTTGCCTCCATAGATGGTATTCATCGGCACGAAGACGTTGATGTCGTATAACTCGGCAACTCTGGTGTCATAACCCGCGAGTGACAACAAGATGGACTCATGGTTTATCTCCTTGCCTTCGTCATCCACGTCGGGTATGCCAGAGGTTACCGTGTCGATGTCGGCATCTTCATAGTGTGCCTTTACCATGGACATTGCCATCCTTGCACCGTCCCATGCACATGAAGCTTTCCAGCTTGTGATACGCTTGGGGGATCTGCGCAGGATCTCCGAGAACTTCACCACATAGTCTGATGCCTTGATATTGATCTGGAGGGGCTTGGCAATCTCTTTGGCTTTCGCGATGGCGGTGTTGATAAAGTTTCCGGCAAGAACCATGCATTCTTTTGCTGGAGGAGGCGACCGGGTTAAACCCATAGGAGCTGCAAATTCCGACAAAGAGCACATGAGTTCAAAAATTTAGAGTATCCAGACTATAGAAATCCAAGACGGAGAATCACTTACTGAAGATGCTAGCCTCAGCTTGCCAGAGGGTATCCGCCAAGGAGTCCCGTTCTTGTTGGAGGATCTTGTACGCCTCATGATGGCGTTGATTCTGCTCATCAACAGCTTTCTTCTGATCTCTTAAGATCGAGATCTCCTCCTTCAAGCGGTCATCTCTTCGGTGGAGGAGTCCTGCAGGGCTTTCATTGACTCCTCATGCATCTTTAGCATGTCCTTCCTCTCCTTCTTAAGGATCTTGTTCTCGCTATCCTGCTCTTGTATGTGCTTGGATTGCTCGACAGTGTCCTTAGTTTGGCAATGGTTTCTGCAAGTCAGACAAAGCAAAGAACACAGTGAGTACTCGGAGAATACACAAGTTCAAGTCGGAATATGAAAAATAACGGAAAAACAGATGCTTGCTCTTGATGATCTATTCCTTCAAGAAGGCAGTTTGACCATTTTCCGCTTCCAAGTCCGCGCGCATCTTCTGGTACTTGTCGGTGGCCATGCCCCTGCGAGCATTCTCGTTCTATGGAAAAAAGAGGAATTAAACGTTGTTTGGTCTACTTGGAGCATCTAGCCGGAAATTTTGCACCTAGACGCTCGGGGGCTACAGCGAGAGTTTTTAACTTAGCAAAATATGCTTAGTCTTTCTTTGAGCATATAGTCAGAACTAATTCAGTTCTCGATTAGAAGCTTGGGGGCTACAGTATGCTTAGCTTTTTAACTCGGATGTATGCTTAGCTTTTTAACTCGGATGTATGCTTAGCTTTTCTTTAAGCATCTAGTCGGAGCTAATTCAGTTACAACTAGAGGCTTGGGGGCTACAGTATTGAAATTTATAGCAACTGCGTATGCTACTCTTAAAGCATCTAGTCGGAATAATTCATTCCACCTATATGCTTGGGGGCTACAGTGAGAGGTTTTCTAGCGTAGTCACTCTTAGAGCATCTAGACGCAAAGACCTATGGTTTTCCGTCTAAATCCTCGGGGGATACAGTGGGATACTCATATGAAATGTAAAAGGCAAATAAAACTTACAAGTTCAATGATCTTGAGGTTAGTAGCACTCTTGGCCAGCATCTTGTCAAAGGATACGTTGTTTCCTTGCAAGATCTCTTCTTGTCGGAGGAGCACCTCTAGACCGCACGTCGGAGATGTCGGCGCCGCACCAGGAACCAGAGTAGTGCTATCTGGAGTAAGTACTGGATAGACTATATTTGGATACTCTATGGTTTTCTTGGGTGCGGGGGCGCCGACTACGGCATAAGTACCAGCTTCCACCACCGCCTTACCGCCACTGATGGCATCCTTAGCTAGAGCTTCAGCCATTGGGTGTGCGGCACTCTCATGCGTCGCTTGCTCGCCGACAATAGCCATCTCGGTAGAGGCACCTGAGTCCACTTCCATGGCGGAAGGGCCAGATTCTTCTTTAGCTTGTGAGCTTGTTGGGGCGGAGGAGGGCTTGACGCTGGGAGTGACAGGGGCGATGGCGGGAGATGCGTCACGATGTAGCATGTCCTTGATGGTTCTAGAAGCCCCCAATGTTTTGGAGGTCTTCTTCAATCTGGTCGTGGATTTCTTCCTGAAACGTGCAAAATGCATAAGTACAGGAACAAGACAGATAAATGGACAATGTCGAAGAGAAATAAGCTTACACAAGAGGGGGTGCTTTGGCAAAAGGGATCTCGGTAGTCTTTCTTTTCTCTGCCTCCAGGGCGGCGGTAGTCTTTTTGGAGGCTCCACCCTTCGTCTTCTTCTTCTTGCCTCCGTCGGCAGCGTCAGAGGTGGAGCTCTTCCGCTTTCGCGCCAACGGAGCATCGTCGTCGGATACGAAGGTGACTTCCTTCATCTTTGGATCATAGATTTGAGGAGCGTGTTATCCTCGTCTATGTCTCTAAGCTCTTAAGGTTAAGAACCTCCATGTTAGATGAGATGGAAATTGCTAGACGGAAGAACTGGAGTATATGTCATACACGGAAAATAAACAGTTACCTTTGGGCACTTGCTATCTATGAACATGTCGTAGGTGATGGTGAGGCCATGCTTCTTGTCCTTCACCTTGACGATGTCCTTAAGACGGAGCTTGACGGAGTCGCTCGAGAAATTGTCCACAGAGATGCGGAGGCTATCCCTTCTATCGCTGGTATACTCGTGCATTAGCTTCGAGCAGTGCTGCAGAGGTTGAATTCGCCTGATGAACCAGCACATGGCTAGGTCCAAGCCGGTCAAACATGTCTCTATGAACCACTCTATCCGCCTTATGGCACGGGAAGCGTCGATATCGGAGGGAAGGGAGGCCTGGGATCTCCATGTCGAAGTTTCGGCAGCGGCTCCATCAATGAAGTCCGGGTACGTTACTTCTCGGCCAGCCAGAGGGATATCTGGGCCGTAGAAGTAAGTACGCTGCTAGTTCTTGCAGGACTCGTGGCCGACGATGTCGGGGAACCGCCGGCCAGGGCGGATCTTGAAGCTTATGGTTGTAGCACCCCCCGGGGTTAGGGTTAAACTAACCTCAGATCACCTTCTAAGATAAGTTCAACTCCCAAACACAGAAGATCACAGTATGATTCGGTAACACTACAGAACACAAGGATTCAACAGCATAAGTTTAAACTCTTAACATAGTACGATAATATAGTTATTACAAACCAGAGGTCATAGACCCAACATTACATCACACAGCGAAAGAAAATTATGTTTTTCTACACAACAACTTAGAAAAAGGCCTAAGAGGCCATAAACAAAACCGACGTCCATCGCATAGTCCTCAGGCTGCTACCTAGGACCCCCAACTACTCGTCGATGTCAACGTAGAAGCCACCTTTAGTTGCAACCAGATCCTCTGTAGAAAAACAACAATGGCGCAAGGCTGAGTACGAGAATGTACTCTGCAAGACTTAGATAACCTAGTATCTACATGCTCTGGCTAGAAAGGCTTTCTCTGGATTTTCTTTTGCAAAAAGCAATCTTTATTTGTAAACAAGATAGATAAGAGGCTCGTCTACTCAAAATCTTTTAAAAAGAGATAAGATAACGACTTCTTCCTCTTGTTCATCACTTCTCTATAACCACCAGCTTCATCAGAACCTCCTATCTAGGATCACCCCCTCGACCCATAGGAAGCATCCTTAAGCACACGTGGATCAACAAGTTTTATAATGGTTAAATTTATCTATGATCTTAGAATCTGGTCACCAAGCGTTCATAACTGTGAACACGGCTTTTTGAAAAGATTAATACCCTGCAGGGGTGTACAACTTTACCCACACGTACCAAACGACTCTTAGTGCCAAATATTATTAGCCCTCTTCCTTGGAAGGCCGGCAGAAGGTGGTTGACCATGACCTTTACCTTGCTTTCGCCGAGACCATGAGTCACGCAATAAGTATGATTCCGCCGTAACGGGTCAAATCCCGAAGCCGGTACTTAAAGATGTGAGGCGAGGTTGGTTCACCAGGGGCTCCATCGACCCCAAGAAACCGGGTCCACGCTTCCCTACCTGTTATGATGCACCTCCATCACCTCCTCTTTTGAAAACATTTTCAATGCGTATGCCAAATGCAAAGCCCGAACTATGTGACTCATGGAATCTACTAGGAAAGTTAGTCAGACGAGGGGTTGTCCAGGCCCCGTGTGGCTGTACGCTCGTCTTGGTTCCAAAGGCAAGAACTCAGTTCCTAGTGGTGGAAAGCATGGGACTACAAATACCACACCCAACGTTGCCTCCCATACAAGCCTTAGCATGATTAGTTAACTCCTTTGATGATGTCACCATCTCCTACCTCACTACCTTCCTTGTCACCTCTGATTCATCATTGAATAGATCAGACGTTGTTTCTATGCTCGGCTAAGCTGTCGGTAGCAGAAACTCTACAACGCTCACATGCCAAACCTAGGTATGCTAGGAGCAGTGGTTCAGGAGTATAAGGCTACAAAAGGGAAACAGTGAAGCAGATAGGTAACACTAGCTACTGACAAAAGACCACATTGGAATCGTGTGCATCATAGCGAGAAAGTAATATACTTTATAAAACATAGGTTCAGAATGAGAGGCTACGCTTGCCTTGTCCGTCAATAGACATGTACAGATCTTCGGTATTGTTGAATTCAACTTCGGGTTCGGATCCTATCACGAAGAGCCAATACCGGAAAGAAAGGCGACATTCAAGACATGGCACCGATGCAATTCTCAATCAAGGATGATGATATGACAAGTTGAATTGCATTGAAATGAAACCCTAAAACATGCTCGGCAATTTATACGGGGTTCCGAGGGTTGAAAACCCTAACTCGGGAAACTCCGAAAACACATGAGAGGGGTTGATTTAGTTCCCTAATTAAAATTGTCATTAAATTTGATTATAAATGCATGATTATAGCTTAAATAGGTAGAACTCATTTTTCTGAACAATTTGATATATTATTTGTATTTTTCTGAATTACAGATTAAATTTTATTGAATTTACAATATTCAAAACAATTTCTGAAATTATTAAAACCTTTTATTAATTTAAATAAAACTGGGAATACTTTTTACACAGGGGGATAGGCTAGCCACAGACACCGATAGGTGGGCCCGTGTCCACCTCAGCATCCACACACGCGAAAAGGCTCAGGGCAGTTTTCACCGGAGCAGAGGCTACCCACACCGATTGACGGGTGGGGCCAAGGGCACGCAGGAAAGCCACGCGTGAGCCACGTCAGACACGACGGCGGAAACGTCAGGCGGTCGTCTCCAGCGATGATCTGGTCCACCCCAGCACGCGTGGAAGGGCACGTTCGAAAGAGCTCAACAAGGCGAACCTAACTATCCTAGCGCCGCTAGTTATTGGTCGCCGGAGGGGCAGCTACGGCGAACGGCAGTGGCGGTGCTCGCAGGAGAACAACTCGTGACGGCTATGGGAGGCTAGCAGGCAAACAGAGGGTGCCTTGAGCACCAGGCGCTCACCACGGTGCTCGTAGAAGGGTCGGGGAGGAAAAGCGAGGCCGGAATCGATGGCGAGGAGCTCGTCAGACCTCGTCGGTGTTGAATAAGAAGGGGTCGATGCGACTGATTGGGGGCGTCCCAGCCCGATTCCTTCGAGGAAGAGGAAGCTCGCATCCAGGTGAAGCTTGTGGCGGTGTCGGATGGGCGAGAGGAGGCCGGAGATGGAGGCTAGCCGGCGTCCATGGCGGCTAGGGTTCGGTGGGGAGGAGCTCTGCCGAGAGAGAGCGAGAGGGAAAAGGATAAGGGGACGAGGAGAGAGATCCGAGCAGCGGCGTTCTTATCCTGGGCTCGAAGCGTGGCCTTGGTGGCGAGCATCGCGAACACTTTTGGAATCGGCGGCAAGCGCCACCCAGCTGCTTAGCGTCGTCGTCAAAGATGACGATAAACAGAGAGTGAAGGGGTACGGGGCCGCGTGGGCCTTAGCTAGGCTGCGGGAGAGGAAGAGAGGGAGGAAAAGAGTTGGGTTCGGCCCAGAGGCGCTAAGTTGCTTATTTTTTCAGTAAAACTCTTTATCTTTTCTGTTTTGCATTTTCTCTTTTGAATTTCATTTTGTAATCTGTTTTGAACCATTTCAAAATATAGAGACTTTTATAAGAATATCTGAAAACACTAAGGGCCCCTAAAAATAGTTTGGGCTCCACAAATTTTGTGGTTTTCAAAATTTCAAACCATTTGAAGATAGTTTCAAAGAGAAAGGGGAAAGGACTAGGGTTTAGGTTTTGCACCTGCACTTTGATTTACACACTTGATCACATGCATTACTTTGATGATTTAAATAGATGCATGCCATGCTTAAGTACTGAGTACATATATTACAAGCATGGGCTGTTACAATGGTGCCACAATTTCTAAGTTCATCCTTGCTGGCTCCGGCTTCGCGTTTGACGGTGAAGAAATACACAAAGAGATCTAGCCTAGGCTTAATCCCTAGGTAACCCTCGCAAAGCGCCGCGTAATTGCTAAGTGCTAGGATACTATTGGGAGAAAGGTTTTGGGGATATACTCGGTAGTGGTTCAAGACGGCAAGGAAGAAGTTAGAGATGGTCAGGAGACGCCGCATACCAATTGAGCTTTCAGGTACACCTTTTCTCCGGCTTGGGGAGAAGGTGTGACCTCGCCGGCCGGCGCCGCCCGCCAGACGAGCCCCTCCGTCGCAGGGAGGTAGCCCTCGGCGATCAGCTCCTTGATGTCGCGGTCCGTGATGTCCAAACCGCGCCAATCGCCTTTGTGGGAATCAAGCTCTTCCTCCAATGGCTCCAGCGCCGCTGGATTGTGGTTGACGCCGGTGGTCTCGACCACCACGGAGACGGGGATGACCAGGCCCTCTTGGGGCACGATAATGGAGCTCGCCTTCTTTGCCGCGGCTTCGCCCGACGCCGCCATCGAGGGAGTAGAGCTGCTACTGGCCATTGCATGAGTTTGGAAGTGACTGGCGAGATTGGGAGTTAGGTTTTTCGCAAGGTTGCGCGGAGAGCTCGAGGGGGCGCTGTCTAGAGGAAGAAGACGATGCGAGGAGAGAATGAGGTGAAAAGTAAAAGTACCACCGCAGTTACTATTTAAGATATCTAGCTTCAATATTTGTGCAGTATGATCGGACGGTTGTCGCGTAAACGAAGTGTGTGCGGACGTGCGCAGAAATTTCGCCACGTCCCCAACCGTCGCCGCCAACAGTTTGTATCGCTCGCGCGGGAAAATTGGACATGATTGCGTTCTCTGCATGTGTGAGTTACGAGGCGGCGCTGACCTACGTTTGCGTCAACCTAGCTGTCATAGGCAGATGAACCATCACATCAGAAGTTTCCGGCATTGACGGATCCAGTCTGGCTACGGATGAGTACGATGAAAGATTCAGCATTTCTCCGGCTTACTAATCGAAGACGGAAAAAACCTTGCAGGGTTCTTTGGGAGGACTACAAGATATTGCTTGACAATTTGCCGACATCCATCTAGGCGGAGCATTCCACATGAAGAGGCAAGACGGCACAAGATCTCGGAGTTCTCCGGGGCCTACTGTTGGGGATATGCTATAGGGGTATCCTCATAGCATGTCTCCTATCCGGATAACCCGGGTGGCCCATAGTTGGTAGCATGGCCTATGGCCTGCTGGGCGGCCCAGTTTGATGGATCCAGAACGGAGGCCCATGCCGGATAAATGAAGGCTACGGTTAGAGTCACCGACGTACCCGGAGCCTTGGAGTACAAGACACGCAAGACTAGTAATAGACGGTGTAGGACTCTGTAACCTATCCGGCTAGGACTTTTCCCTGTAACCCTAGGACCTGGCGAATATATAAGTCGAGCCTATGGGAGCCTTTAGGGCACAATCTTAGACGACCAAGTAGCGATTAGCACACACCTCGCAAAGCGAACCAATCCCTGTAACTCGGCGTATTGCCATTATAGTGATTTATAGCAGGAGTAGGATTCCGCCACCGTTGTGGGATCTAAACATGGGTAAGCTGTGTTACCTCGTACCCGTCAACCATCCGCCTTTCCCCACGTCTCTAAACACGCACTATGAGGACTCCTCCATGGCGTACTCGTCGGCAATACCACGACAGTCAGTGAGTCGGACTCGCGGTGACTAGTGTTATATGGGCTTTAGTGAATGGGCCATGAGAGTGGAGCCCACATTCACTCCCTATATATAGTGGAGCACCGTAACCCAGAAAGGTTAATCGTTGATTGATTAGGTCATTCCATGTGTTGGAAACCCTAGCTCCCAGTGTCAGAGTCCCGTCGGTGCTCCTCCTTGTATGTGTGGATACCAGTAGAGGTAATGTACGATCAGCACCAGGACGATCAGAACGCAAAGGACTGCACTGCATCAACTGACGCGCTTCATCAGTAATCCGCAACTGCGCATCTAGTGGTAAACCTTGTGGCCTTCTACCTCGGCTAGATCTTGGGATCACCATGTTAGAGGGAAAAGTTTTGTTTTATCTCTGCGTGGCCCAACTGGAAGTGCACAAGCCCAAGGGTCAGCACAGTCGTCGCCCTGCGGCGAAACGCTGACCACGCCATCTACTCGACCACCATTGGAGCCTCCTCCAGATACCGCCACACTTCTGTCAGCTCGTTGGGGATCACCTTGGTGGGCGAGATCCCCTAGAGAACAGCGCGGAGGCACGTCGATAAGAGTGCGGCCGAGTCCACCATCATGGACATGCACTTCTTGGTGTCCTACGACTGCACTTCAGGATCCCCGCTGCAAATATTCCCTGCAAAGGAAAACCAAGTAAGAACCAAGAAAAGTATAGACCCTTAGGCTCGCCCAACTCGGGGACTCGCCAGCAGAGCGACCCGCCCGCTCGCGGACTCGCTGATGCAGTGACCATCCCACTCGGGGACTCACCCGCTACTACAAGAAAAAAATCTCAACAAAATACTTACCAAGAAGTGGGCGGCAGAGCCCCGTGGTAAAGTCCTAAAGATCCGTCAATTTATCCTGGAGACCCACAACAAGTGTGTCTCAGACCTTCCGCTCGTCCGCTGCCATAGCAACATCGACCTTGGACCTTTCCTCCGACGAGGTCGTTTCCGCCATCACGGCCTTGAGCTCCCTTTCCAGGGCTGCGATTCGCTCCTCCGGAACAGTCAGCGAAGATTTGGCAGTCTCTAGCTCGGAAGCAGGGAAAATACCCTCGCGGGCCTTGGTGATTGCGGCGGTTTGGTCCTCTGCAAATAAAAATAGAATGAGATTCTACACAACAAAAAAAAACTAACAGCCCAAGTACTTGAACACCAACCTGTAGTCGCTTGAAGCTGCTGATTCACCTCCTGCACGGATCGGAGGTCGCATTCCAGGTGCTCCTTTGCGGCTAATCACTCCGCTGAATCACGCTGAAGACCCTACAAAGAAGAAACACACGTAAGCTAACAACAAAGTTTCTAAGTGCCTAGCCACTAAAATTCAGCGAATAGCCACTTGGGGACGGGACAATAATGTTTCTGAGTGCCTAGCCACTGAAATTCAGCAACTAGCCACTCGGGGACTGGACAGCAAAGTTTCTGAGTGCCTAGCGCTGAAATTCAAAGACTAGTCACTCGGGGACTAGACAGAAAATTTTCTGAGTGCTTAGCCGCTAAAATTCAGCGACTAGCCACTCGAGGACTGGACATCAAAATAAATAAAAATCCACCTGCTGAAATTCAGCAAGTAGATCCTCGAGGACTAGACATACCTGGAGGACTGCACCCAACATGTTGTGCACCTCGATGGCGTCAAATGATGGTAGCGTGAACGATGTTTTCCCATGCTGTTCCCCAACTTCTACTTCCGAGGCTTCAGGCACCTGAGGCGACTGTGACCATGCTACCACGGGCACGGCGGAGGCCTTTGTTGTGAAGCGGGGAAAGGTCGCCGCCGGAGCACTAGTCACGGGCTCTGACGGCCCAACCACTACGATCGACTCACCCGGCTGCGACCCCGCGTCCACACCGGCCTCCGTGACAGCCGTGACCTCAACCGACGCTTCGGTTGGTGCGGCGGCTGATTCCTCCATGATAATGACGGAGTCGTCATCCTTCTTGTTCGTGCCCTCGGTCGGTGCCTCGGCCTCATCGCCCTTCCTCTTCTTGGAAGGGTCGACTCCTTCTCCAGCGGCGACTGGCGGTACCTTGGCCACCGAAGGGTGACCAATCTTGTTCATCCGAGTCCTGCAAAAAGGCATGATCAGTGATTCCAACAGCAACTACAAAAAAAACTACCCCAAATCGACTTGGCAAGATCTTACCTGGCGATAGGAATGAAGCGCAGACTGGTGCGGATGTGCGCCAGCTTCTCCAACTCAGGGCCCAGCTTGAGACTGATGCCCGTCTCAAACACCGCCAGAGCCGACGACACCGACGGCTTCTTCGACGATGAGGCCGCGGCTACAGGAACTTCTAGCCCAGTCGGTGCCGGTGCCTCCTTCAGTGGAGAAGTCTCTGCAGTTAGAGTGTCCCCAAGCCCTGGGATCACCTAGAGCCTTCGTCGAAGCCTCGGCTTCCGCATCGTTGGAGTCACTATCGGAATCAAAATTGGCCACCAACCTCGGCAGCGACGACACCCTGGGTACCTTCTTCCTCGCAGGTGACTTCACCTTGCGAGTGGTTTTTGCCAGAGTGGCAACACGCCTCGAGTTGTGCTCTTGCACGTCGCCTTCGTCCCCGTCATGTTCCTCAAGGCTCCTGCTAGCCTCGAGTTCATGTTGCTTCTGCCCGCGGTATTTCGAGCCGCGGGAGGGGGTGCAGTGATCTCCACCGTCTTGTCTTCGTCATCGGCGCACTCGTCAAAGTCCTCTCCGACCTCCAAGGAGCTCTCTTCACCGGAGGGAGGAAGCCAGCCCTCCAAGACCTAAAACAACTGAGAAAGACACAAAACATCAGAAAACTGCAAATGCACTTCTGCGACTACGAAGTCGAGAAACAGTAAAGAACCCACTGTAGGCGACTGTCACTTCCGGTTGGTAGTGTACGGGGCAAGCCCCACCTTCGGATCGATGTATTCCGCGTCGGTGATCTTCTTGAGTATGGCGACATAGTTGTCGGTGCTCCAATCGGCCATGCAGGCCTTGGTCCCATCATCCCTGCCGGTGTACTCGTACATCCAGTGGGAGTGACTGGCCAGCGGCACCAATCATCGTCCAAGCCAGCAGTTATACAAGTTGATGGTTTCAAGCCCATCCTTCTTGAGCTGATGGATCTGCGTCAGCATTTCGTCCACGACCATCCTCTGGTCATGGAGGAGCTTGGCCACTTGCAGCCGGCATGGCTCGCTCCTGTCATTGGTGAATGTCGGGAGCGACACCTCTCCATCTAGGGTCAACACGCTGACATAGAACCAGTACTTCTTCCATTCACTGGCTGCCTTCTTAGGCAACATGAGGTCGAGGAATGGGGCCTTGGCATGGAAGGTGAGGCCGCCTGCTACGAGCATCGGGCTGCTGGCTCCTTCGCGGCCGACGCGCCCGTGGAACAGCTCCTGCCACAAGGGGAAGTACGGGCGGCATCCGACATAACACTCGAAGAACTCCACAAAAATGGTGAGTTGCTCGATGCTATGGGGCCCCAGATATGAGGGCTTGATGGCATAGTAGGCGTAGAACCGCCAGAAGAAGATCGATGTGGGGAACCCTAGCCCCCTCTCCAGATGGCTGGAGAAGCAGATGAACTCGCCGGCGCAAGGATCCGGCTCCTTTTCTCTAGCCGGGGGAATTCGCCATTTCCCCTTGAAGAGGATCCCCGCGTCTTGATATGAATTCAAAGACGCCATGGTGCACTTGGATTTACCCCACAGTTCCTTCGGAGGCACATGGAAAGGAGATTTGGATCCACTCGCTTGCTCTGGAAATTCTGGACCAGGAGGGAATGGAAGATTGAAGGATGCGCGAGATCGGGGGAAATGTGAGGAAGACTCGCAACTCCCCTATCACTCTCCTTATATAGCGGTTGCTTACCGCCAGTTTCGGAGGAGCCATTACCGCGCAGTGATTACGCCAATATTACCGTTGGATTACCCAACGGCTAGTTTGACTAAAATGACGGTCCAACTTCGTCTACTGGACTCAACGACCCATTCGCCAGAGCTGCGATTCTACTACTCGCCGATGCAGCACTTCGACTGGTCGCCAATGTTGCGACTAGAGAAACATACAGAGGATTCCTTCCTTCTTTGAGGGAGTCCACCGCCGATTCGACGGGGCATCCAAATTGGACCCATATACTCCGAGTGCCAAAGAACACCTACGACGAATCAACGATGGCCTCGGGGACTACTGATGGGGATATTCCAAATGCGGTATGCCCAGCAGTATGTTCCCCTACTGGATCCAATTCCCAGTGAGTGGGCCTGCAGGACGGCGACTGGATCACGACTCAAGAAGGAGCCTGGCGACTGGAAGTTGAAGGCCCAGAAGCGTATCTAGGCCCACTCGGATTAGGTCAAAACCCTCTGATTCCTTATCCAACTCGGTTGTAGATCTATAAACCCTAGCGATGTATCCCTATATAAACCTCCTTAGGGTACTCTTTGTACTCACGTTCCATCATACACCCCATCGACTTGCTGCCTAGCCGCCGAGCTCGCCACCCTTGTACTCAAGCAATAATACAATCTAGCAGGAGTAGGTCTTTACCCTTTGGGGGGCCGAACCTGGGTAAAACCATGTGTCTCTGACCTCATCTCGCACCGCAGATGGCTGGCCACCCTTGACCCTCGTTCTACTACTCGCTGCCAGTTGTAGAATTTGTCGTGGCCATCCCCACGACAATTGTGTTCCAGCAGTCGCGGCGGAGGCCCTCGCCATGAAGCAAGGAAACGTCATGGTCGTCACCGCTGGAGCACTGGCCGCGGGCACCAACACCTCTGCTAGCACGGTCGTATTGTCTATCTGTGAGCTCGGGACCGCTTCACCCTCCGAGGCGATGGTGACTGCGACTGGCGCCTTGACCAGTGCTTCGACTGGCCCTTCCGTCATAGCAGCGGAATCTCCCTCCTTCTTCTTATTTGTGCCTTCGATTGGCGCCTTGACTATGTCTCCCTTACTTTTATTGGAAGGGTCGGCTTCCCCTCCGGGGGAGACTGGCGGAATCTTGGCCACCAAAGGGTGATTGATCTTCTTGGTGCCTGTCCTGCAAAAATACACGGTCAACGACCTGCTAAACGACCCCAAAAACTACTGCGTGGCACCCGGCGCAAACTTTCCTGGCGACAGGGAGAAAGCGCAGGCCAGTACTGATGTGAGCTGGCTTCTCCAATTCCGGGCCCAACTTGCGACTGAGCCCCCTTTCAAACATGCTCGCAGACCACGACACTGCGGGATTTTTCGATGACAAGGCCGCGGCCGCAGGCACTTCCGGCCCGGGCGACACAGGCCCCCCTTTAGTGGCGAGGACTTTGATTCTGTGGCCATGGCAGCCCCTGGCCCCGAAAGCACCGAAAAGGGCAGTGGGATCGCCACGAGTGGAATCACGCCCTGCACCACATCTTCAGCTCCCAATCCCTTCACTAGAGCCGGATCCTCCGGGACCTTAGTTGAGGCCCCAATCTCCGCGTCATCGGGCTCTTCGTCTGACACAAAAACTGCCACCGATCTGGGCAGCGACACCTCCTTCGGCACTGCCTTCTTCACGGGCAACTTCGGATGCCGTGCAATCTTCGCTGGCATAGACACGCGTCGTGAGGTGTGCTCTTGTGTGTCACCTTCATCACTGTCACGCTCCTCGACGCTCCGACTCGCCTCGATCTCACGCTACTTATGCCTGAGGGTCTTCCGAGCCACGAGCGCAGGCACGACAACTTCCACCGCCTCGTCCTCGCTATGAGCGGACTCATCTGAATCCCCTCCAAGCTCCTTGGGGATATATTCTTCGACTGGAGGGAGCCAGTTCTCCAGGACTTGAAACAACTAAAAAAGGACAAATGAGTGATGATTCATTCAGAGCAAATATAAAACCGTGACTACACAAACTATGACTACGAAATCGTAAATTGCAACTGCGAGATCAGGAAGGAAACTTACTGTTGGAGCCTAACGCTTCCCGGTAGCGGTATATGGAGCGAGCCCGGCCTTTGGATCAGTGTACTCCTCCTCCGTAATATTCTTTAGCATGGCGGCGTAATCATCGGCATCCCAGACCATCGAGCATGCATTCGTGAAGTAGTCCTTGCCGGTGTATTGATACATCCAGTGGGATCGGGTGGTTAGCGGCACCAGTCGCCGCCCAAGACAGCAGTTGTATAGATTGATGGTTTCTAGACCCTCCTTCGTCAGCGTCTGTATCTGCGTCAACATCTCGTCCACGACCATCCTCTGGTCATCGGGAAACTTGGTCGTCAACAACCGGAGCGGATCGCTCCTCTCGGCAGTATACATTGGGAGCGACACTTTTCCGCCAGGCATCGATTCACTCATGTAGAACCAGCTCTTTTTCCACTAGCTGGCGGCTTTCTTCGGCTGCTGAAGCTCCATGAATGTGCCCTTGGTCTTCAACTGGAAGGTAACGCCGCCAGCCGCCAGGATTGGGCTGCCTGTCCCTTTGCAGCTGACACGGCCATGTAATAGAGCCAGCCACACGAGAAAGTAGGGGCGGTAACCTAGGTAACACTCGCAGAAGTCCACGAAAATGGCGAGCTGCTAGATGTTGTGCGGCCCCAGATCTGACAGCTTGATCGCGTAATACGCACAGAATCACCGAAATAAGATTGATGTGGGGAAGTCGAGCCCCCTATCCAGGTGGCTCAAGAAGTAGATGAACTCTCCGGGGCGAGCTTTGGGCTCCGCCTCCCCAGCCGCAGGGATTTGCCATTTCCCCTTGCCGAGAATCCCCACTTCCTGGAAGGATTTCAGCAAGGCCGTGGTGCATTTGGATTTGCCCCACAGATCCTTTGGAGGCGCCATCGACAAGATCAAAACTCGCTCGGTCCGGAAATTCTGGATTGGGAGAAGACATAAGGCTAAGGGTACGAAGTGGCGGAGAAATGCGAAGAAGATTCGTAGCTCCCCTTGTCACTCTCCTTATAAAGGAACGCTTCATACCAGTCACGGAGGATCCGTTACCTTGCGCTAATTATGCCAATATTACCATTGGATTACCCAACGGCTAGTTTGACCAAGATGACGGTCCAACTTCACTTACTCGACTCGCCGACCCCCTCGCCAACGCTGCGATTCGACTGGTCGTCAATGCTGCCACTAAAGACACACACACAGGAGATTCCTTCATTGAGGGAGTCCACCGCTGATTTGACTGGGCATTCAAATTGGACCCACCTACTCCAACTGCTTAAGAACACTTGCGCTGAACCAACGCTGGCCTCGGGGACTACTAATGGGGATATGCCGAATGGGGTATACCCAGCAGGATGTTTCCAACTGGACCAAGCCCCTGGCAAGTGGGCCTGCTGGACGGCGACTGGAATACGGCTGATGATGAAGCCTGGTGATTGGAAGCTGGAGGCCCAGAGCGTAGTTAGTCCCAGTCGGCTTAGGTCAACTGACTCGGGTTTTTTTATCTGTAAACCCTAGTGAGGTACCCCTATATAAACCTCCCTAGGGTACTCTCTGTACTCATGTTTCATCATACACCCCATCGACTCGCGGCCTAGCCGCCGATCTTGCCACCATTGTACTCAAGCAATAATACAATCTAGTAGGAGTAGGTATTTACCCTCCGGGGGGCGAACCTGGGTAAACCCCTTTGTATTTGCCTTCATCTCGCTCAGCAGATGGCTGATCGCTCTTTCCCCAAATCCTACTACTCGCTACCCCTGGTAGCGTCTGCCGTGGCAATTCCCATGACATTCCGAGAAAGAAAAAGGAAACCGGAAAAAGTTCCGTGAGAGAACGGGAATCGTTCCGGGAAGTTCTGAAGTCGTTCGGAGGAAATTGAAGGGTGCTTCGGTTCAAATTGAATTTTGTAATATGTATTTACATATTAATAAAATAAAATATTAAAATCTAATTTGAAAGGGTATTCCACTAATGGGCCAAACTTCCTAGAAAAAGGGCCCATGAGGGAAGCCGCAAGAGGGAAGGGACAAGGCCCATGTGCCTAGGGTTTGGGGCGCCTAGGGCCGCTCCCTCCCTTGGCCGGCGAATAGGGTTAGGGTTTAGGGCGCCCTAGGGTATCTCCCTCCCTCCCTTGGCCGCCTCTTGGTGCCTTGGGGGAGGGGCAAGCCTGCCCCCTCCACCCCTATATAAAAAGGTTGTCCCCCCTTGCAGGAGGACACACAACACCAAGGCCACGAGTTGGGAGCCCTCCTCCCTCCTCTATGCCCTTCCTTCCTCCATCTCCTATCTCTCTCTCTAGTTGTTCCTTGTGCTAGAATGGTCCCATGATAGGACTGCTCGCGCAAAATATGACGCACCATGTCAACACCCAGATTTTTAATCCCATATGCCTGTTATGCCATACATCGCAATCCCAGGATTACCATTTTTGCGAGACATAACAGATTGGATATCACAGTACATCATCCATTACAAACCATACATAAGGTCTTACAACAAATAAAGGATCTCATGATCCAGTCTTACTACAATTCAGGCAGCGAAATAATGTAATAATAACGATAGCGTAGGTGAAGCTCCATCTTCATGGTCACAGGCAATGCTGACGATGGGAGATGATCCTAGTTGTCATAACATTTTCATCATAAAAATCATCTGGTGTTCAAGAACACATGTCAAAACATTTCAGTAGAATGACTCATCATTCTAAGGTTTTCATAACCATTTTCACCAAGTATTCCTATCTAAAGTGATCAAGATTTATGCTTAGCACTAGCAACTACAAGTGGGGGTAAACACTAATGAGGGGTGGTAATCAAGTGTGAATGATCTAGGTGCAATCTCATGCCTCAGGATGACATCAAGATTATCTATCTTAGGTCAAGTTTTATGCTCTTTATGCTACCTTTAGAACATCTTTCTAAACTCTACAAATCACTAGGTAAACTTTAAAGGAAAGCTTTGATAAAGAGGTAAAATACTAAGATTGCAAGTAAAACTAGGATGGGGTATAATCCAATTTATCTAAACAAGCATGCTTAATGCATTGCATATGTTATTTAACTTTCATAGTTCCAAGTGTTAGCTTGCTAAGTCAATTGGTAGTATTAGGCTTGCATAATTGCAAGTATAAGCTTGGTAGGATAGCTTTCCTTGTGCAGAGCAATGGTTGAAGTTCTCCTCGGCTTCTTCCTCGTAGTATCCTCCTTCCTCATCGTATCCTTGGTCGGTACTATATTCTATAAATAAATACGAGGTACACAATAACCAAACAATACTTAACTATTTCTATTTATCACACCAAGGTTTTCACTAGATGATATAGGATCATCACAAGCATTACAACCATTAAGGCAAGGTTTTAATTATTTTATTTGGAAAAGTAATTAATACTCATTGAAAAACTACTTAAGATTTAATATTCCCCAACTAAACCATGGGATCATGTTGACACATGTCATCACCACATATTTTAGTACATGGGAATGTGATTTAAAGTGGTGTCACAATTTAATAAGGTTTAACCTTTTTATTTTAATTAATTAAAGTGACTAGAAATGCCTATGGGGCATTCTTTTATATTCAAAAAGGTCTTGTTAAATGTGATTTTTGAGAGTTGGAATCAACTCAAAAGCTTTCATGGTTGAATTTTCAATAAATTTTGAATGCAGAAAAGCTTCTGCCTTGTTATTTTTACCATGGGTGATCTACAAATCTAAATGGTTGGTATCCAATGGGCTTGGATTAAGCATTCCAGTACCTTTCTAATAAAATTGGTTTCATGCAATTTGGTTCAGTGAATCGAGATATATTGGTTTTTTAAACTAGGTACAGAACTGAGTTTGAAACTAAAAGAATAAACCTAAATTTGAATTACTAGGTTGCGCGGGATGTTAACTGGGCCGGCCTACTACGCACAGCGCGCGCGGGCTGGTTAAGTGAATAACCCCACCAGTCAGTGAGACAGAGGGGTGCACAGCGGTATCGGGGGATGTGGACCGGACGATCAAGCTCTAATCCTACGGCTGCAGTTCATCATCCATGTCGAGCAACGCCGGCGAGACAGAACCCTAGCCCGACCAGTGGGGGTCGTGGGAGGCTCACCAGGGCTCAGGCGATGGTCGGCGATGGGGGCGAACGACCAAGTCGAAGACGGTGATCCTCCTGGTGCCGACGGCTTCTCCTGGGGCGGCTCCAATCAACGGCGGCCTTCTCCTCCAGCAGCGGCAGACTCTGGCCAAATTCCGGTGATGTGCTGCTCGCCTTGCTCCGGGGGTGAGGTGGGGTGCTTCTGAGAGAGAAGGGAGTGAGATGGTGTGCTCAAATCGAACGGGGGTGGCCTCCTTTTATAGTGCCTGAAGGGGACCGACAAACACTGACTAAGCTCGTCGTGGTCATCGGCACAGCGGGCTAAAGGCATGGGAGACGATAGGGGCGGTGCTGTGCTCCCTAGCGAAGCTCAACGGCATGGCTATGCGGCGTGGGGCGGTGTAAAACGGTTAGAACATTGCGACGCTCTGAATGGGTCCAACGGAAGAATTCATGGCGCACGGGCTGTCATGGTCGCGCGGCGATTGTCGTGGTATTGCCGACGAGTACGCCATGGAGGGGTCCTCACAGTGCGTGTTTAGAGACGTGGGGGAAGGCAGATGGTTGACGGGTACGAGGTAACACAGCTAACCCAGGTTCAGATCCCACAATGGTGGCGAAATCCTACTCCTGCTATAAATCACTATAAGGGCAATACACCGAGTTACAGGGATTGGTTCGCTGTGCAAGGTGACTAGAAAGTCTAAGTTATCGTCTAAAGTTGTGCCCTAAAGGCTCCCATAGGCCCGACTTATATAGTCGTCAAGTCCTAGGGTTACAGGGAAAAGACCTAGCCGGACAGGTTACAGAGTCCTACACCGTCTATTACTAGTCTTGTGTATCTTGCACTCCAAGGCTCCAGGTACGTCAGTGACTCCAACCGTAGCCTTCCTTTATCCGGCATGGGCCTCCCTTCTGGATCCATCTAACTGGGCCGCCCAGCAGGCCATGGTCCATGCTACCAACTGTGGGTCACCCGGGTTATCCGGATAGGAGACATGCTATGAGGATACCCATATAGCATATCCCCAACAGTAGCCCCTGGATAACTCCGAGATCTTGCGTCGTCTTGCCTCTTCACGTGAAAATGCTTCGTCTAGAAGGATGTTGGCAAATTGTCAAGCAATATCTTGTAGTCCTCCTAAAGAACCCTGCAAGGTTTTCTCCGTCTTCAACTTGTAAGTAAGAGAAATGCTGAATCTTCCATTGTACTCTTCCGTAGCCGGAATGGATCTGTCCATACCGGAATCTTCTGATGTGACAGCTCATCTGCCTATGTCAGCTAGGACGACGTAGACGTAGGTCAGCGACGCCTCGTAACTCACTCATGCATAGAACGCAATCATGTCCTATTTTCCTGCGCGAGCGATACGAACCGTTGGCGGCGACGGTTGGGGACGTAGCAAAATTTCCACGCACGTTCGCGAACACGTCGTCTACATGGCAACCGTCCGATTAAGCTGCACGAATCTTGATGCTAGAGATCATAAATAGTAACTGCGGTGGAATTTTCTACTTTTCACCTCATTCTGTCCTCGCATCGTCTTGTTCCTCTAGCGCGTGCCTCCTCGAGCTCTTCGCGCAAACTCGCGAAAAACCCTAGCCCCAATTCTCGCCAGTCACCTCCAAACTCACTGCATGTCTAGCAGTAGCACTACCCCTTCCATGGCGGTGTCGAGCGAAGCCGCGGCGAAGCCGGCGAGCTCCGTTGTCGTGCCTCCAGAAGGTTTGGTCATCCCCGTCTCGGCGGTGGTTGAGTCCACCGGCGGCGACCATAATCCAGCGGCGCTGGAGCCACTGGAGGAGGAGCTTGATTCTCACAAGGGAGATTGGCGCGGTTCAGATATCACGGACCGTGACATCAAGGAGCTGACACTACTAGGAAAACGGCTATAGGTAATCCACACATCCGTGGCGCACGTGCTAGTGGTGCCCCACGGGTAAAGTAGGCATGGCGCACTGCCCACAGGTGCCCTACGGCTGCTCCGTGGCGTGGGGCACATGGGGTGGTGCGCCACGCCTATGTGGTCCAGGCATGTGTGGTCAAGACACACATACCGTGGCGCACTAGGTCAAGGTGCGCTACGATGTGCAACTTAGTCGTGGGCACTCGGCCTAGTGCGCTATGGGGCTGTCGTTGCAGCGTTGGTCACTTAGCCGTGGCACTCGTCCTAGTGCCCTCGGCTAAGTCTACACCAACTCCACCCTCCCCGGATCGCCTTTTTAGGCTTTCTAAAAATAAAAAAATGATAAACACTTCAAAAAATAAAATCATTTCATATGTAGGTAGGTAATGTGGTATAGTTTCTAGGAAAATTAACAAACATGATTTTCCACTTATTGTGCAAAAAAAAGTCATGCCACGGTAAAATGGCCGTAACTTTTGCATACGATGTCGAAAAAAATCGTATAATATACCAAAATGACGAGAACGAGATTTCGCGTCCGCTCGCAACCACCCCTGGTTGTTTAGATATTTTTTAGATTTTCAAAATTCGAAAAGAGTAAAAAGTTACGGTCAAAAGACCGTTTTTTCCTGCATAAAAAAATAGAGAAAACTTACCCGTAGCGCACCACCACCTAGTGCGCCACGGATAAGCTTGGGCAGGATTAAAAATTTGAATCCTCACCCCGCCCACCTACCTTTCCCTTCCCCCTTTTCCCTCCCCCTTTTCCCTCTCCCTTTTCCTTTCCCTTCTCCTTCTTCCTTCTCCTTCTCCTTCATCCTTCTTCCTTCTCCCTTCTCCTTCTCCTCCTTCCCCTTCTCCTCTCCTTGCAGTGACGGCGCGACGACGGCCTCCTCCTCTCCTTGCAGTGATGGTGTCGCGGCGGCGGCGGCGCAACGGCGGCCTCCTCCTCTCCTTGCTGTGACGGCGGCGCCGCCCTCCCTTCCTCCCTCCCTTCCTTCCTCTCTTTCTCCATCTCTTCCTCTATCTCTTCCTTCATCCCTCTCTTTCTCCATCTCTTCCTTCCTTCTTCCCTCTCTTCCTACCTTCCTTTCTCCAACCACACCCTTCCTACCACCTCGATGCCGGCGAGGACTAGAGCGGCCACGGCCTCCCGCACCTCCCTGCCACGGCCATGCTCCGACGAGGTGACACGACTGCGGCGACGATGCACGGACCCGATTACTTTTGCAATTCAAAACGAGGGTGTTTTTTGCATTTTTTTGTTTTTTGAAAAACACATCCGTGGCGCACCCTGTACCCCTAGCCGTGGCGCACCTGGTAGTGCGCCATGCCTATCTCGACACAACCGTGGCGCACCATGCAGTGCGCCGTGGCTATGAGATAGCCGTAGCGTGAGGCCCGTGGCGCACAGCTAGTGCGACACTGAAGGCCTTTTCAGGTGCGCCACGAACAGGCGTTTTCCTAGTAGTGTGATCTCCGAGGGCTACTTTCCTGCGACGGAGGGGCTCGCCTGGCGGGTGGCGCCGGCTGGCGAGGTGACACCTTCTCCCCAAGCCGGAGAAAAAGTGTACCTCAAAGCCCAACTGGTACGCGGCGTCTCCCTGCCCATCTCCAACTTCTTCCTCTCCGTCTTAAACCACTATAGAGTCCAGCCCAGAAGCTTTCTCCCAACAGCATCCTAGCGCTTAGCAATTACGTGGCGCTCTGCGAGGGTTACCTAGGTATTAATCCTAGGCTAGATCTCTTCGTGTATTTCTTCACCGTCAAGCGTGAAGCCGGAGCTAGCAAGGATGAACTTAGAAATTGCGGCACCATAAGCTTCAAAATCCGTCCTGGCCGGCGGTTCCCCGACATCGTCCGCCACGAGTCCTGCAAAAACTGGCAGCGTACTTACTTCTACGGCCCAGATATCCCTCTGGCTGGCCAAGAAGTAACATACCCGGACTTCGTAGACGGAGCCGCCGATGAAGCCTCATCATGGATATCCCAGGCCTCCTTTCCCTTCGACCTTGATGCTTCCCGCGCCATAAGGCGGATAGAATGGTTTGTAGAGACGGGTTTGACCGGCTTGGACCTAGCCATGTGCTGGTTCATCAGGAGAATCCAACCTCTGCAGCACCGCGCGAAGCTCATGCACGAGTATACCAGCGACAGAAGGGATAGACTCCGCATCTCCGTGGACAACTTCTCGAGTGACTCCGTCAAACTCTGTCTTAAGGACATCGTCAAGGTGAAGGACAAGCAACGTGGCTTCACCATCACCAACGACATGTTCGTAGACAGCAAGTGCCCAAAGGTAAATGTTTATTTTTTGTTGTGACATACTCCAGTTCTTCCGTATAGCCATTTTCATCTCATCTAACATGGTAACTTATCACTTAATAGCTTAGAAATCTAGAGGAGGACAGCATGGCTGCCCAAATCTACGATCCAAATATAAAGAAAGTCACGGTCGTGTCCGACGATGATGCTCCATCGGCGCGAAAGCGGAAGAGCTCCACCTCTGACGCTGCCGACGGAGGCAAGAAGAAGAAGACGAAGGGTGGAGCCTCGAAAAATACTACCGCCTCCCTGGAGGTAGATAAAAGAAAGACTACTGGGATCCCTTTTGCCAAAGCACCCCCACTTGTGTAAGCTTCTTTTCCTCCGACATTGTCTATTCATCTGTCTTGCTCCTGTACTTATGCACTTTGCACGTTTCAGGAAGAAAGCCACGACCATCCTAAAGAAGACCTCCAAAACATTGGGGGCTTCTAGAACCATTAAGGACATGCTGCATCGTGATGCATCTCCTGTCATCGCCCCTGTCACTCCCTCCGTCAAGCCTTCGTCTGCCCCGACAAGCTCACAAGCTAAGGAGGCATCTGGCCCTTCTGCCATGGAAGTGGACTCAGATGCCTCTACTGAGGTTGCCATTGTCGGCGACCAGGCGATGCAGGAGAGTGTCGCCCACCAAATGGCTGAAGCTCGGGGTAAGGATGCCATCGGTAGCGGTAAGGTGGGTGGAAGCTTGTACTTCTGCCATAGGCGGCGCCCCCGCACCCAAGAAAACCATAGATTATCCGAATATAGTATATCCGGTGCTTACACCGGGTAGCACTGCTCTGGTTCTAGGTGCGGCACCGACATCTCCGACGTGCGGTCCAGAGGATCTCCTCCGACAAGCAGAAATCTTGCAAGGAAACAGCGCATCCTTTGGCAAGCTGCTGGTCGAGAGTGCTACAAACCTCAAGATCATCGCACTTGTAAGTTTTATTTCCCTTTTGTATTTCATATGAGTATCCCACTGTAGACCCCGAGGATGTAGACAGAAAACCATAGGTCTTTGTGTCTAGATGCTCTAAGAGTGACTAAGCTAGACAACTTCTCATTGTAGCCCCCAAGCATATAGGTGGAATGAAGTATTCCAACTAAATGCTTTAAGAGTAGCATACGCAGTGTTTATTAATTTCAATACTATAGCCCCCAAGCCTCTAGTTGTAACTGAGTTAGTTCCGACTAGATTATTAAAGAAAAGCTAAGCATATATCCAAGTTAAAAAACTTTATACTGTAGCCCCCAAGCTTCTAATCGAGAACTGAATTAGTTCTGACTAGATGCTTAAAGAAAAGCTAAGCATATTGCTAAGTTAAAAACTCTTCGTTGTAGCCCCCGAGCGTCTAGGTGGATTTTTTCCGGCTAGATGCTCCAAGAAGACCAAACAACGTTTAACTTTTTCTTCTTTCCACAAAACGAGAATGCTCGAAGGGGCTTGGACAACAACAAGTATCAGCAAATGCGCGCAGACTTGGAAGCTAAAAAGGGTAAAACTGCCTTCTTGAAGGAACAGATCACTAAGAGCAAGCGTCTATTTTCTTTTTCGCATTCCGACTTGGTTTTGTGCCCACATTCTCCGAGTACTCACTGTGTACTTTGCTTTCTCCGACTTGCAGAAACCATTGCCAAGGCCAAGAATATTCTCAAGCAATCCAAGAACATTCAAGAGCTGGATAGCGAGAACAAAATTCTTGAGCAGGAGAGGAAGGACTTGCTGAAAATGCATGAGGAGTCAATGAAGGTCCTGCAGGACTCTGCCACCGAGGAAATGAATCGCTTGAAGGAGGAGATATCTATCTTAAGAGATCAGAAGAAAGATGCCGATGAGAAGAATCAACGCCATCATGAGGCGTATAAGCTCCTCCAACAAGAGAAAGAATCCTAGGCGGACACCCTCTGGCAAGCTGAGGCCAACATCTTCAGTAAGTTTTCTCCGTCTTGGATTTCCGTAGTCTAGATACTCTGATTTTTTGAGCTCATGCACTCCTTGTTGGATTTGCAGCTCCTATGGGCTTAACCCGGTCACCTCCTACAGCCAAAGAATGCATGGTTCTTGCCGGCAACTTCATCAACACCACCATCACGCAGGCCAAAGAGATCGCCAAGCCTCTCCAAATTAATATCAAGGCGTCGGACTCTGTGGCGAAGTACTCAGAGATCCTGCGCTGAGCCCCTGAGCGTATCACAAGCTGGAAAGCTTCATGTGCACGGGATAGTGCAAGGATGGCACTGTCCATGGTCAAGGCACACTATGTATATGCCTACATCGACATGGTAACCTCTGGCATACCCGACGTGGATGACGATGGCAAAGATATTAACCATGAATCTATCTTGTCGTCACTCGAAGGTTATGACACTAGATTTGCCGACTTGGTCGACATCAACGTCTTCGTGCCGATGAACACCATCGATGGCGGCAACCAAAGCTCCTCCGAGTCTCTTCACACCGCCGACTTTGAGGGTGGCTCTCCTGCTGCTGATGATGCTGCTTCCAAGTCGCCTGCGCCAAAGGAATGAAAAAAAAACTTGTAATATTTGTGTCACCTTTGATGCGTATGCGGAAAAAACTATGTATTTATCTTAAGGAGAAAAAACAATGTTGTATGTCCTGCTACTTAAGAACCAATTTCCAGCATGTATATATTTTTTAAGCAAGTGCTGGCTTAACCATTACTTTGGTTCTTATGCTTGACTTTTCGTGAGTCGGAAGACTCGTTGTCAGAACTATGGGCTCAGGTGATGATACCCAATGGCACCGTCAATAACCTAAGCACAAAATCGCCGACAATAAGTACCAAAAGTCACTACTCCAGAATCCGCATAAAAACGACAAAGAATGTGTAGACCAGAAAACTTAAGTTAACGCTCGTAGGCGGAATTTTCACAAATGCAATCGCAAAACTTGTGCATAAAGGTTTTACATGATCCAAAAATGAACACTAAAGGAGGTAAAAGACTCATAAATATGAGTGAACTAGAGAGCTTTATTTCATTGATCATATAAGAGGTACACAATTAGATAAAAAATTCTAAGTGTAAAAAGGATGTAGCTGTGCTATGTTCCATGGCCGATCAAGCTCCGGGTAGTCATCATCCGGGTCATGTCGCTTATGCTTATGATCCTCGTTGGGTATATCCTTCAGTTCACGATTGTCAATGAGGTAGTAAGACCCATTGAGTAGCGCCTTGCTTATGATGAACGGTCCTTCCCATGGCGGGAATAATTTGTGCGACTTATTCTGTTTAAGTCGGAGCACTAAGTCCCCCTCTTTAAACGAGCGATGCCGAACGCGGCGACTATGGTAGCTGCGTAGCTTCTGCTGGTAGATGGCGGATCTTTGGCATGCCAAAACGCGCTCCTCCTCGAGAAGGTCCACATATAGGCGTCTGGATTCTTCAGCGTCATCTTCGTCGTTGGCAGCAACTCTTGGTGCATCTTGAAATATGTCGGACGGCAGGATGGCTTCTGCTCCATATACCATGAAGTAAGGGGTGTAGCCGGTGGATCTATTGGGTGTAGTTCATAAACTCCACAGCACATATGGCAATTCTTCTGCCTAGGCTTCAGCTGCTCTATGTAGCGGTGCCTCAAGATGTGGCTTGATTCCCTGCAGAATTAATCCATTGGCTCGCTCAACCTGACCGTTGAATTGTGGGTGTGCCACAGATGCAAGATCTAGTCGGATGCCCTTCTCCCAACAATAAGCCTCCACTTCTCCGAGTGACAAATTGCTGTCGTTGTCGGTGATAATGCTATGTGGGAGACGAAATCTCACCACTAGATCCCGGACAAACCTGAGGGCAGTTGCCCCATCAAGCTTTCTAATGGGTTTAGCTTCTATCCATTTAGTGAATTTATCAACTGCTACTAGCAGATGTGTAAACCCACAAGGTGCCGTCTGTAACGGTCCCACCATGTCTAACCCCCAGACTGCAAACGGCCAAGTTATTAGTATTGTTCGCAATTCTTCAGTAGGAACATGTGGTTGTCGGGCATAATACTGGCATCCCATGCATGTCTGAACTAGCTTGTTGGCGTCCGCCTTAGCGTTCAGCCAGTAGAATCCTTGCCGGAAGGCTTTCGCGACCAACAATCGAGGAGCGGGGTGATGCCCGCAATCTCCGAGATGGATTTCGCGTAGGATTTCCATACCTTCTAGCTGGGAAACACATTTTAGGTATACACCAGTAGTGCTCCTTTTGTAGAGTTGTCCATTTATTATGGTATAACCCTTTGCTCGTTGTACTATTTGCCGTCTTTCGACTTTGTCATCGGGCAAAGTTCCGTGTTCGAGATATTCCATGAACGATTTTGTCCAAGCTGGAGGGACCTTTGTCACTATGTTGACGAAAGAGTCATCTCTATCCGGGTTGTCAATGTCGGCTCTCTTCACAGATGGTGTGCACAGATGCTCTAGGAAAACTCCTAGCGGAATTCGTTTGCGCCCTGATCCAAGCTTAGATAGCAGATCAGCTGCCTCCTTTTGCTCCCTAGGTACATACTTGACTTCGTAGCCCAAGAATCTCTTGGCTATCTCGTCCACTTCGTCTCGATATGCCTCCATCATAGGGTTTCGCGCATTCCAGGTGCCAGCCACCTGCTGGGCAACCAAGTCAGAATCTCCACAGCAAACTATGCGCTTGATGCCAATATCCTGGGCTACACGTAGTCCGTGAATGAGTGCTTCATACTCCGCCATGTTGTTTGTAGCCTCGAAGTGGATCTGCAGAACATAATGTAGCTTGTCTCCTGTTGGTGATTGTAGCAATACACCAGCCCCCGAGCCGTTGAGCAGCTTTGATCCGTCAAAGTGCATCACCCTGTACTCTGGTTCTGGCAACGGGGTAGCATCTGGCATCTCCATCCAATCTGCAACAAAATCCGCCAAGTCTTGTGACTTGATAGCGTCGCGTCTCTTGTAAGTGATCTCGAAGGCGGCAAGTTCAATGCCCCACTTTGCGACCCTTCCCATAGCGTCGCTGTTTTTGATTATGTCGGACAGTGGAGTCTTGCTCACCACTGTGATTGGGTGCTCCTAAAAGTAATGCCTCAGCTTCCTTGAAGCAAGGAATAATCCATAAGCTATCTTCTCGTAGTGCGGGTAACGCTGCTTGGATTCTGTCAAGACCTCGCTCACATAGTAAACTGGTCGTTGAACTCCGTGCTCATAGCCTGGTTCCTTCCGCTCTACCACGTCGACGATGCTAATTACCCGGTTGGTTGCCGCCATGTAGATTAATAGGGGCTCGCCAGGCTCAGGGGCTGCAAGGATAGGTGCTGAGGAAAGAATCTCCTTGAGATGCTTCAATGCTGCATCTGCGTCGTCCGTCCACGTGAATTTGTCCGCCTTCTTCAGCAACTTGTACAGCGGCAGAGCCTTCTCTCCAAGTCGGCTGACAAACCGACTAACTGCTGCAACACAACCTGTTAGTCATTGAATGTCCTTTAGGCATGTTGGACGGTTTATGTTTAATATGGCCTTGATTTTCTCCGGGTTGACCTCGATTCCACGCTGGGAAACGATGAAACCCAACAATTTGCCGGCTGGAACCCTAAAGACGCACTTCTTAAGGTTAAGCATCATGTTGTATTTCCGGAGATTATCAAAGGTTTCTTTTAAGTCAGAGATTAAGTCATTTGACTTTCTAGACATCACCGCGATATCGTCCACATAGGCGTGAACATTCCGACCAATTTGTTCATGTAGGCAACGCTGCAATGTCTGCTGGTACGTAGCACCTGCATTTTTCAGCCCAAAGGGCATCATGACATAGCAAAACGTGCTGTATGGGGTAGTGAACGAAGTGGCCAATTGGTCCGACTTCCTCATCTTGATCTGGTGGTATCCTGAGTATGCATCGATAAAACACAAAAGTTTCGAGCCAGCCGTCGAGTCAATGACTTGGTCAATGCGAGGCAGAGCAAACGGATATTTGGGACATGCTTTGTTTAAGCCGGTGTAATCAACGCACATTCTTAATTCATTGGTTCCCTTTTTGGGGAAAAGTACAAGATTGGCCACCCATTGGGTGTGAAGGACTTCTCGCATAAATCTAGCCTTAAGTAACCTAGTTATCTCTTTGCCAATGGCGCGTCTCTTCTCATCTCCAAAGCATCGTAGAGGTTGCTTCACTGGTTTGCATTTTGGATCAATGTTTAGGCTGTGCTCGGCAAGTTCCCTAGGTACACCTTTCATGTCGGCAGGTTGCCAGGCAAAGATGTCCATATTCTCACGGAGGAACTCGACGAGCGCGCTTTCCTATTTGGGATCCAGGTTCGTCCCAATGGCGGTGACCTTGGAGGCATCGCCTACCACAAGTTCCACCGGCTTGGTCTCGATGGCGGCCTTGAATGCAGGAGCGGAGTCGGAGATCTGCTTCTTCGACGCGGGCATCTCTGAGTCATCGACCTTGCTCTGGATCTCTTTGAATTCTTCGTTGTAGAGGACAGCTTTCGTGAAGGCTGCTTCATTGATCTCGCAGTCCCTTGCCTTGGTAAAGCTTCCGGATACGATGATGACACCGTTTGGTCCGGGTATCTTGAGTTTGTTGTAGACGAAGCATGGCTTGGCCATGAACGTGTGGAATATGTCGCGGCCGAATATGACGTGGTACACGCTCTTGAAGGGGACCACCTCAAAGGTCATGCGCTCTTGGCGGTAATTATTAACATCGCCAAAGGCAACCTGAAGTGTAATGCACCCAAGGGACCGAGCCTCCTCACCAGCAACTACGCCGTGGAAGATGGTGTTGGTCCGCCTTAGGTTTGCCTCCATCAAGTTCATCTTCTGTAGTGTATCCATGTACATGATGTTGATGCTGCTTCCACTATCCACCATACACTTGGTGAATTCCACGCCGTAGATAAAAGGGTTGATGACCATGGCGTATTGGTTCTCTGTAGGGATAAGGTCTGGGTGGTCCGTCCTGTCCCAAGTAATTGGTACCTCCGACCAGCGCAGGAACTGGGGAACTGGGGGCAGAGTAGCCATCAGGATCCTCAGAGAGGTCTTCTGTTGTCGGACGGTGGGGGTGCTAAGGAAAGTGTGGTAGACTGGCGCCTTCTTCATGAAGGGGTTCTTGCCCTTGTCGTCGCTCTTGGCGGCGTGCTTGGGGTCAACATCCTCGTCCATGTCACTTGAATCCTTGGACTCCTCCTCCTTCTTCCCCTTGCCCTTGCCTCACGTTCTATTCTTCCGACTTCGCTTGTAGCCTTACTCCGGATCTTCCTTGAGGTCGTTGACGAACTTGCAGTGTCGATTGTTGTGGGTGGCCTTACCGTTGACGTCGAGGTGTAAGAGGCACGGCATATCGCGGTACTCCTGGTAGGTTTGGGGAATGTGAAGCGGCGCCGAGGTAGTTTCTCTTCCTTGTTGCTGCCCACGACCAGCTCCCCTTCCTCGGCCATGTTGTCTGCCATCACCTCGTCCTGCAAAAGTCATAGCAACCATGTCGATAGATTGCTTTTCTTCTGGAGCGGTTTTACGCTTTGTACTGCTGTTCCTCCGATCCTGTGTTCCAACGGCCGTTGCCGGCAGGGAGCCACGAGCATCATCGTCGGCAGCTGCGAACTCACTAGCCAACTGAATCATTTGGTTCAAGTCAAGCTGGTGATTTTCCTGCAAGCGCTTCAACTTATGTCGAAGCAACGTGCCCCTTTCCAACCCATCGATGAAGGCGGCCATGGCAGTCTGAGCGTGCACTCCTGCGCAGGAATTATTCATGTCCAGCCAGCGGGAGAGGTGGGCGCGAGATTCTCGTCTTTCTCTTACACGCACCGCTGTAGATCGCCAACAGTGCAGGGACGCTTGTATGTACCCTCAAAGTTCTTGGTGAACGCTTCTTGCATGTCCAACCAATTGCAGATGGATTTATCCTGCAATTCGTCGATCCATTGACGGGTCGTGCCCGCCAACATTAATGGGGCGTATTTGACGGCGACGTTGGGGTTGCCTCCGACAATCTCCACTGCGTTGCCGTAGTCCTGCAACCATGTGGCTGGCTTGGCGGTGCCATCATAGGGCTTGATGGTCTTGTCAATCCGGAAACCCTTGGGGTAAGTTGCGGACCGTATTGCAGGTCCAAAGCAACGTGGTCCTAGGTATGGTACTTCCCGGGCCTCGTGGATCTTATCGATCCGCGAATGTGCATCGTATGGCTCCGGGTTCTTCATCTTATCAACAGGGGATGGGCTGCGTGAACGACGCGGGCCTCCTCCGCCATGGTGACTGCTTGGTGGTGACAGAGGCGGAGGTGGCGGTGGGTTAGCCTTCTTGCTGTTACCCTCCTGCGATGCCTCACGTCTGTCATGGTTGCTTGTCGGACGCGGAGGGTCATGGCGTGACCTGCCCTTGTGTCCTTGGTTGTGCTCTCCGTCATGACGGGTCTGCTCCGCATTGTCGCGGATGATGATGCCGCCCTGCCTTGGCAGGGGCATATCCGTACGATGGTGAGCCTTAGGGTCTTCGCGATGTCGGGGGGATCGGGGCGGTGGCGATGGGCGCGTGGTCGGGCCTTTTCTCCATGGTCGGAGGATATGGTGATAGCATCCTTCCTGTTGCACGCATCCCTCTGTCTTCATTCTGATGAACCCGTCTGGGACCCGACATCAAGAGGAGATCGGTCCCTTGGCGGCTTATACTGGCTAGACTGGCAAAGCGCTGGGTCGGACTCAAGCCTCTGAGAGGTGGCCTTTTCCTGCTGCTTCACCGCCTTGGCCACTAGGTCATAGACTTGTTCCACTGACTCAGGCGATCTATCCTGCTCTAGAAGGGTCTTGGCGACGGCGAGGTTAAGGAGTGGGGTGGGCATCACACGTTTGCCCTCACTGTCAATGTATGGCTTGGCCTGTGCCGGCTTCGAGGGAACCCATCCTAGGTTTCGCCGTACACCAGGATCGTTGATGACGCGAGCCGGAGCTTTCTTGGCCTTCTGCTGCTGTAGAAGAGTTTTGTACTCGGCCTCCATTGCTCTACCTTTCTCTATGGACTTCTTCGCGTTGACCAG
Organism: Avena longiglumis; assembly: GCA_030063025.1. NCBI lineage: Eukaryota > Viridiplantae > Streptophyta > Magnoliopsida > Poales > Poaceae > Avena > Avena longiglumis. The sequence continues at coordinate 421,837,278 of CP125978.1, read as the reverse complement.
ATCTTGATCTAGCGTAGCGCCTTGCTCCGCGATGGCCTGCGCTTCCTCCAGCAGCTGCTGGCACTTCTCGTCAAGCTGAGTCATGTTCCGGATATGAGCTACGGTCAGTGGCTCAACGAGGAGATTGTCGTACATCACTCTATCAGCAGGAGTAACTTGGGCAGTAGCAGACGTAGATGTCGTAGGCGGCAAGTTTGCGGTGTTGTTACTGCTCGGGCCGGTGCCGACTTCCTTCGGCTGCTGTACTGGGCTAGGCGGAGGAGGCATGACCTTTGAGCGATCATCGTCAGCAGCAATAAGTGGCCCCTTCCCCTTTTCCAGCGCTGTAGGCGGAACTCGTCCGGGTTGATCTTCATCAATCGCCATTCCAATGGTGACGAACACCTCTCGAGACGTGATGGTATTGTTGGCTTGCTCGTCGCGCGTGTACTCCTCCTCCATCTCCTGCATGGCGGAGTCTAGTTCCTCTGGACTAAAATCTATCTCCTCTGAATTTACACTGAAGTCAGCATAAAGCACGTCAATAACAGAGTCGGAGGGTTCCAAGACTTCCTCGATGACGGGCGGTGGAGGTGCAACAGCAGCAACGATGACTGGAGGTGGTGGCGCAGCTGCGACGATGGCGGCCGGAGGCAGTGGCTAAATCGGAGGAGCTCCGTCAATGAGCGCAAGCATTGTCTGAGCTGCCGCTTCGGCCTCCACGTAGTTGTTGACGGTGTTCACCATGCCTTCGAAAGTAAGGCGTCCTGAGGCCTGCTGCCGCCTTAGAGAATGTCGGAGAAGCGTGCCATGGTCCAGTCCTTCCACAAAGTGATACATAGCATCAACATTGGGGTAGTGGGCCAGATCGGCTCATATGCGGAGCCGCCTGGCCAGGTAATCACGGGGGTTTTCGCCCTCTCTCTGAATGCAACACGCCAGATCGAAGATGGTAACCACGCCGACGAACTTGGATCTCTGCTGTCCAGATGCACGGGTGAAGCCAGCGGACTTGCAGCGATCTTCCACCTTTATACCCTGCACAGGGGTGGTTTGGGTGGGCCTTGAATTTTTCCGATCTTTGCCAGCAAACTCCAAAGAGAGATCCGACATCGACCCTTCCATGAACGTATGCTGCCCATAGGCGGTCCTTGCGGGCCTTGATGCTCCTCCGACTCCCAGGGAACTAGTGCCCGAGTCGGTTCGCCAATGAAGAGGTGGATGTCTCCGATAGGAACGATCGAACACCGCGTAGGGTTCGTCTTCGCTGGGATCCAGATCTCGTCGGGAGGGACGGTCGGAACATTGCCAGAGAAGAGAACGCGACTGATGGCTACGGTTTCACCGATTCCCGCGAAGATCTTGGTCCTCGCCCGCTGAAGAGCCTGAAGCGCCTCTTGCCCCATGGTGGGCGCCAACTGTCATGGTATTGCCGACGAGTACGCCATGGAGGGGTCCTCACAGTGTGTGTTTAGAGATGTGGGGGAAGGCGAACGGTTGATGGGTACGAGGTACCACAGCTTACCCAGGTTCAGATCCCACAATGGTGGCTGAATCCTAATCCTGCTATGAATCACTATAAGGGCAATACGCCGAGTTATAGGGATTGGTTCACTGTGCAAGGTGACTAGAAAGTCTAAGTTATCATCTGAAGTTTTGCCCTAAAGGCTCCCATAGGCCCGACATATATAGTCGTCAAGTCCTAGGGTTATAGGGAAAAGTCCTAGCCAGACAGGTTACTGAGTCCTACACCGTCTATTAATAGTCTTGTGTATCTTGCACTCCAAGTCTCCGGGTACGTCAGTGACTCCAACCGTAGCCTTCCTTTATCCGGCATGGGCCTCCCTTCTGGATCCATCTAACTGGGCCTCCCAGCAGGCCATGGGCCATGCTACCAACTGTGGGCCACCCTGGTTATCTGGATAGGAGACATGCTATGAGGATACCCATATAGCATATCCCCAACAGCGATAAACGGGGTTGTCTGGCATGTTGCTGGGGTGCTGGCGATCCTGCTTGCACGCGGCGAGGGCGGCGCGCAGTCTGTGGGCGCATGTCGAGGTTGGCGCTCTGGCGCGCTCTCGGCTCTCTCGTAGAGAGGCTTGGCATGCTCGGGCTGTGTGGTCCAAGGGCTGGCAGTGCTCGAGGCTTGGACAGGTTGTGGCGATGGACGGTGGGGAGTGTCCCAGACATGCTTGCTAGGATTGATGCTTCTCCTAGCTTGATGTCGACATGGGGGTGGCAAGTTAGGCTCGGCATGGTCACCATTGATTGCTATGGAATGCTCATAGTGGTGCTAAACCTTGTTAATTGAGCTAGATCATCTACTGAAAGTGTAGTGTGACCTATAGAGGGAACAAGGTTGGCCAAAATCACTACTCCTAATAGTCTTTGATGTTTGTTTGTTTGCTGATTACAAGGTGTTTGATGAAATGGCCGAAAGAGATTCAAATTTGAATTTTGGATTCAAACTTGGTGGGTGTGTTGGTTACATACTAGGGAGTCTCTGGTTAGTTGGAAAGGTAAAGGTGCACTAGTTTGGTTGGGTTTTGAAAAAGGGGTGATCTTCACATATGAATCAGATTCAATTTTGAAATGTGATTTGAATAAAGTTGCCAAATGTTTCTGTAAGTTTGAAAGGTGGGATTTGATTCACTTTTACTTGGTCTAGCAAGGGGTGAAAAGAAATGGAAAAGTTTCTGTTTAAAATATTGGACTAGAAACACTCAAAGTGGTCTAGTGAGCAAGATTGGCAAAACTGACCATTTGCCTTACTTGAATTGTTTTTTATTTTCTCTTGATTTTTTCTACTTGGAAATGTTTTAGATGATGTTGTTTTCATCTTCAAACCATTCCTTGATATTTAGATCAATCACACAAGTCCATTCATTCATTCATATAATCATCACATACACACATGCATTCATATGATTTAAATTAACAAAAGTTTTTTGTTAACCCTAATTTTGGTGATTGGAATTTGATAATCATTGTTCAACATTTTTGGGATGTTACAAACCTTTCCTCCTTAAACAAAATCTTGTCCCAAGATTTGAGAAAGAAGAAAGAAGAAAACTAGGATTTAAAAAGATCGGGAAACTCCGTCTTGATGTGATCTTCTTGTTCCCAGGTAGCTTCTTCTTTAGTGTGGTTACTCCACTGAATCTTGAGAAACTTGATGCTTCGGGTCCTGGTAGTCCTGAAAGCTTCCTCCAAAATACGGATGGGTACTTTGGGATATGGCAGTTCATCGTTGATCTCTATGGTCCGATGATCAATGTTCTTGAAAACTTTAGTCTTCTCTGGAACTTCAAGGCATTTGCGAAGTAATGATATATGGAACACATTGTGCACGGCTGACATCTCCTCTGGCAGTTCCAATTGATACGATACCTCTCCTCGACGATTCAGAATCTTGAAAGGTCCGATATATCTGGGGAATAACTTTCCTTTGAGCTAGAAACGCTGCATTCCTTTCAAAGGCGACACTTTGAGATACACAAAATCTCTGATATTGAAAGCGAGGTCTCCACGTCTCTTGTCGGTATAACTCTTCTATCTGGACTAGGCAGTCTTGAGGTGCTCATGGATCTTGTGAACTTTATCTTCTGCTTCTCGTAGGATGTTAGGTCCGAAAATCTGACTCTCTCCAACTTCTGAGCAATTCAAAGGGGTGCGACACTTCCTTACATACATGAACTCAAATGGTGCCATTTGCAAACTAGCTTGATAACTATTGTTGTAAGAAAATTCTGCGAAAGGCAGACAGCCTTCCCATTTAGATCCATACTCTAACACACAGGCTCTCAACATATCTTCGAGTATTTGATTTACTCACTCCGTTTGTCCATCGGTTTGAGGGTGATACGATGTGCTCAAATCTAGTCGGGTTCCTAGTCCTTCCTAGACTTTCTTCCAGAATCTCGAGGTGAAATCAGTTCCTCGATCCGATACGATGTTCTTGGGGACTCCGTGCAAACTGACAATTCTAGCGATGTACAACTCAGCTAGCTTCGAACTCTGGTAGGTGGTCTTGACTGGTAATAAATGGGCTACCTTGGACAATCTATCAACTATGACCCAAATAGAGTCATTTCCCCTACTAGAAGTAGGCAATCCGGTGATAAAGTCCACTCCAACGGAATCCCACTTCCATTCCGAAATCTGCAATGGTTGCAACAGTCCTGTGGGTCTCTGATGTCCCTCCTTGACTCTCTGACAAATATCACACTTGGCGATATAGCTACCGATTTCTCTTTTCATTTTATGCCACCAAAATTTCTCCTTCAAATCCCGATACATCTTCGTTCCTCCGGGGTGGATAGAATAAAGAGTATCATGGGATTCCATCATAATAACTTCTTTCAACTCTGAATCTGCTAGTACACAAAGACGTCCTTTGTACCACAGAACTCCTTCTTCATCCTCGGTGAATCTAGGTACTTTGCCTGTAACGATACGACGTTTAATTCCGTTGATACTAGCATTTCCTTTTTGTGCCTCCTTGATCTGACTGATCAAAGTGGGTTGAAGCTCTATGCTAGCCAAAAAACCTTCACTTACTAATTCCATTCTGAAATCCTCCATCTCCTTGTGCAAGCTTGTTTGATCCTTCAGAATCATGGAGTTCAAGCAGCACGTCAATCTGCTAAGGGCATCTGTTACCACATTGGCTTTATCGGAGTGATAGTGAATGTCTAGATCATAGTCCTTGATTAGCTCAATTCATCTTCTCTGCCTCATATTCAGCTCCTTCTGAGTGAATATATACTTCAAGCTCTTGTGATCCGAATAAATCTCACAATGGTTTCCCATCAGGTAATGCCTCCATGTCTTCAGGGCTAGAACTACAGCTGCTAGTTCAAGTTCATGGGTTGGATAATTCTGTTCATGTTGATTCAGTTGTCGGGATAGATAAGATATAACTCTTCCTTCTTGCATTAACACACATCCGAGACCGATCTTAGATGCGTCACAATACACATCAAAGGCTTCGTGATATCTGGCATGATCAAAATTGGGGCTGCAATCAATCTCCTCTTGAGTTCTTGAAAACTTGCTTAAAATTTGTCCATCCATTTGAACTTCTTGTCCTTCTTTAACAATTGGGTCATGGGTCTTGCGATACTCGAGAATCCTTCTACGAACTTGTGGTAATATCCCGCTAATCCGAGAAATGCACGAACTTGGGTTTGAGTGGTTAGGGCTTGCCAATCTTCAACATCCTTCACCTTTGCAGTGTCAACGGCAATTCCTCTGGCTGATACAACATGTCCGAGGAATCCTACCTCCTGTAACCATAATTCACGTTTGCTAAACTTGGCATACAGCTGATGCTCCCTAAGGGTTCCAAGGATGGTCCTTAGGTGTAGCTCATGTTCTTATTGTGATTTGGAATAAATCATAATGTCATCGATGAAAACAATGACAAACTTATCCAGGAAGTCCATAAAAATCTTATTCATGAGGTTCATGAAATAAGCGGGGGCATTGGTTTATCCAAAAGACATGACAGTATACTCGTATAATATGTATCTGGTGGTAAAGGTAGTCTTTGGAATATCCTCTGCGTGAATCTTGAGTTGATGATAACTAGTTGTAAGATCAATCTTAGAAAACACTTTGGCACCAGTCAACTGGTCAAACAGGTCTTCTATCTTTGGCAACGGGTACTTGTTCTTGATGGTGACATCATTCAACTTCCGATAATTGATACGTTGGAAACGTATCTACAATTTTTTATGCTCCATGCTTGTTTAGTATCTACTTTTCTTTACTTGTATACACTTTGAGGTGCTTTTTACATGTTTTCTGGTACTAACCTATTAACAAGTTGCAATGCGGATGCCTGCATTTTACTGTTGTTTTTGGTTTCAGAAAAGTTAGTAAAGAAATATTCTCAGAATTGGACGGGACAAACGTCAAACTCAATTACTTTCCGTGGGGAACAAGAAGACCAGAGGGGAGCCGGGCAGGCGAGCCAGAGGGGCCACACCCCCCCCCAGGCATGGCCACAGGTGGGCCCATGCCTGGCTAGGGTTTGGCGCCCCTGGCCGCCACCTCAGCCTCCCCTACGCCTATAAGAAGCCTCCGATGCAGAAACCCTGAGTACCCGATCAAATCTCCACGAAACCGTCTGTAGCTGCCACCACCATTGTCCCTAGATCAGGGGGATCTGAAATTCTTCTCGGCACCCTGCCGGAGGGGAGATCATCCCGGAGGCCTTCTCTCCGGTATGATGCGTGAGTAGTTCCACCTTGGACTATGGGTCCATGTATTAGCTAGATGGTTGTATCTCCTCCTTTGTGCTTTCATTTATAGATCTTGTGAGCTCCGTTCATGATCAAGATCTAATCTATTTGTAATCATGCATGTTACGTTTGCGGGGATCCAATGGATATTGAGATTATTATGTTGGTCTGATTAATGTTTTTTGTCTTTATGATTCTATCATGTCTGTGTTGTTATTGATCTTGCATGCTCTCCATTGTTAGTAGCTATCTTGGCCAAGTAGTTGCTAGTGACTCCAAGAGGGATTATTTATGCTCGATAGTGGGTGCATGCCTCTAGTTTCCAAGGGAACAGTTATAGATGTGTTGTTGCTACTAGGGAGAAAACAACGGTCTCTTGTTCATGGAACATGTGGACTGTTTACCTTAGACACTTTGATTAAAGTAGTTGTCCGTTGCTTGCAACTTAATACTAGAGGGGGTTCGGATGATAACCTGAAGGTGGACTTCTATTCATAGATGCAGTTGGATGGCAGTCTATGTATCTTGTTGTATTGCCCAATCGAATCTCATGGGATCTTTCTGAGTAGTAATTGCATTGTTATGCCTTGCTCAGTTCCTGTCAATTGCCCTGCTGTAATTTGTTTACCCTTCATGCCATGTTGTTTATCTAAGGAGAGCACCTCTAGTTAACTATGGACCCTGGTCCAATCTTTACCATTGATACATCCTCCACTATTACCTGTTTACTTGCTACAAACCATTACCTTCCACACCATATGTTTAATCCTTTGTTACAGCAAACCGGTGAGATTGACAACCTCACTGATTTGTTGGGATAAAGTCTTGAGTTTGTGTTGTGCAGGTCTCCATGTTGCCAGCAACACCTGTGTGACGTTTCCTTCCTCCTACTGGTTCGATAACCTCGGTTTTTTACTGAGGGAAACTTGCTGCTGTGCTGCTTCATAACTTGCTCTTGGGGTTTCCAACGAAGCGTCCCACGACAAGTGGTGGGCACCATCAAGCTATTTTCGAGCGCCGTTGCCGGGGAGGCCAAGGATGTCTTCACAAGGTAAGTCCTTCACTTCCGTTCTCTTTACTTTGTTTTTAGTTTGCTTTGTTTCTTTTTCTTGGTTTTGTGTGCCTCTTTCCAAAAAACCCAAAAAAATTAGTCTAGTTTGGTTTGCTTTCTTCATTCAAAAACGCAAAAAAAATAGTTCCTGCCCTTGTTGCCACCTTGCTCTAGTTCACCATGTTGCTCCCCAAGTTCGCCCTGAAAGATCTTGCAATAGGTAGTGGCTCCATAATTGGTAAAGATAATATTGAAGAATTCTTTAATTATGTTAGCAAGTATGAGGATATTGAGTATAAATCCCTAAACCCTAAACCCTCTATAGCAGAGCTTGCTCCTAATTATGAAATTGCTTCAGCTTCTTTAGTTCATATGTTGGAGGCTAGGTTTGTTAGCCTTAATCCCTTCATACAATACTTGTTCCTAAAACTAAAAGAAGAAAAGAATGCTGAAAAGAGAGAATTCATCCTTAAAACTTTATCAAAAGAATTTCATGATGTTGCTAGGGAAGCCAAAAAGGTATTTGAACGTTTCAATATGCTAGGTTCAAGTGTAGATGTTGTGGGTATGTCTGATAAAACTAAGCCTAAAGAAGAATTTAAGATACCCATACCCTTTAAGCTTGTTGGAATGCATGAAGCCTTTGAAAAGAATTTTGATTGGATTGCTCCTGAAAATATTTTTGATGAAAGTAGTAGGCCGAAGAGAGATGAGAAGGGATCCTCCAAAACCCATTTGGATGAGATACCTTTCATAGTTGAAGACTTTGCAAGTATGAATGTTAATGCTTCTTCATTTGAAAATATTTGATTCTTCTTGCTTCTTGTGCCTAACTTAAAGGCGTTAAAGAAAAGTACTTGTTAGGAGATTATCCAAGAGTTTCCTTGAGTCTTGGAAGTTATTACTTCAGTAATGACCTCTCCTTATCCTTTTTATTTTCTTTTTGTGCCAAGAATGACCTCTAATGAGAGGGAAGTAAGATTTGGGGAGTTGCTGTCTCAAAACAGATTTCTATCCTCCACCAAAAAAATTCGTGAGGAGTCTCTGTAACCAGGATTAAGCTCAAAATTTTCGAATAAATCCCCCAGTATGTTATCTAACTTTCGTTAGTTCAACACTTTTTGATTTGAGCAACATAAGATGTTCTAAAAAATCGGTTTCTACCTACTGGTCTGTTTTGACAGATTTCTGCCATTATTTGCATTTGCTTCTTATTGATTCTTTTTTGAGTTCTCTATAAGTGAATTGAGATTTTTGAAGGATTTGCTATAGTAGGTTGTATTTTTAGTGAAAAGCCTTGCTGTTTCAAAGCTTTGCAACTGGTCTAATATCTTTTGAATACACTAATGTTGCTAATGAAGATTGTGCGAAGTTTTGTATGAAGGAAAAATTTTAGGTGTAGAGAAAGAATGATGCAATGAGATGAAGAATGGACAAAAGCTCAAGCTTGGGGATGCCAACATGGTGTCACCCCAAGAAATATCCAAGAGGTACAAGCGTCAAACCTTGGGGATGCTCAAGTCATCCCCTTCTTCATCAATAAAAAGCGCAGGTCTGTCTAGACACTTTGTTTTTATTGTTTCATGCACAGTTGTGTTGTTCTTGGAGCGTCTTAGTTTTAGTTTGCTTTGCTTAGTTGTTTAGTTTGCTTGAATAAAGTAAGTTTGGACCCCCATTCTCGCTGTGTTGTTTTGCAAATAATTTGCTTGGTGTTGGAAATGAGTAGTAAGTTCTTGCTTGAAGTGCAAGAGGAGCTTGCTTTGACTGTGACTTAGACTTTAGCATGTCATGCTAGGTGTTGTTTTGACCTTATGCTTAGTGATTATTGTTGTAGCATGATTTGTTCCAAACAAATGTGATTGCTTAGTGTGCCTTGAAAGAATCATGCATTGTTTTAGCATACAAAAGCATAGTATTGTGGTATTCTCCTTTGATGCTTTGCTTGGCTTGACTTGGCACATGCTTATACCATGTTATGACTATGACAAGTCACAATTAGCCTCTATAATCATTTAGTCCTTGACTTGTAGTAGCACTCTATGATTTGATTAGTATGCTTTGTTGCTCTGCATGATTATATCCATTATGCTCTCTTAGTTGGTTGCTCCCAGTCTTTTGCTAGCCTCCACTTGTATGAGTAAGTTCTACTCATGCTTCAAACTCCCAAGAAACCAAGTTATTCCAAAGTGTCCACTAGAAACTCCTATGCATGGTGTGTTACACCATTCCAAGTATATTATTGTTTTCAGCTACCTTCCAATTAAAAACTATTTTGTTATGTGAAAACTTAGTGATTAAAGCCTTCACGAACTTGATGGAACATTTTATATTCTTTGCCCCTAATAAACTTGAACCATTGTGACAAATTTGTTGTATATTCTTGCACTTATAAGTTGGAATTAGCAGAATCGTGATGTCACGGGAAACATTTTCAACATTGCACATGTACTTTGTACTCAGTTGATATCATGCTATTTTGTCTATGGATGTCACCGGTGTGAAATAAAGAGGGAACTTGTAAGTCCATGGAGTTTGTATTCTGTGTTAGAGAAATGCCTTGGCCGCTAGCCTAATCCATGCCTAATCATGGTGAAAACTTGTAGCATCACCATAGTGAGCTATCTATGAAGCATCCTCAATAAAATCCTATGCATATGGTAAATAAATAGATTGCTGAGATGCTCATTGTCTGCTTGCCTTGTCATTTTGGTTATGGGAAAGCTCATGTACCATGTGCAAGGGGTACCCTGTTGGCGGTTCTCAATGATATGCAAATACTTACAATGACAAGAACTTCCCTGGATCCAAAGTTGAGTATGCATGAGGTGTGGCCCTCATATTCAAGGGACTTGAGATTGCCAACTTATACTTCGTCAAGCATATACTCCATCTTTGCCACTTTAACCTTAACCACTTCAAGATGCTTATGATAGGGGCAATGAGGGCTGAAAGCTAACAAGTACCATAATTTTTGGAAGCTCTTTTTGAAACTTGTAATCCCTGCTTCCTTTACAAAAAGGCCTTTCTTCCACCATTATTGAGTCTCCACCTTCTACCTTTAGGCACCATTAAGAGAGCATAGTTGTCATTCTGTGTGCAGTGTTCCAAAACTTATCAATTGATGCATATTGTGATATTACTTGTTCTTGTACTATTTGTTTCTAGTCATCCTTTTGAACTTTGAAGGTATCCTATGCATCTATATTTATACTCTATGAGGTACAAGCTGATTGCCACTATGCTATGTTTTATGTATGTGAAACAAACAAATGTTTTTCAATGCATGTTATTCATGATTTTTGTTTGTAGCTTGCCATGTTGCATGCATAGTTACTATGTCCTATTTTTAGAACTCCATTCTTTAATGCACATGTTTAGAGTTCTTTGATCCCAGTTTTCAATGCTTGCAAATGGTTGGATCTTTATTGTGAGGGTGCATGTTCACTTCAAAAATTATTCTGTTTATCACATACCTACTCGAGGACGAGTAGGAGTTAAGCTTAGGGATGTTGATACGTCGGAAACGTATCTATAATTTTTGATGCTCCATGATTGTGTAGTATCTACTTTGCTTTACTTCTCTACACTTTGAGGTGCTTTTTACATGTTTTCTGGTACTAACCTATTAACAAGTTGCAACAGTGCCAGATGCCTGTTTTCTGCTATTTTTGGTTTCAGAAAAGTTAGTAAAGAAATATTCTCAGAATTGGACGGGACAAACGTCAAAGTCAATTACTTTCCGTGGGGAACAAGAAGTCCAAAGGGCGGGAGGCGAGCAGGAGCCATCCCCAGCGCGCCATAGGTGGGCTGCTGGCTAGGGTTTGGCGCCCCTGGCCGCCGCCTCAGCCTCCCCCTACGCCTATAAGAAGCCTCCGATGCAGAAACCCTGAGTACCCGATCAAATCTCCACGAAACCGTCTGGAGCCGCCACCACCATTGTCCCTAGATCAGGGGGATCTGAAATTCTTCTCGGCACCCTTCCGGAGGGGAGATCATCCCGGAGGCCTTCTCTCTGGTATGATGCGTGAGTAGTTCCACCTTGGACTATGGGTCCATGTAGTAGCTAGATGGTTGTATCTCCTCCTTTGTGCTTTCATTTATAGATCTTGTGAGCTCCGTTCATGATCAATATCTAATCTATTTGTAATCATGCATGTTGCGTTTGCGGGGATCCGATGGATATTGAGATTATTATGTTGGTCTGATTAATGCTTTTTGTCTTTATGATTCTATCATGTCTGTGTTGTTATTGATCTTGCATGCTCTCCGTTGTTAGTAGCTATCTTTGCCAAGTAGTTGCTAGTGACTCCAAGAGGGAGTATTTATGCTCGGTATTGGGTTCATGCCTCTAGTTTCCAAGGGAAGTGACAATAATCTCTTCGGTTGTAGATGTGTTGTTGCTACTAGGGAGAAAACAACGGTCTCTTGTTCATGGAACATGTGGACTGTTTACCTTACACACTTTGCTTAAAGCAGGTGTATGTTGCTTGCAACTTAATATTGGAGGGGGTTCGGATGATAACCTGAAGGTGGACTTCTAGTCATAGATGCAGTTGGATGGTGGTCTATGTATCTTGTTGTATTGCCCAATCGAATCTCATAGGATCTTTCTGACTAGTAATTGCATTGTTATGCCTTGCTCAGTTCCTGTCAATTGCCCTGCTGTAATTTGTTTACCCTTTATGCCATGTTGTTTATCTAAGGAGAGCACCTCTAGTGAACTATGGACCCCGGTCCAATCTTTACCATTAATACATCCTCCATTGTTACCTGTTTACTTGCTGCAAACCATTACCTTCCACACCATCTGTTTAATCCTTTGTTACAGCAAACCGGTGAGCCTGACAACCTCACTGATTCGTTGGGGCAAATCACTAGTAGAAAACAGGCCATCCGTTCGCGCCCCCTCAGAGCATTAGTCCCGGTTGCGCCACAAACCGGGACTAATCTTGCTGCGTCGGTTCGGCGAAGCGGGCCGAGGCATGCATCCCGGTTGGTAAGGGGGCATACGCCCCGGTTTGTAATACAAACCGGGACTAAAGGTTGGGCGTCAGCCACGTGGCGTGGCACACACCTTTAGTCGGTTTGTGTTACAAACCGACGTATCTCGCCTCTATAAATGCTGGCATGACCCTCTGCCTTCACTCTATTTTTTCTTGGAGGAAGGTGTGAGGGGTGTGCTAGTTTTTTCTCCCCTATGCATGCATTCAAGGTGTTTAATGAAATGTTTGAGTGAATGATCCCGTTCAATTTCTCATAAAACAAAAATATAGAAGGTGTCCGAGATGCACTTGAGCTTTCTCCTCTTTATTTTCCTCGATCGAGGTTAGCAATCTTATCTTTTCTCTGTCATTGATACAATGCATGTGTCGATGTGAATTGGTCATTTCACTATTTATGATGTCCTGTTTTTTGATAAACTTACTTATATGATGCAGATGAACGGTCAGGAATGGATGTACGGTGACCGATGCGTAGCCGGGTATATGAAAGGCGTGGATAAATTTATCGATGTGGCTACGGCAAACAAAGAGAATGGTTTTATACGTTGTCCATGTGTTCAATGTCGGAAAAACAAGGAGTACTCTTCCTCGAAAATCATTCGCGCCCACCTAATTATGAAAGGTTTCATGCCCAACTATAATTGCTGGACCAAGCACGGGGAAAGAGGGGTTATGATGGAAGATGGTGAAGAAGAAGATGATGATAACAACTATCATCATATGTTTCCTGAATACAGTGATACTGCAATGGAAGACAATGTAGAGGAAGGAGGTGAAGGATGGGCATCAGATGAGGTGATGAACTTGGTAAGGTCATTTCTGATGCAAAGCGAGACTGTGAAACAGAAAATGAGAAGTTGAAGTTAGAGGGCATGTTAGAAGATCACAAGAAATTGTTGTACCCAAATTGTGAAGATGGCAGCACAAAGCTCGGTACCACACTGGAATTGTTGCGATGGAAGGCAGAGTGTGGTTTAACTGACTCCTCATTTGAAAAGATGCTGAAAATAATGAAGCCGAAGTTTCCAAAACATAACGAACTTCCCGAGAGTACGTACGAAGCAAAGAAGACTCTTTGTCCTCTAGGATTATATGTGCAAAACATACATGCATGCATTAATGACTGCATCCTCTACCGCAGTAAGGAGTATGAGAATTTAGATAAATACCTGGTATGCAATGCATTGCGGTATAAAATCAGACGAGATGACCCTGTGATGTTGAGGGAGAGCCCCTCCGGAAGAGGGTTCCTGCTAAGGTTATGTGGTATGCTCCTATAATACCAAGGTTGAAACGCATGTTCAGAAACAAAGAGCATGCAAGGTTGTTGCGATGGCACAAAGAAGACCGTAAGAAAGATGGGAAGTTGAGACACCCTGCTGATGGGTCACAGTGGAGAAAAATCGAGAGAGACTTCCCAGACTTTGCAGGTGACGCAAGGAACTTATGGTTTGGTCTAAGTACGGATGGCATGAATCCTTTTGGGAGCGAGCTGCGATCCTGACACCTAGCCCGTGACTCTATGTATCTACAACGACTCCTTGGTTGTGCATGAATCGTAAGTTCATTATGATGCAGTGCTCATCCAAGGCCCAAGCAACCGGCAATGACATTGATGCGTACCTTAGGCCATTAGTTGAAGAACTCTTACGGTTGTGGGGCAAACCAGGTGTACGTCGTGGGATGAGAACAAACAGAGCCATTTGATCTCGAGGGTTGTTATTCGTAACCATCAATGATTGGCTGCTCTTAGTAACCTTTCGTGACGGACAAACAAGGGATATAAGGCATGCACACCTGTTTATATAAGATGAAGGTACATATTTGCATAAATGCAAGAAGGTTGTGTACTGGCGAATCGACGATTTCTTCCAACCAATCATCCGTAAGAAAGAAAGGCAAGCATTTCAAGGTGAGGCGGATCACCGAAGAAGCTGAACTCCTGCTGGTGATGATGTATTTGGTATGGTCAAGGACATAGAAGTAATCTTTGGAAAGGGTCCCGGTGATCAGTTCGAGCAGCGTCGCTATAGGACACACACCCATGTGGAAGAAGAAATCTATATTTTGGGAGCTGCCATATTGGAAAGTCCTGCGTGTACGCTCTTCAATCGACGTGATGCGTGGCGAAGAATCTTTGCGTGAACTGCTAGGATTCCTACGCGTGTATGGGAAGACAAAATATACACCGGAAGCAGGAGGACCAACAAATTATGAAAGACCCAAAGAACATGCATACACAGAACAAGGCGGATAAAGGCGTCACTTAAGTCGTGCCGGCTATGCTCTTACCAAAGCGAAGGAAATCTTTTGAAGTCCTTTACGATATCAAGGTGCCATCGGGCTTCTCATGTAATATAAAGGGATAATAAATATGGCGGAGAAAAAGTTCCAAAACCTGAAGTCTCATGATCACGTGATTATGGCGCATTGCTTGATTGCATTGAGGGGATTCTACCGAAAATGTTCGAGTACCCATTGTGAAGCTGTGTGCATTCCTCAATGCAATATCTCGGAAGGTAATCAATCAAGATATTCTGCCAAGTTCTGAGAAGGATGTGGTACAATGTCTTGTTGTTTTTGAATTGGTGTTCCCACCATCCTTCTTCAATATTATGACGCATCTCTGGTTCACCTAGTGGAAGTGATTGCCATTCTCGGTCGGTATTTACGCACAATATGTTCCCCTTTGAGAGGTTCATGGGAGTCTTAAAGAAATATGTTCATAACGTGCTAGACCAGAAGGAAGCATCTCAAGGGATATGGAATAGAGGAGGTCATTGAGTTTTGTGTTGACTTTATTCGACCTTAAGCCGATTGGTGTTTCGACTCGCGGCATGAGGAAGACTAAGTGTAAAAGGCACTGGGAAAGAAATCAATGATATGTAGGACGGGTATTCTTTCACTAAAGCACACTACACAATTCTACATAATTCCACCTTGGCGACTCCAGTATATCGAGGAACACAAGAATATTATGCGCTCAAAAACCGGGAAGCTGAATCATGGATTCTGAGATGAACACATGAAGTTTTTGGTGGTTGGATGCGGACACATCTCTTGAATGACACCACTGTTTGAGATCGACTATACTTGTTGGCGCGTCACCATCTTCTCTTGTATTGAATTTCCAAAGTGCGAAATAAATGGGAATACATTCTACACGATCGCCCAAGATAAAAGAGCACCAACCAAAATAGTGGTGTCCGCTTTGATGCAATAGGAGAATGGACAAAAGGACACATATTATGGTTACATAGAGATATGGAAACTAGACTATGGAGTCTCTTTTAAGGTCCCTTTTTTTTTGCAAATGGGTCAACTGAATGGGGAAGGGGTAAAGATAGACCAATTGTACGGAATGACAGTGGATCTCAACAATCTTGGTTATAGAGATGAACCATTCGTCCTAGCCAATGATGTGTCTCAGGTTTTCTATGTGAAGGACATGTCCTCTAGACGAAAAAAGAAAAAATATGCAAGCGAATACATCATATGATGAGCCAAAGCGTCACATAGTTCTTTCAGGAAAAGAAACATCGTGGGAATCGAGGACAAGGCAGACATATGGGAAGATTATAATAAGTTTGATGAAATTCTGCCCTTCACGGTGAAAACCGGCCCAAGTATTCGGTTAAGTAAAGAAGATGCTCCATGGTTACGTCTGAGCGATCATAAGGAAGGACATATGCCAAGAAGTTCATGCTCATATTATGTAACTCTAGTTCATGTCTTTTGGTTTGTGGCTTCACGAAGGATATCTTCATGGTTTGTGGTTTGGCCGGATTATATATATGGGGCCTTTAGTCCCGTTACGTAGTCTCGATTTTTAATATTAATAAATGTCTTGAGTGTTAGTCCCGTTTGTGGCTGGACGGGACTATGAAGAAGTTGTCGATTCGTACTTACCATTAAGATCGATCTCCAAACGCAGCGGTCACATATTAGGAGTGCCTCTATGACCATTTCTTGGAGATCTTGGGAGGCTGGGATCGTGGCATCTCCTGGCTAGTGGTGATTCCTGCTCTCGAAAACCATCTTGCAGCTTGTAACTTTTCTAACTAGATCAATACACAGGACCTAACTAATTTCACATATTAGGAGTGCCTCTATGACTAGTTTCTCGGAGATCTTGAGGATCGGGATCCGGCATCTCCACAAACTGGCCGTAGTGGTGTCCTGCTCTCGAAAACCATCTTGCAGCTTGTAACTTCTCTAACTAGATCAATCGCTAGGGAGCTAACTAATTTCACATATTAGGTGCCTCTATGACCCGTTTCTCGGAGATCTTGGGAGGGCGGGATCGTGACATCTCCACAACTGGCCATAGTGGTATCCCTGCTCGAAAACCATCTTGCAGCTTGTAACTTCTCTAACCAGATCAATACGCTTGGGAGCTAACTAATTTCACATATTAGTGCCTCTATGACAGTTTCGGAGATGCGGAGGCCAGGCTCGTCGACATCTCCAAATGGCCGTAGTGGTGTCCCTGCTCTCGAAAACCATCTTGGAGATGCCTCAAACTGGTTGGAGGACTGGACTCACAAGGATTCCTATTTATAGTACTAGCAGCTCGGCATAGTGTCGACACTTACGAAATAATGTCGACACTCACCCCTATTATTAGTCTTGACTGTGTTTTCCCTTGGTGTCTCCAAGCTGGGACTAAAATTCATCTTTAGTCGGTTGGTGACACCATCATCCGGACAAGGTACACGCCACCACGACATAATGTCGACACTCACCCCTATCATTAGTCTTTGGCCCTGTCGAAATCCCTCCAACCGGGACTAAGATGAACCTTTAGTATATTGAAAATCCGAACAATGAAAATACTTCGTGTGGTGTCATATTATGTGACATAGTTGAAAGGAAAAATACCAGACTTGGTATATTGATCATGTCTTGAAAAAACCTTCACAAAATGACCTATCATGTTCGAGGTTTCATGGCTTTCGGTCCAAATGACCGATGTTATGTGCTGAATCACGGATAGTTTGTGATGTTGTGCCCATATTATGCATGCGTGTGGATATTGGTATGGAGAACAATGTTGCAGGAGGAAGTTTTCCTTTTTGTCGCACGGAAAAGCCCTTTTCCATTTTCCGAGCGCAAAAAACGGGTCGTTTTATGAAGTAACCACCAAAATGCCTTTTCAGAATGCTACCGTCCCATTTTCCTAAAATACTAGACCACCTTACATGGACTATCTCCCAACCAGTACATCTCAAACATTTTCGTCTATCCCGGGTAAAAAGGACAAATGTCTGCCGAATCGCTAGGAAGTGGGTCCCGTTTGTACTATAGGTACATGATCTATCGCCCGTGATTTTTTCAAAAAATCATTTTTAGACTCGCAATATGTGGTTTCTTCATATATCCAATGCAAGTTCTAACGATGCTCGTCCCCTATCTTTATGCACGCCGGTTCGACCATAGTTAGAAATTCAGATAATTCAAAACGGGCATAATAAATTCAAAAAAATTCGAACAATGAAAATCCTTCGCGTGGTGTCATATTATGTGACATAGTTGAAAGGAAAAATACCATACTTGGTATATTGATCATGTCTCGAAAAAACTTTCACAAAATGACCTATCATGTTCGAGGTTTCATGGCTTTCGGTCCAAATGACCGATGTTATGTGCTGAATCACGGCATATTTTGTGATGTTGTGCCCATATTATGCATGCATGTGGACATTGGTATGGAGAACAATGTTGCAGGAGGAAGTTTTCCTTTTTGTCGCACGGAAAATCCGTTTTCCATTTTCCGAGCGCAAAAAACGGGCCGTTTTGTGAAGTAACCACCAAAATGCCGTTTCAGAATGCTACCGTCTCATTTTCCTAAAACACTAGACCACCTTACATGGACTATCTCCCAACCGGGACATCTCAAACCTTTTCGTCCATCCCGGGGAAAAGGACAAATGTCTGCCGAATCGGTACGAAGTGGGTCCGGTTTGTACTACAGGTACATGATTTATCGCCCATGATTTTTTGAAAAAAAATCATTTTTAGACTCGCAATATGTGGTTTCTTCAGAGATCCAATGCAAGTTCTAAAGATGCTCGTCCCCTATCTTCATGCACGCCTGTTCGACCATAGTTAGAAATTCAGATAATTCAAAACGGGCATAATAAATTCAAAAAAATCCGAACAATGAAAATCCTTCGCGTGGTGTCATATTATGTGACATAGTTGAAAGGAAAAATACCAGACTTGGTATATTGATCATGTCTAGAAAAAACCATCACAAAATGACCTACATGTTCGAGGTTTCATGGCTTTCGGTCAAAATGACCGATGTTATGTGCTGAATCACGACATAGTTTGTGATGTTGTGCCCATATTATGCATGCGTGTGGACATTGGTATGGAGAACAATGTTGCAGGAGGAAGTTTTCCTTTTTGTCGCACGGAAAAGCCCTTTATCATTTTCGGAGCGCAAAAAACGGGTCGTTTTGTTAAGTAACCACCAAAATGCCGTTTCAGAATGCTACCGTCCCATTTTCCTAAAATACTAGACCACCTTACATGGACTATCTCCCAACCGGGACATCTCAAACCTTTTCGTCCATCCCGGGTAAAAAGGACAAATGTATGCCGCATCGGTAGGAAGTGGGTCCGGTTTGTACTACAGGTACATGATCTATCGCCCGTGATTTTTTGAAAAAAAATCATTTTTAGACTCGCAATATGTGGTTTCTTTAGAGATCCAATGCAAGTTCTAACGATGCTCGTCCCCTATCTTCATGCACGCCGGTTCGACCATAGTTAGAAATTCACATAATTCAAAACGGGCATAATAAATTCAAAAAAATCCGAACAATGAAAATCCTTCGCGTGGTGTCATATTATGTGACTTAGTTGAAAGGAAAAATACCAGATTTGGTATATTGATCATGTCTCGAAAAAACCTTCACAAAATGACCTATCATGTTCGAGGTTTCATGGCTTTCGGTCCAAATGACCGCTGTTATGTGCTGAATCACGGCATAGTTTGTGATGTTGTGCCCATATTATGCATGCGGTGGACATTGGTATGGAGAAAAATGTTGCAGGAGGAAGTTTTCTTTTTTGTTGCACGGAAAAGCCCTTTTCCATTTTCCGAGCGCAAAAAAAAGGGTCGTTTTGTGAAGTAACCACCAAAATGCCGTTTCAGAATGCTACCATCCCATTTTCCTAAAATACTAGACCACCTTACATGGACTATCTGCCAACCGGGACATCTCAAACCTTTTCGTCCATCCCGGGTAAAAAGGACAAATGTCTGCCGAATCGGTAGGAAGTGGGTCCGGTTTGTACTACAGGTACATGATTTATCGCCCGTGATTTTTTGAAAAATCATTTTTAGAGTCGCAATATGTGGTTTATTTAGAGATCCAATGCAAGTTCTAACGATGTTCGTCCCCTATCTTCATGCATGCCGGTTCGACCATAGTTAGAAATTCAGATAATTCAAAACGGGCATAATAAATTCAAAAAAAATTCGAACAATGAAAATCCTTCGCGTGGTGTCATATTATGTGACATTGTTGAAAGGAAAAAATACCAGACTTGGTATATTGATCATGTCTCGAAAAAACCTTCACAAAATGACCTATCATGTTCGAGGTTTCATGGCTTTCGGTCCAAATGACCGATGTTATGTGCTGAATCACGGCATAATTTGTGATGCTGTGCCCATATTATGCATGCGTGTGGATATTGGTATGGAGAACAATGTTGTAGGAGGAAGTTTTCCTTTTGTGCATATGAAAAGCCCTTTTCCATTTTCGGCGCAAAAAGCAGGTCGTTTGTGAAGTAACCACCAAAATGCCGTTTCAGAATGCTACCGTCCCATTTTCCTAAAATACTAGACCACCATACATTGACTATCTCCCAACCGGGACATCTCAAACCTTTTCATCCATCCCGGGTAAAAAGGACAAATGTTTGCCGAATCGGTAGGAAGTGGGTCCGGTTTGTACTACAGGTACATGATCTATCGCCCGTGATTTTTTGAAAAAATCATTTTTAGACTCGCAATATGTGGTTTCTTCAGAAATCCAATGCAAGTTCTAACGATGCTCGTCCCCTATCTTCATGCACGCCGGTTCGACCATAGTTAGAAATTCAAATAATTCAAAACGGGCATAATAAATTATAAAAAAATCCGAACAATGAAAATCCTTCGCGTGGTGTCATATTATGTGACATAGTTGAAAGGAAAAATACCAGACTTGGTATATTCATCATGTCTCGGAAAAACCTTCACAAAATGACCTACATGTTCGAGGTTTCATGGCTTTCGGTCCAAATGACCGATGTTATGTGCTGAATCACGGCATAGTTTGTGATATTGTGCCCATATTATGCATGCGTGTGGACATTGGTATGGAGAAAATGTTGCAGGAGGAAGTTTTCCTTTTTGTCACATGGAAAAGCCCTTTTCCATTTTCCGAGCACAAAAAAGGATCGTTTTGTGAAGTAACCACCAAAATGCCGTTTCAGAATGCTACCGTCCCATTTTCCTAAAATACTAGACCACCTTACATGGACTATCTCCCAAGCGGGACATCTCAAAGCTTTTCTTCCATCCCGGGTAAAAAGGGCAAATGTCTGCCGAATCGGTAGGAAGTGGGTCCGGTTTGTACTACAGGTACATGATCTATCGCCCGTGATTTTTTCAAAAAATAATTTTTATACTCGCAATATGTGGTTTCTTCAGATATCCAATGCAAGTTCTAACGATGCTCGTCCCCTATCTATATGCACGTCGGTTCGACCATAGTTAGAAATTCAGATAATTCAAAACGGGCATAATAAATTCAAAAAAAATCCGAACAATGAAAATCCTTCGCGTGGTGTCATATTATGTGACATAGTTGAAAGGAAAAATACCAGACTTGGTATATTGATCATGTCTCGAAAAAACCTTCACAAAATGACCTACATGTTCGAGGTTTCATGGCTTTCGGTCCAAATGACCGATGTTATGTGCTGAATCACGGCATAGTTTGTGATGTTGTGCCCATATTATGCATGTGTGGACATTGGTATGGAGAAAATGTTGCAGAGGAAGTTTTCCTTTTGTCGCATGGAAAAGCCCTTTTCCATTTCCGAGCACAAAAAGGATCGTTTTGAAGTAACCACCAAAATGCGTTTCGAATGCTACCGTCCATTTTCCTAAAATACTAGACCACCTTACATGGACTATCTCCCAAGCGGGACATCTCAAAGCTTTTCTTCCATCCCGGGTAAAAGGGCAAATGTCTGCCGAATCGGTAGGAAGTGGGTCCGGTTTGTACTACAGGTACATGATCTATCGCCCGTGATTTTTTCAAAAAATAATTTTTATACTCGCAATATGTGGTTTCTTGGATATCAATGCAAGTTCTAACGATGCTCGTCCCCTATCTATATGCACGTCGGTTCGACCATAGTTAGAAATTCAGATAATTCAAAACGGGCATAATAAATTCAAAAAAAATCCGAACAATGAAAATCCTTCGCGTGGTGTCATATTATGTGACATAGTTGAAAGGAAAAATACCAGACTTGGTATATTGATCATGTCTCGAAAAAACCTTCACAAAATGACCTACATGTTCGAGGTTTCATGGCTTTCGGTCCAAATGACCGATGTTATGTGCTGAATCACGGCATAGTTTGTGATGTTGTGCCCATATTATGCATGCGTGTGGACATTGGTATGGAGAAAATGTTGCAGGAGGAAGTTTTCCTTTTTGTCGCATGGAAAAGCCCTTTTCCATTTTCCGAGCACAAAAAAGGATCGTTTTGTGAAGTAACCACCAAAATGCCGTTTCAGAATGCTACCGTCCCATTTTCCTAAAATACTAGACCACCTTACATGGACTATCTCCCAAGCGGGACATCTCAAAGCTTTTCTTCCATCCCGGGTAAAAAGGGGCAAATGTCTGCCGAATCGGTAGGAAGTGGGTCCGGTTTGTACTACAGGTACATGATCTATCGCCCGTGATTTTTTCAAAAAATAATTTTTATACTCGCAATATGTGGTTTCTTCAGATATCCAATGCAAGTTCTAACGATGCTCGTCCCCTATCTATATGCACGTCGGTTCGACCATAGTTAGAAATTCAGATAATTCAAAACGGGCATAATAAATTCAAAAAAAATCCGAACAATGAAAATCCTTCGCGTGGTGTCATATTATGTGACATAGTTGAAAGGAAAAATACCAGACTTGGTATATTGATCATGTCTCGAAAAAACCTTCACAAATTGACCTATCATGTTCGAGGTTTCATGGCTTTCGGTACAAATGACCGATGTTATGTGCTGAATCACGGCATAGTTTGTGATGTTGTGCCCATATTATGCATGCGTGTGGACATTGGTATGGAGAACAATGTTGCAAGAGGAAGTTTTCCTTTTTGTCGCACGGAAAAGCCCTTTTCCATTTTCCGAGCGCAAAAAAAGGGTCGTTTTGTGAAGTAACCACCAAAATGCCGTTTCAGAATACTACCATCCCATTTTCCTAAAATACTAGACCACCTTACATGGACTATCTGCCAACCGGGACATCTCAAACCTTTTCGTCCATCCCGGGTAAAAAGGACAAATGTGTGTCGAATCGGTAGGAAGTGGGTCCGGTTTGTACTACAGGTACATGATCTATCGCCCGTGATTTTTTGAAAAATCATTTTTAGAGTCGCAATATGTGGTTTATTTAGAGATCCAATGCAAGTTCTAACGATGTTCGTCCCCTATCTTCATGCACGCCGGTTCGACCATAGTTAGAAATTCAGATAATTCAAAACGGGCTTAATAAATTCAAAAAAAATTCGAACAATGAAAATCCTTCGCGTGGTGTCATATTATGTTACATAGTTGAAAGGAAAAAATACCAGACTTGGTATATTGATCATGTCTCGAAAAAACCTTCACAAAATGACCTATCATGTTCAAGGTTTCATGGCTTTCGGTCCAAATGACCGATGTTATGTGCTGAATCACGGCATAGTTTGTGATGCTGTGCCCATATTATGCATGCGTGTGGATATTGGTATGGAGAACAATGTTGTAGGAGGAAGTTTTCCTTTTTGTCGCACGAAAAAGCCCTTTTCCATTTTCCGAGCGCAAAAAACGGGCCGTTTTGTGAAGTAACCACCAAAATGCCGTTTCAGAATGCTACCGTCCCATTTTCCTAAAATACTAGACCACCTTACATGGACTATCTCCCAACCGGGACATCTCAAACCTTTTCATCCATCCGGGTAAAAGGACAAATGTTTGCCAAATCGGTAGGAAGTGGGTCCGGTTTGTACTACAATTACATGATCTATCGCCCGTGATTTTTTGAAAAATCATTTTAGACTACAATATGTGGTTTCTTGAAATCAATGCAAGTTCTAACGATGCTCGTCCCTATCTTCATGCACGGGTTCGACCATAGTTAGAAATTCAGATAATTCAAAGCGGGCATAATAAATTAAAAAATCCGAAAAATGAAAATCCTTGGCGTGGTGTCATATTATGTGACATAGTTGAAAGGAAAAATACCGGACTTGGTATATTGATCATGTCTCGAAAAACCTTCACAAAATGACCTACATGTTCGAGGTTTCATGGCTTTCGGTCCAAATGACCGATGTTATGTGCTGAATCACGGCATAGTTTGTGATGCTGTGCCCATATTATGCATGCGTGTGGACATTGGTATGGAGAACAATGTTGCAGGAGGAAGTTTTCCTTTTGTGCCGCGGAAAAGCCCTTTTCCATTTTCCGAGCACAAAAAACGGATCGTTTTGTGAAGTAACCACCAAAATGCCGTTTCAGAATGCTACCGTCCCATTTTCCTAAAATACTAGACCACCTTACATGGACTATCTCCCAAGCGGGACATCTCAAAGCTTTTCTTCCATCCCGGGTAAAAAGGGCAAATGTCTGCCGAATCGGTAGGAAGTGGGTCCGGTTTGTACTACAGGTACATGATCTATCGCCCGTGATTTTTTCAAAAAATCATTTTTAGACTCGCAATATGTGGTTTCTTCAGATATCCAATGCAAGTTCTAACGATGCTCGTCCCCTATCTTTATGCACGCCGGTTCGACCATAGTTAGAAATTCAGATAATTCAAAACGGGCATAATAAATTAAAAAAAAATCTGAACAATGAAAATCCTTCGCGTGGTGTCATATTATGTGACATAGTTGAAAGGAAAAATACCAGACTTGGTATATTGATCATGTCTCGAAAAAACCTTCACAAAATGACCTATCATGTTCGAGGTTTCATGTCTTTCGGTCCAAATGACCGATGTTATGTGCTGAATCACGGCATAGTTTGTGATGTTGTGCCCATATTATGCATGCGTGTGGACATTGGTATGGAGAACAATGTTGCAAGAGGAAGTTTTCCTTTTTGTCGCACGGAAAAGCCCTTTTCCATTTTCCGAGCGCAAAAAAAGGGTCGTTTTGTGAAGTAACCACCAAAATGCCGTTTCAGAATGCTACCATCCCATTTTCCTAAAATACTAGACCACCTTACATGGACTATCTGCCAAGCGGGACATCTCAAACCTTTTCGTCCATCCCGGGTAAAAAGGACAAATGTCTGCCGAATCGGTAGGAAGTGGGTCCGGTTTGTACTACAGGTACATGATCTATCGCCCGTGATTTTTTGAAAAAATCATTTTTAGACTCGGAATATGTGGTTTATTTAGAGATCCAATGCAAGTTCTAACGATGCTCGTCCCCTATCTTCATGCACGCCGGTTCGACCATAGTTAGAAATTCAGATAATTCAAAACGGGCATAATAAATTAAAAAAAAATCCGAACAATGAAAATCCTTCGCGTGGTGTCATATTATGTGACATAGTTGAAAGGAAAAATACCAGACTTGGTATATTGATCATGTCTAGAAAAAACCTTCACAAAATGACCTACATGTTCGAGGTTTCATGGCTTTCGGTCAAAATGACCGATGTTATGTGCTGAATCACGGCATAGTTTGTGATGTTGTGCCCATATTATGCATGCGTGTGGACATTGGTATGGATAACAATGTTGCAGGAGGAAGTTTTCCTTTTTGTCGCACGGAAAAGCCCTTTTCCATTTTCCGAGCATAAAAAACGGGTCGTTTTGTGGAGTAACCACCAAAATGCCGTCTCAGAATGCTACCGTCCCATTTTCCTAAAATACTAGACCACCTTACATGGACTATCTCCCAACCGGGACATCTCAAACCTTTTCGTCCATCCCGGGTAAAAAGGAAAAATGTCTGCCGAATCGGCAAGAAGTGGGTCCGGTTTGTACTACAGGTACATTATCTATCGCCCGTTATTTTTTGAAAAAATCATTTTTAGACTCGCAATATGTGGTTTTTTCAGAGATCCAATGCAAGTTCTAACGATGCTCGTCCCCTATCTTCATGCACGCCAGTTCGACCATAGTTAGAAATTCACATAATTCAAAACGGGCATAATAAATTCAAAAAAAATCCTAACAATGAAAATCCTTCGCGTGGTGTCATATTATGTGACATAGTTGAAAGGAAAAATACCATACTTGGTATATTGATCATGTCTCGAAAAAACCTTCACAAAATGACCTACATGTTCGATGTTTCATGGATTTCGGTCCAAATGACCGATGTTATGTGCTAAATCACGGCATAGTTTGTGATGTTGTGCCCATATTATGCATGCGTGTGGACATTTGTATGGAGAACAATGTTGCAGGAGGAAGTTTTCCTTTTTGTCGCATGGAAAAGCCCTTTTCCACTTTCCGAGCGCAGAAAATGGGTCGTTTTGTGAAGTAACCACCAAAATGTCGTTTCCGAATGCTACCGTCCTATTTTCCTAAAATACTAGACCACCTTACATGGAATATCTCCCAACCGGGACATCTCAAACCTTTTCGTCCATCCCGGGTAAAAAGGACAAATGTCTGCCGAATCGGTAGGAAGTGGGTCCGGTTTGTACTACAGGTACATGATCTATCGCCCATGATTTTTTGAAAAATCATTTTTAGACTCGCAATATGTCGTTTCTTCAGAGATCCAATGCAAGTTCTAACGATGCTCATCCCCTATCTTCATGCACGCCGGTTCGACCATAGTTAGAAATTCAGATAATTCAAAACGGGCATAATAAATTCAAAAAAAATCCGAACAATGAAAATCCTTCGCATGGTGTCATATTATGTGACATAGTTGAAAGGAAAAAATACCAGACTTGGTATATTGATCATGTCTCGAAAAAACCTTCACAAAATGACCTACATGTTCGAGGTTTCATGGCTTTCGGTCCAAATGACCGATGTTATATGCTGAATCACGGCATAGTTTGTGATGTTGTGCCCATATTATGCATGCGTGTGGACATTGGTATGGAGAACAATGTTGCAGGAGGAAGTTTTCCTTTTTGACGCACGGAAAAGCCCTTTTCCACTTTCCGAGCGCAAAAAATGGGTCGTTTTGTGAAGTAACCACCAAAATGTCGTTTCAGAATGCTACCGTCCCATTTTCCTAAAATACTAGACCACCTTACATGGAATATCTCACAACCGGGACATCTCAAACCTATTCGTCCATCCCGAGTAAAAAGGACAAATGTCTGCCGAATCGGTACGAAGTGGGTCCGGTTTGTACTACAGGTACATGATCTGTCGCCCTTAATTTTTTGAAAAAATCATTTTTAGACTCGCAATATGTGGTTTCTTCAGAGATCCAATGCAAGTTCTAACGATGCTCGTCCCCTATCTTCATGCACGCCGGTTCCACCATAGTTAGAAATTCAGATAATTCAAAACAGGCATAATAAATTTAAAAAAATCCGAACAATGAAAATCCTTCGCATGGTGTCATATTATGTGACATAGTTGAAAGGAAAAAATACCAGACTTAGTATATTGATCATGTCTCGAAAAAACATTCACAAAATGACCTACATGTTCGAGGTTTCATGGCTTTCGGTCCAAATGACCGATGTTATGTGTTGAATCACGGCATAGTTTGTGATGTTGTGCCCATATTATGCATGCGTGTGGATATTGGTATGGAGAACAATGTTGCACGAGGAAGTTTTCCTTTTTGTCGCACGGAAAATCCCTTTTCCATTTTCCGAGCACAAAAAACTGGTCGTTTTGTGAAGTAACCACCAAAATGCCGTTTCAGAATGCTACCGTCCCATTTTCCTAAAATACTAGACCACCTTACATGGACTATCTCCCAACCGGGACATCTCAAACCTTTTCGTCCATCCCGGGTAAAAAGGAAAAATGTGTGCCGAATCGGCAAGTGGGTCGGTTTGTACTACGGTACATGATCTATCGCCCATGATTTTTGAAAAATCATTTTAGACTAAATATGTGGTTTTTCAGAGATCCAATGCAAGTTCTAACGATGCTCGTCCCCTATCTTCATGCACGCCAGTTCGACCATAGTTAGAAATTCAGATAATTCAAAACGGGCATAATAAATTCAAACAAAATCCTAACAATGAAAATCCTTCGCGTGGTGTCATATTATGTGACATAGTTGAAAGGAGAAATACCAGACTTGGTATATTGATCATGTCTCGAAAAAACCTTCACAAAATGACCTATATGTTCGAGGTTTCATGGCTTTCGGTCCAAATGACCGATGTTGTGTGCTGAATCACGGCATAGTTTGTGATGTTGTGCCCATATTATGCATGCGTGTAGACATTGGTATGGAGAACAATGTTGCAGGAGGAAGTTTTCCTTTTTGTCGCACGGAAAAGCCCTTTTCCACTTTCCGAGCGCAAAAAATGGGTCGTTTTGTGAAGTAACCACCAAAATGTCGTTTCAGAATGCTACCGTCCCATTTTCCTAAAATACTAGACAACCTTACATGAAATATCTCCCAACCGGGACATCTCAAACCTTTTCGTCCATCCCGGGTAAAAAGGACAAATGTCTGCCGAATCGGTAGGAAGTGGGTCTGGTTTGTACTACAGGTACGTGATCTATCGCCCGAGATTTTTGAAAAAATCATTTTAGACTACAATATGTGGTTTCTTCAGAGATTCAATGCAAGTTCTAACGATGCTCGTCCCCTATCTTCATGCACGCCGGTTCCACCATAGTTAGAAATTCAGATAATTCAAAACGGGCATAATAAATTCAAAAATAATCCGAACAATGAAAATCCTTCGCATGGTGTCATATTATGTGACATAGTTGAAAGGAAAAAATACCAGACTTGGTATATTTATCATGTCTCGAAAAAACCTTCACAAAATGACCTACATGTTCGAGGTTTCATGGCTTTCAGTCCAAACGACCGATGTTATACGCTGAATCACGGCATAGTTTGTGATGTTGTGCCCATATTATGCATGCGTGTGGACATTGGTATGGAGAACAATGTTGCATGAGGAAGTTTTCCTTTTTGTCGCACGGAAAAGCCCTTTTCCATTTTCCGAGCACAAAAAACGGGTCGTTTTGTGAAGTAACCACCAAAATGCCGTTTCAGAATGCTACCGTTCCATTTTCCTAAAATACTAGACCACCTTACATGGACTATCTCCCAACCGGGACATCTCAAACTTTTTCGTCCATCCCGGGTAAAAAGGAAAAATGTGTGCCGAATCGGCAAGAAGTGGGTCCGGTTTGTACTACAGGTACATGATCTATCGCCCATGATTTTTTGAAAAAAATCATTTTTAGACTCGCAATATGTGGTTTTTTCAGAGATCCAATGCAAGTTCTAACGATGCTCGTCCCCTATCTTCATGCACGCCAGTTCGACCATAGTTAGAAATTCAGATAATTCAAAACGGGCATAATAGATTCAAACAAAATCCTAACAATGAAAATCCTTCGCGTGGTGTCATATTATGTGACATAGTTGAAAGTAAAAATACCAGACTTGGTATATTGATCATGTCTCGAAAAAACCTTCACAAAATGACCTATATGTTCGAGGTTTCATGGCTTTCGGTCCAAATGACCGATGTTATGTGCTGAATCACGGCATAGTTTGTGATGTTGTGCCCATATTATGCATGCGTGTGGACATTGGTATGGAGAACAATGTTGCAGGAGGAAGTTTTCCTTTTTGTCGCACGGAAAAGCCCTTTTCCACTTTCCAAGCGCAAAAAATGGGTCGTTTTGTGAAGTAACCACCAAAATGTCGTTTCAGAATGCTACCGTCCCATTTTCCTAAAATACTAGACCACCTTACATGAAATATCTCCCAACCGGGACATCTCAAACCTTTTCGTCCATCCCGGGTAAAAAGGACAAATGTCTGCCGAATCGGTAGGAAGTGGGTCTGGTTTGTACTACAGGTACGTGATCTATCGCCCGAGATTTTTTGAAAAAATCATTTTTAGACTCGCAATATGTGGTTTCTTCAGAGATTCAATGCAAGTTCTAACGATGCTCGTCCCCTATCTTCATGCACGCCGGTTCCACCATAGTTAGAAATTCAGATAATTCAAAACGGGCATAATAAATTCAAAAAAAATCCGAACAATGAAAATCCTTCGCATGGTGTCATATTATGTGACATAGTTGAAAGGAAAAAATACCAGACTTGGTATATTTATCATGTCTCGAAAAAACCTTCACAAAATGACCTACATGTTCGAGGTTTCATGGCTTTCAGTCCAAACGACCGATGTTATATGCTGAATCACGGCATCGTTTGTGATGTTGTGCCCATATTATGCATGCGTGTGGACATTGGTATGGAGAACAATGTTGCACGAGGAAGTTTTCCTTTTTGTCGCACGGAAAAGCCCTTTTCCATTTTCCGAGCACAAAAAACGGGTCGCTTTGTGAAGTAACCACCAAAATGCCGTTTCAGAATGCTACCATCCCATTTTCCTAAAATACTAGACCACCTTACATGGACTATCTCCCAACCGGGACATCTCAAACCTTTTCGTCCATCCCGGGTAAAAAGGAAAAATGTGTGCCGAATCGGCAAGAAGTGGGTCCGATTTGTACTACAGGTACATGATCTATCGCCCATGATTTTTTGAAAAAAATCATTTTTAGACTCGCAATATGTGGTTTTTTCAGAGATCCAATGCAAGTTCTAAAGATGCTCGTCCCCTATGTTCATGCACGCCGGTTCGACCATAGTTAGAAATTCAGATAATTTAAAACGGGCATAATAAATTCAAACAAAATCCTAACAATGAAAATCCTTCACGTGGTGTCATATTATGTGACATAGTTGAAAGGAAAAATACCAGACTTGGTATATTGATCATGTCTCGAAAAAACCTTCACAAAATGACCTATATGTTCGAGGTTTCATGGCTTTCGGTCCAAATGACCGATGTTATGTGCTGAATCACGGCATAGTTTGTGATGTTGTGCCCATATTATGCATGTGTGTGGACATTGGTATGGAGAACAATGTTGCAGGAGGAAGTTTTCCTTTTGCATACGGAAAAGCCCTTTTCCACTTTTCGAGCGCAAAAAATGGGTCGTTTTGTGAAGTAACCACCAAAATGTCGTTTCAGAATGCTACCGTCCCATTTTCCTAAAATACTAGACCACCTTACATGAAATATCTCCCAACCGGGACATCTCAAACCTTTTCGTCCATCCCGGGTAAAAAGGACAAATGTCTGCCGAATCGGTAGGAAGTGGGTCTGGTTTGTACTACAGGTACATGATCTATCGCCCGAGATTTTTTGAAAATATCATTTTTAGACTCGCAATATGTGGTTTCTTCAGAGATCCAATGCAAGATCTAACGATGCTCGTCCCCTATCTTCATGCACGCCGGTTCCACCATATTAGAAATTCAGATAATTCAAAACGGGCATAATAAATTCAAAAAAAATCCGAACAATGAAAATCCTTCGCATGGTGTCATATTATGTGACATAGTTGAAAGGAAAAAATACCAGACTTGGTATATTGATCATGTCTCGAAAAAACCTTCACAAAATGACCTACATGATCGAGGTTTCATGGCTTTCAGTCCAAACGACCGATGTTATATGCTGAATCACGGCATAGTTTGTGATGTTGTGCCCATATTATGCATGCGTGTGGACATTGGTATGGAGAACAATGTTGCATGAGGAAGTTTTCCTTTTTGTCGCACGGTAAAGCCCTTTTCCATTTTCCGAGCACAAGAAACGGGTCGTTTTGTGAAGTAACCACCAAAATGCCGTTTCAGAATGCTACCGTCCTATTTTCCTAAAATACTATACCACCTTACATGGACTATCTCCCAACCGGGACATCTCAAACCTTTTCGTCCATCCCGGGTAAAAAGGAAAAATGTGTGCCGAATCGGCAAGATGTGGGTCCGGTTTGTACTACAGGTACATGATCTATCGCCCATGCTTTTTTGAAAAAAATCATTTTTAGACTCGCAATATGTGGTTTTTTCAGAGATCCAATGCAAGTTCTAACGATGCTCGTCCCCTATCTTCATGCACGCCGTTTCGACCATAGTTAGAAATTCAGATAATTCAAAACGGGCATAATAAATTCAAACAAAATCCTAACAATGAAAATCCTTCGCGTGGTGTCATATTATGTGACATAGTTGAAAGGAAAAATACCAGACTTGGTATAATGATCATGTCTCGAAAAAACCTTCACAAAATGACCTATATGTTCGAGGTTTCATGGCTTTCGGTCCAAATGACCGATGTTATGTGCTGAATCACGGCATATTTTGTGATGTTGTGCCCATATTATGCATGCGTGTGGACATTGGTATGGAGAACAATGTTGCAGGAGGAAGTTTTCATTTTTGCCGCACGGAAAAGCCCTTTTCCACTTTCCGAGCGCAAAAAATGGGTCGTTTTGTGAAGTAACCACCAAAATGTCGTTTCAGAATGCTACCGTCCCATTTTTCTAAAATACTAGACCACCTTACATGGAATATCTCCCAACCGGGACATCCCAAACCTTTTCGTCCATCCCGGGTAAAAAGGACAAATGTCTGCCGAATCGGTAGGAAGTGGGTCCGGTTTGTACTACAGGTACATGATCTATCGCCCGTGATTTTTTGAAAAAATCATTTTTAGACTTGCAATATGTGGTTTCTTCAGAGATCCAATGCAAGTTCTAATGATGCTCGTCCCCTATCTTCATGCACGCCGGTTCGACCATAGTTAGAAATTCAGATAATTCAAAACGGGCATAATAAATTCAAAAAAATCCGAACAATGAAAATCCTTCGCATGGTGTCATATTCTGTGACATAGTTGAAAGGAAAAAATACCAGACTTGGTATATTGATCATGTCTCGAAAAAACCTTCACAAAATGACCTACATGTTCGAGGTTTCATGGCTTTCAGTCCAAATGACCGATGTTATATGCTGAATCACGGCATAGTTTGTGATGTTGTGCCCATATTATGCACACGTGTGGACATTGGTATGGAGAACAATGTTGCAGGAGAAAGTTTTCCTTTTTGTCGCACGGAAAATCCCTTTTCCATTTTCCGAGCATAAAAAACGGGTCGTTTTGTAAAGTAACCACCAAAATACCGTTTCAGAATGCTACCGTCCCATTTTCCTAAAATACTAGACCACCTTACATGGACTATCTCCCAACCGGGACATCTCAAACCTTTTCGTACATCCCGGGTAAAAAGGACAAATGTTTGCCGAATCGGTAGGAAGTGGGTCCGGTTTGTACTGTAGGTACATGATCTATCGCCCGTGATTTTTTGAAAAAATCATTTTTAGACTCGCAATATGTGGTTTTTTGAGAGATCCAATGCAAGTTCTAACGATGCCCGTCCCCTATCTTCATGCACGTCGGTTCTAAAGGGAATATGCCCTAAGAGGCAATAATAAAATGTTTATTATGTGTATTCCAAGTATATGATAGATGTTTATTTTGCATGCTATAATTGTATTAATACAGAAACGTTAATACATGTGTGTTGAATAAACAAACAGAAAGTTCCTAGTTATGCCTCTCTCATAAACTAGTTCGTTGATTAACAAGATGATCACGGTTTCCTGCTCATAGACATTGGATGTTGTTAATAACGAGATCACAACATTAGTGTAATGGTGTGATGAACATTCATCCGAAGTATAGCATTACGATCAAATTCATTGAGTTTATATTGCTATAAACAAAATACGAAGTAGTCCTAATCCTTAGACCATGAGATCATGCCAATCAGTAACACCAGAAGATTTTCTTGTTGACATCAAACGTCACTCGGTAACTGGGTGATTATAAAGATGGCTTCAAATCTACTAAAGTGTTATGTTGAGAATCATGGATCAAGAGTGGAATTTGTTCATCCCGATGATAGATAGATATGCTCTGGGCCCTCTCGGTGATATCACATTGGTTAGCTTGCAAGCAAGTGATTTGATCACTAGAATTTTATATCACGGGAACAAGAAAAGAGTGCATGTCAGTAACGAGATAAAACTAGGTATGGAGATACCGATGATCGAATCTCGGACATGTAATATATCGTGAAACAAATGGATTAAGATACAAGCGTAAAAGGTTCCGACGATCACATGAAAAGTCATCGTTGAATGTGTGGGAGTCAATATGGATCTCCAGGTCCCGCTACTGATTATTGATCGGAGAAGGGTCTCGATCATGTCCGCATTATTCGCGAACCGTAGGGTGACACACTTAAGGGACACTGGCATCCAGTTGGAGCAAATGTTTCATGCCGAAAGAATAAACAAGCGCAGGAATTTCTTTCACTAGATACCGAAACAGGTTTTCGGGTGAAATTGCATAAAGTGGTTATGCATGTGAAATGGAATTCTAGCAAGGGGTTATTTGTGAATGTTTTTCATTAAAGTAATTGGCAAAATTCTGAATAAAATAAAAGTTTTATTTAATGAGAGTTTGCATTAAATTTGGTGGAAATTTAATGGGAATTTGAGTGGACTTTGAGTGGAGGAATTTAAAGGAATTTTGTGAGTGGAGTGTCCACCCACATGAAGAGGGAGGGAAAGGGGCAGCCCCATGCGACCACCCCTTGGGGTCCCCCCTCCTCCTATAAAAGGAGCCCCCTCCTCACTTGTCTCTCACACCTCCTCGTGAAGGATCTCTCTCCCCCTCTAGAATTTATACCCCATGGTATCGGACTAGCGAGATACATGTTCCCGGTGGCTATTCGGCAAGAAAGGGTTGTGCTTCCGCTGCATCGCTGGAGCGAGGAGGCGGAGGTTGCCCGGTGTCTTGTACGTGTGTGCGATCACGAATGCGCTGCTGCTTTGTGGCGCTAGGACTTCCTCTCGATCTTGAGATCGGCAAGAGATCGTCTACATCAACCACGAGTTGAACTCGTTAAGCTTTGTCGGTCTTCAAGGGTATGTTCTCTACGGATATACATCCGCCCGTTGTTTGTATCTAGTAGATAGATCTTGGTACATAGTTCCCATCGTAGGAAAATTTTTGTTTTCTATGCTACGAATCCCTACAGTGGTATCAGAGCCGAATCTATGCGTAGATACTTTACACGGGTATTACACATATGAGTATGTGGGCGATGATGATCATGTTGTTGCTCCTTTGTTGTAATTTTGGATATTGGTGGCATAGTGGGATGAAGCGGCCCGGACAAACTTTACATGTCCTCGCACATGAGACCTGTTCCACGCTTGACATGAAACTAGTTTGCATAAGTGGCTAGCGGGTGTCTGTCTCTCCTACTATAGTCAATATCTATTTTGCAACGAATTGTCAACAATTTGGTTATCCTCGTTGTGGTTCATGTTCGTAGGTAAGAACGGTTCTATCTCGAAAGCCCTAAGCCACGTAAAACTTGCAATGGATAAATTGGAGGCGTCTAGTTTAGATTGTTGCTGGGCTAGTGTTATGATATGGTAGTGTTGTAAGTAGAAGTATGAGATGATACTCTTACAACACACATAGCGTGTAATCTCCATAGACCTTGGACTTACACATATAGGTATGATAGTAATTATACCACGGTGCACATGATAGAGATCATATGCGGGAACCATATCATTTCACTAATAAACATGTGATGTTTGATAGCATCTTATATTGCTTGTTTAGCACTTTGTTAGAATAATAAGATGATCCCTCATTTAAATATCAAGATAAGAATGTGTTCTTCCTTTAGTATACACCGATTATGTTTTTGTCGCTCCAAGACATCACGTGATGATCGGGTGTTCTTGGATCCACGACCATATTTCGGGTGTAAAACAGTTACACACGCGAATACTAAGGTTCTAAATTGGCGAGCCTAGCATGTATAGACATGGCCTCGGAACACGGACCGAAAGGTTAAGCATGAGTCATATAGTTGATATGATGCCCATTTTATGCTCGCCTTTGAAGCTACACCGACTCACGTGATGATCGGACTTGGTGTAGTGGATTTGGTTCATGTAATCACCAAATAGACACGAGGGATGTCGTTTTTGAGTGGGAGTTCATTCGTAATATGGATTAGTTGAACTCAATCTATCATACACTTAGTCTAAACTTTACAAATTCTGTTGTAGATGGCACCACCTGCTTTTAATTTCAATGTGTTCATGGGGAAAGAAACTTGTGAGCGGTATCAACTTTACCGAATGGGCCATGAATTTGAGGATTCTCCTCTGCTGCACAAAAGCAATATGTGCTAGAAGCGCCGTTAGGCCCCACCTTTAGATGATGCCTGACGAGGAGAAGAATGTCTATCGACTCGTCGGAGGACCACAACAGTTCATTGCGGCATATTATATGGGCTAGATTTGGAACTTGAAAGCGTTCGAAAATGGCAATGCTTTTGATACAATGGGTGAGTTGAAAATGATTTTGACACACATGCTGGTGTAGAGCTACAACGCTTGAGAAAAGTTCTTTAGCTGCATGATGGAAGAGCACAGCTCGTTAGTGAGCATGTACTCAAGATGTCGGATTCTGCCGATAAGCTTGTGTCCTTGGGAATATCGATTCCCATTGACTTAGGAATCCATCGTGTGCGATGTCGCCACCTAGCTATAAGAGCTTCGTGATGAACTATAATATGCAAGGCATGAAGAAGTCTCTCCCGAGCTTCATCAATGCTTAAAGCTGCGAAGTGGAGATCAAAAGGAACATCAAGTGTTGATGATCAATAGGAACCTTGGTTTCAAGAAAGACAAGAAGAAGCGGAAGGAAGTAAGGCGGCAAGCCTGTTGCGATGCGAAAAGAAACCCCGAGTTGGACCTAAGTCGTCTTGAGTGCTACTATTGTAAGGGGCCACTGGGCATAAGCGCCCCAAGTATTTGGCGGAACAAGAAGCAAGGAAAACAAAGGTATATATGATATACATGTTATTGATGTGTACTTGACTAGTGCTCGCATGATACACAGGTATTTGATACCGGTTATTGCTAATATTTGTAACTCGAATCAGGGGCTGCGGAACAAGCGACCGCTAGCAAGGGGTGAGGTCAAGATGCGTGTCAGCAATGGATCAAGCGTTGATGTGATCGCCGTCGGAATGCTGCCTCTCCACTTGACGTCGGGATTAGTTATAAACTTGAATAATTGTTATCTGGTGCCTGCACTAAGCATGAACATTGTATCTGGATCGTGTTTGATGCGAAGTGGTTATTCATTTAAATCCGAGAACAATGGTTGTTCCATATATATGAATGAAATCTTTTATGGTCATGCACCGATGATGAATGGTTTATTTCTTTTGGATCTCGATAATAATGTTACACATATTTATAATGTTGATGCTAAAAGGATTAAACTAAATGATGATATATCCACATATATGTGGCACTGCCGTCTAGGTCATATTGGCGTTAAACGCATGAAGAAGCTCCATTCGGATGGACTTTTGGAATCACTTGATTATGAATCATTTGATACATGTGAGCCATGCCTTATGGGCAAGATGACTAGAACGCCGTTTTCGGTTCAATGGAGCGGAGACAGTTTGGAAATCATACATTCGATGTATGCGGTCCAATGAGTGTGTTTGCCCGAGGTGGATATCATTATTTTGTTACTTTCACGGATGATTTGAGTAGATACGGTTATATCTACTTGATGAAACACAAGTCTGAAACCTTTGAAAAGTTCAAGGAATTTCGAATGAAGTGGAAAATCATCGTAATAGAAAGATCAAATTTCTACGGTCCGGCCGTGGAGGTGAGTATCTAAGTTACGAGTTTAGCACTCACATGAAAGAGTGTGGAATTGTTTCACAACTCACTGCAGGAACACCATGAAATGGTGTGTCGGACGTCGTGTCGTACTTTATTAGATATGGTTCCATCTATGATGTCTCTGACGGACTTGCCGTTGTCATTTTGGGGCTATGCACTAGAAAGCTGCATTCATTTTAAATTGGGCACCATCTAAATCCGTTGAAAAGACACCAGTATAATTGTGGTTTGGAAACAAACCTAAGCCATCATTTCTTAAAGTTTGGGGATGCGATGTTTATGTGAAGAAACTTCAACCGGATAAACTCGAACCAAAGCGGAAAAATCGTCTTCATTGGATACCCTAAGGAAACTATTGGGTATTCCTTCTATCACAGATCCGAGGGCAAGGTTTTGTTGCCAAGAATGGATCCTTTCTAGAAAGAGTTTCGCAAGGTGTGAGTAGTCGGAAGGTAGAACTCGAAGAGGTTATTGAACCTTCTCTTCAAAGTATGGCGAGTAGCGCAACGCCGAACTTGTTCCGGAGTTGGCTCCACTGTTGAAGAGGAACTAATGATAATGATCATGAAACTCTAAAGAGAGTACTACCGAACCTCGCGAGTCAAGCGGGGCAGCGTCGACTCCGAGTCTGCGGAAATCCTGTCATGAATTTCATGGTTGATGAAAATGATGACCCTGCGACGTATGAAGAAGCAATGATGAGCCCGGATTCCAACAAATGGTTAGAAGCCATGAAATCCGAGATGGAATCCATGTATGAAAATCAAGTTTGGAACTTGGTGGACTTACCTCACGACCGAAAGGCCGTGGAGAACAAATGGATTTTCAAAAGGAAAACGGATGATGATGGTAATGTAACCGTCTATAAAGCTTGACTTGTCGCAAAGGGGTTTCGACAAATTCAAGGAGTTGACTACGATGAACATTCTCTCCCGTAGCGATGCTAAAGTCAGTTAGGATTATGTTAGCAATTGTTGCATATTTCGATTATGAGATATGGCAAATGGATGTCAAAACCGCGTTTCTCAATGGTAATATTGAAGAAGAGTTGTATATGATACAACCAAAGAGTTTTGTCGATCCTAAGGATGCTAACAAGGTGTGCAAGCTTCAGCGATCCATCTATGGATTGAAGCAAGCATCACGAAGTTGGAATCTCCCCTTTGATGAGGTGATCAAAGAGTTTGGATTTGTCCAAACTTATGGAGAAGCTTGTATTTACAAGAAAGTGAGTGGGAGCAATGTGGCATTTCTGATATTGTATGTGGATGACATATTATTGATTGGAAATTATATAGATCTTTTAAACGGTGTTAAAAGTTATCTAAACAGCAAATTTTCAATGAAGGACCTAGGTGAAGCGTCATACATATTAGGCATAAATATCTATAGAGATAGATCTAGGCGCCTAATAGGGCTATCGAAAAGTACATACCTTGATAAGATTTTAAAGAAGTTTAAAATGGAAAATAGTAAGAAGGGGTTCTTACCTATGACACAAGTCACGACATTGAGTAAGACTCAAAGTCCGGCTTTGGCGGAAGAAAGAGATATAATGGACAAGGTCCCCTATGCTTCAGCCATAGGGTCTATAATATACGCCATGCTATGTACAAGACCGGATGTGGCACATGCTATTAGTTTGACTAGTAGGTACCAATCGGATCCAGGTTCAGAACACTAGAAAGCGGTCAAGAATATCCTTAAGTACTTGCGAAGAACTAAGGATATGTTTCTTGTATACGGAGGTGAAGAAGAGCTCGTCGCTAAGTGTTATGTCGATGCTAGCTTTGACACTGATCCGGATGACTCTAAGTCTCAATCCGGATACGTATTTCTCATGAATGGTGGAGCGGTTAGTAGGAGGAGCTCCAAACAACCTGTGGTGGCGGGATCAACAACGGAGGCCGAATATGTTGCTGCTTCAGAAGCGGCTCAGGAAGCAGTTTGGATGAAGGAGTTCATATCTGAACTAGGTGTGGTTGCAAACGCGTTGGACCCAATGGTGATCTATTGTGACAACAATGGTGCCATTGCCAATGCCAAAGAGCCAAGGTATCACAAGCATTCCAAGCATATTAAGCGTCGGTTTCACTCCATCCGCGAGCATGTCAAGGATGGAGATATAAAGATTTGTAAAGTACATACGGATCTCAATGTAGCAGATCCGTTGACTAAAACTCTCCCTAGAGAAAAACATGATCTGCACCAGAACTCCATGGGTGTTAGATACATCACAATGTAACTAGATTATTGTCTCTAGTGCAAGTGGGAGACTGAAGGGAATATGCCCTGAGAGGCAATAATAAAATGTTTATTGTGTGTATTCCAAGTATATGATAGATGTTTGTTTTGCATGCTATAATTGTATTAATACGAAAACGTTAATACATGTGTGTTTAATAAACAAACAGAAAGTTCCTAGTTATGCCTCTCTCATAAACTAGTTCGTTGATTAACAAGATGATCACGGTTTCCTGATCATAGACATTGGATGTTGTTAATAACGAGATCACAACATTAGTGTAATGGTGTGATGAACATTCATCCGAAGTATAGCATTACGATCAAAGTCATTGAGTTTATATTGCTATAAACAAACTACAAAGTAGTCCTAATCCTTAGACCATGATATCATGCCAATCACTAACACCGGAAGAGTTTCTTGTTGACATCAAACGTCACTCCGTAACTTGGTGATTATAAAGATGGCTTCAAAGCTAATAAAGTGTTATGTTGAGAATCATGGATCAAGAGTGGAATTTGTTCATCCCGATGATGGATAGATATGCTCTGGGCCCTCTCGGTGATATCACATTGGTTAGCTTGCAAGCAAGTGATTTGATCACTAGAATGTTATATCATGGGAACGAGAAAAGAGTACATGTCGATGTGAGATCAAACTAGGTATGGAGATACCGATGATCGAATCTCGGACATGTAATATATCGTGAAACAAAGGATTAAGATACAAGCATAAAAGGTTCCGAAGCGATCACGAGGAAAAGTCATCGTTGAATGTGTGGGAGTAAATATGGATCTCGAGTCCTGCTCGATTATTGATCGGAGAAGGGTCTCGATCATGTCCATTATTCGCGAACGGAGGGTGACACACTTAAGGGACACGGCATCCGGTTGGGGCAAATGTTTCATACGAAAGAATAAACAAGCGCGAATTTATTTCATTAGATACCTAAAACAGGTTTTGGTGAAATTGCATAAAGTGGTTATGCATGTGTAATGGAATTATAGCAAGGGGTTATTTGTGAATGTTTGTCATTAAATTAATTGACAAAATTCTGAATAAAATAAAAGATTTTTATTTAATGAGAGTTTGCATTAAATTTGGTGGAAATTTAATGGGAATTTGAGTGGACTTTTGAGTGGAGGGAATTTAAAGGAATTTTGTGAGTGGAGTGTCCACCCACATGAAGAGGGAGGGCAAGGGCAGCCCCATGCGCCGCCACCCCCTTGGGGTTCCCCCCTCCTCCTATAAAAGGAGCCCCCCTCCTCACTTGTCTCTCACACCTCCTCGTGAAGGATCTCTCTCCGCCTCTAGAATTTATACCCCATGGTCTCGGACTAGCGAGATACATGTTCCCGGTGGCTATGCGGCAAGAAAGGGTTGTGCTTCCGCTGCATCGCTGGAGAGAGGAGGCGGAGGTTGCCCGGTGTCTTGTACGTGTGCGAGCACGGATCTTGGCTATTTCTTGCGGCGCTAGGACTTCCTCTCGATCTTGAGATCGGCAAGAGATCGTCTACATCAACCACGATTTGAACTCGTTAAGCTTTGTCGGTCTTTAAGGGTATGTTCTCTACGGATATACATCCGCCCGTTGTTGTATCTAGTAGATAGATCTTGGTACATAGTTCCCATCGTAGAAATTTTTTTGTTTTCTATGCTGCGAACCCCTACAGGTTCGACCATAGTTAGAAATTCAGATAATTCAAAACGGGCATAATAAATTCAAAAAATCCTAACAATGAAAATCCTTCGCGTGGTGTCATATTATGTGACATAGTTGAAAGGAAAAATACTAGACTTGGTATATTTATCATGTCTCGAAAAAACCTTCACAAAATGACCTACATGTTCGAGGTTTCATGGTTTTCAGTCTAAATGACCGATGTTATGTGCTGAATCACGGCATAGTTTGTGATGTTGTGCCCATATTATGCATGCGTGTGGACATTAGTATGGAGAACAATGTTGCAGGAGGAAGTTTTCCTTTTTGTCGCACGGAAAAGCCCTTTTCCATTTTTCGAGCGCAAAAAACGGATCGTTTTGTGAAGTAACCACCAAAATGTCTTTTCAGAATGATACCGTCCCATTTTCCTAAAATACTAGACCACCTTACATGGACTATCTCCCAACTGGGACATCTCAAACCTTTTCGTCCATCCCGGGTAAAAAGGACAAATGTCTGCCGAATCGGTAGAAAGTGGGTCCGGTTTGTACTACAGGTACATGATCTATCGCCCGTGATTTTTTAAAAAAATCATTTTTAGACTCGCAATATGTGGTTTCTTCAGAGATCCAATGCAATTTCTAAATTATCCATTTTCTTCCCGCCATTTCTTCCCGGCATTTCTCCCGCCAGTTCTTCCCGCCAGTTCTTCCCTCCAGTTATCTTCCTGCCATTTCTAACTATATATATATATGTAGGGTTGGCCTCCATTGTCATTGCACATCTCTAGACTCATATCTGCAACCTCATCTCTCTTTTCCATGACTTCCACCGTAGCACTAACTCCCAGGGAGGCGGAGGCGCTTTGCGCCTCGAATTACCCCTGCCCGCCGGGCTACTATGTCCCCGTCGGCTG
This sequence comes from Avena longiglumis, assembly GCA_030063025.1. Lineage (NCBI taxonomy): Eukaryota > Viridiplantae > Streptophyta > Magnoliopsida > Poales > Poaceae > Avena > Avena longiglumis. The sequence continues at coordinate 421,795,073 of CP125978.1, read as the reverse complement.
GATTCTTAGCGCCGGAGGCGTACCGGTTCTTCCTGTCCCTCTAGGTGTGGCGCGTCGGATGGCTATCATGAACTACTACTACTTCGAGCTCACGCCGGAGCAGCGGAGGAATTCCAGATGGCATCCCGACTATTTTCCGACTTGGGAAGCCTTCTTCGTGGATCGGCGTGGGAGGGCGCTCGCCAGGCACGAGGAGGATGGCCCACCTCCTCCGAACTTCAACGAGGCCGGCCGTCGGTTGTGGTGGCGTTGTTGGACTCTCTAGAGCTTCATGGACTACGACACGACCGCCGACTCTAGCGCCCGCCTGCGCTACCCTCAAGTCCAGCCCACTCGTACTCATCCTTCAAGGTTCAACTACGACGACCCCAGACAGCGGCAACGTGTGGCAGTATGGCGACTACAAATGGAGAGTATTACGGTATAGGCGGGAGCATGGTGAATCACTCCAACATTGCAAAACAAGTTGCCGATTGTGGCTTAATCGGCCATGTATCTTAATTTCAGTTCTTCTATGTAACTTTGTGTTAGTTGCGTTATGTACTTTAATTCGATTCTATCCTACTAAAATTTTCTTTCCCCATTATTTCCCATCCTTTTTCCGCCCATTAATATATAAAAATATAAGTTAATTCAAATCCAAATTAAAACAGAAAATGGTTTTGAATTATTTAAAAATAAAATGGTTTTGAATTATTTATTCAAATCAGACACTTTATGTTTAAAGTTTTCTAAATTCCAAATTAATATTCAAAAAATATAAGTTAATTCATTTTTAATTTTAAATGGTTCATAGTTTAAATGGTTACATTAATTATTTTTTAAAAATAGAAAATGGTTTTGAATTATTTATTCAAATCCAGACACTTTTTATGTTTAAAGTTTTTCTAAATTCCAAATTAATATTCAAAAACTATAAGTTAATTCATTATTAATTTTAAATGGTTCATAGTTTAAATGGTTACATTAATTATTTTTGTAAAAACATAAAATGGTTTTGAATTAGTTATTCAAATCCAGACACTTTTTATGTTTAAAGTTTTTCTAAATTCCAAATTAATATTCAAAAAATATAAGTTAATTCATTATTAATTTTAAATGGTTCATAGTTTAAATGGTTACATTAATTATTTTTAAAAACAGAAAATGGTTTTGAATTAGTTATTCAAATTCAAACACTTTTTATGTTTAAAGTTTTTCCAAATTCCAAAGTAATTATCATTTAAAAAAATTACAAATTTAAACCTCAAAATAAAAAATAAGGTGGGAACAGAGAAAAAATTCCTGAAAAAATTTGAAAAAAGGGTCATATGTCCCGGTTGGAGCCACCAACCGGGACTAAAGACCCCCTGTGCGCGCCCCTTGGCTCCAACCGGGACGTATGACCCTTTAGTCCCTGTTGGAGCCACCAACCGAGACAAAATGCCCTTCGTTTATAACTGGCTCGCCCTCCAACCGAGACAAAAATGCCCTTCTTTTATAACTGGCTCGCCTCCTCTTCTTCTTCCCCATCTCACTTCTCTGCTTCATCGACGCCTTGAGAGACGCCGCCCACGCCGTGCTGCCCGAGCTCATGGCCTTCGACCACCTCACGAGCTCCGCCTCGTTTCCCTCTATCTCCCGCAAAAGGAATCGAAGAGGGGCATCTGCAATCGTCGCCATCGACGCCATCCTTCTGCTGTACCTGTTTGCCGACAAATTCCGGTGAGACCTATCCTTCATCCGCCCTACTTTGGCCACCAAGGTCTCATACAGGACCTAGCGCACCCCATTGATGCCCTGTTTTGCTTGCTCGAGCCCCAGATACTCGACATCGTCTTTGTCTGCAAGCGCCGCCCGCAAGCGCAACTCCGGCCAGGAATCTAGGACGAACAGGAGCACCCCTTCCTCAACCGCGACCACTACTGAGCCCACCTCGACCACCGCAACCTCTCGTAATAGTCCACGCTCCCCTTACCCCTCTGGAATCGCCGGAGCACCACCCTCCCGACGCGTCGCCGCCGTGCGTAGTGAGCAGCACTGCCGCCCGTCACTGTGACGTGGTGCCCGTGTGGCCCCAGTCCCACCTGCCAGCCTCAGAGGCTAGGTGCTTCTGCGGTGTAGGTTAGAAGTGGCCTGGTCCAGGTCCACACGTCAAGCCCTGGTCCATGTCCCACCTGCCTGCTTGGAGGCTGAGATGGCCACGGGCCCCTCTGTCATCCACTGTGGCTAGCAGTGGCCTCGATGTAAAAATGTTTTCTGTTTTGTATAAATTCAGAAATGGTTTAATTAAATCCAGAAATTGATATAATATTGTAAATTCAATAATTAATTATTTATAACATATAAAAATACAAATGATATATCAAAATGTTCAGAAAAATGAGATCGAACTATTTAACCTATAATCATGCATTGTTCAACAACTTTCAAGACAAGTTTAATTAGAAAACAAAATCAACCCCTCTCATATACTCCAGAGTTTCGTCGAGTTAGGGTTTTCACCCCTCGGAACCCCGTTTAAATTGGCGAGCATGTCTTAGGGTTACTTTTTAATACAAATTAACTTATCATATCATCATCCTTGTTTGACCATTGCATCGATGAAATGTGTTGATTGTTCCCATCTCTTTCCGGCGTTCGGTTCTTCGCGGTAGAATACGAGATCGAGATCAAAGACCGAGATCAACACCATCGAAGATCGAAGATTTCTTGATAGCCATCGCATTGTAGATACTTTGCCATGATATTAGTTGTCATAGACCCTAGTTGAATCGAAGTTGCACCTAGGGTTAGTCGATGTGTCCTCGCTAGGGCATCCCGAACCCGAGGGTTGATTGATTGTCGCCTTTCTTTTCGTTATTGGTTCTTCGTGATAGGATACGAGCCCGATGGTTTCTCCGAATTATGGTTTCTGATATTGTAAATTCATTTTCATTATTGTGTATTTATATATTAGGGTTTCTCCGAATTAGGGTTTATATCTCTCAACACCGTACCTAACATTCTCCCTTAGCCGCTTTGACTTATCCATTTTTCCACCTATGCATAAAATATGGACCCACACGACAGAGACGAAGAAAAGGAAGAGTTGATCCAAGGTGTGATCCGCGGGGAAGAAATTTTTTAGATGTACCGACGTTTCTGAATAACTCCGGTGAGGGTGATCCTCTTTTTGCCGGAAGAGACGACTTGTTTGAGGTTGAAGGTGATGCCTTCCGCGAGGGAGAAGGCGATGCCTTGTGTGATCGAGAAGACGACCGCTCCGGCGAGGTTCATGTAATATAATTAATTCATTAATTAATAATCTGCTATCTATATAGAAATAGTAACGACGATCTTTCTTCTTTTAGCCCTCCAGATCGAAGAAATCTACTGAAAAGAGCAGACGAGGCCCAATCAAAAATTTGGAAGACCATGAGAGGTTCAGGTTCGAAGATGTCGCTGAAGACGGCAAACCGATGGCTCCCGAAGTTGTCGCAAACAAATTTGTGGCACAATGCGGAGTAATTGTTAGGGACTTAATCCGGATCACCATTCGAAATTGGAATAGGCCTGCCGATGCGGAAGAAGAGGGAACATGTTTATTTGTCCCTAACCATGCCAAAGATTTACTGTGGAAGAGGCTCATGGTTAATTTCAAACTACCGAAGGTAGAGCTGGATCCAAATGCGGAGGATCTAGTTGAGGACGCCTTAGAACATGGGAGATCCATGGAGGCTAAGGTCAGGGAGTGGGCTTTGAACAAGATGGCCCAGTGTTTCACCAACTGGAAGAAAAGATTGCACCTTGACTATGTCGTGAAAGAGAAGACTCCCGATTTCAAGAATATTCATTTTGAGAAGATAAAACCATTCTGGGCTGAGTTTGTGAATACAAGACATCAGAAAAAGCTAAGAAAATGTCTGCAATGAATAAGCTGAATGCTGCTAACAAGAAGTATCACCATACTATGGGGCAAGGTGGCTACAGGGCTGGCATTCCTAAGTGGGAGAAACTTGAGAATGAACTGCATGCTAAAAAGATCACCCCAGAGACAGACGATTGGGTAGAATGTGCAAGGAATTGGTTTTACGGGCATGGGGGCACGTTGGACTCGGAAGGGAAGTGTATATATAACATACGACATAAAGAAGACACCTTGCCAATCGAGAAGATGAGAAAAGCAGTAAAGGCTGTTAAAGATGGGGACTTCATTCCCGATAGAGAGGATGATGAGCTCACACTCGCCCTTGGAAATAAGGAACATGATGGATGAACACGAGGCACAAGCGGCTCCAAACCATGGAGGACTGGGTTTCCCGAAGAGAGGAAGAAATATCCTGATAGAAGCCGTCAGAGGAGAAAGGACATGGCGGAAGTTGAAGCAGATATTCAGAAAGAGCGAATGCGTATAATTGAAGAACGAATAAAGCAACAACAAGATGAAATTAACGCACTTAAAGAGCAAAGTACTACCAGCCCATCTCAGCAGCACACTGCATTCGATGCTACCGGCCTATCGAATAATCAAAAAAGCAGTGTGGCTTCCACCGAGGTCCCGGGTGATGACAATGGCGATGACGATGGTGCACCGACGATGGCTCCTATTGGCTACCCAGTGGATGATATCACAGAGATGACACACTGCGAGATACATGTCAAAGTTGTGAACATATCAATGAAGGTGGCGGTCGGCTATGCCTTACCAATTGGACCCACACCAAGTTACCACTGTCGTCCGGTTCCAGAGGGCTACGTTGTTGTCGGGGTGGATGAAATCATGCCCACCTTTGAAGTTTTGGATCTTCACTACCCTGCAGGTGAAGGGGATGTGACTGTACTGGGAGACGCAACAAACGTCACCATTCTATGGCCAAAGGAATGTATCGTGCCTCGAAATCACACGCCAAGGCCATCTTCACCGCCGCCTCACCCGTCTCTAGCGAGGTCGTCACCGCCGCGGCAGCCGTCTTCGTCGCCTCACCCGGCTCCATCGCCTCACCAATCTCCGGTGCAGCCATCGCCGCGGGATCCATCGCCGGCGCCTCATGATAAAAAGTGTAAGCGCACCGCTACTCTGCGTCGTGGTAAGCGATCGCCGAAACATAAACAAGAACCTCTTCCAAAAGTACCAAAGGTTCCTCCCAAGAGAGATTATAACTGTACTGAAGAGGAGACTGCCGTTAATCACGGAAGCAGTTTTTTAAGCTAGCTGAGGCGGCCGAAAGAGCCAGAGTTCCCCAGCACCAAAGAAGAAAAATCCATAGTGTTGAAAATGCTAAAGACTCTTCATCAACCCGAGCCAAAGCTGTCATCAGACTATGAGCGTTCTATTCTCAAGTCACATGCGGCACAACAAGCCTCGAAGAGCAATACTGATGCAAGCGAGAAATCTGTTGCCCAGCTCGGAGAACAAGCAAAATAGTCTTGCGCCCCTCTCAAGGTGATTTCCCAAACCAATGTGGGGTCGAGAAAATATGGGGCCGAAGAGCAGTATGATCCAAAGGTAGTTGTACAATACGGAGAAGTTGCCGCTGCTCAAGGTATGAGTATTGATGCTTATCGATTAGAGTACTTCCCGTGAGTAAAGTAGCATACAAATACCGATCGGCAAACCTCTCGTCAAACTGAGGAGGTAAATAATCTTCCAACAAAATGCGAAGATTGCATAAGCGGTACATGCATGCCACAAAGGCGGGCTAATCGGATAGTCTTGAGGGTTACAAAAGGCATCATGGGAAAGAAAAGGATGACATGATATCCATTGAATTTGATGAACTATTTCAATTATTCAATCAAGGCGCCTTGGACAAATCGATCATCGATTGCCTATTGTCGTAAGTACTAATTACGTAATTAATTTAGTCTCCATCTATCTCACCTTGTTTATTGCATGTATATAATCATCTTTAATATGCGTAATGAAGATTCTCGAATGCAGACAGGACAAATCTATGACATTCGCTTCATTGACCCATATTGGGTTCATGAAGCTAATCTCAAAACAAGCCCCGGGATACGGAGGATAATATAGTACACGTAAAGGTTTTAAGAAACCGTAAGGAAATACTTTTTCCTTCCAACTTCGAGTGAGTGTTATTGTCTTGTATACACTTTCTATTTAAACTCGATGTTAAGTATATAATTGATTAGTTATGCATTCGCAGCTTCCACTATATTCTGTTAATCATTCAACTTGACAAAGGGCGTGTACTAGTCATGGACTCGAAACATAAACCCCTTGAGCAGTGGAAGGACATGCAGATGCTTCTCCAGCGGTAATTCTAATCATTACGACACTATATCGGCAACGTTCATGAATTTTATGATATCAAGTAATTAACAATTTATTTTATTCGTTTTCTTCGCCGAGCAGCTCTTGGAAACGGTTCACCAACAAGGCTAGGGGTGTTTGGAAAGTGGAGCTTACATTTCAAGCACTAGATGTAAGCACCACTAGCTATATCCGCGCATATCTTTGATTCTAGTTTTGATACTGTTCATGCTTGATTATTATTTTGATTGAACTATGTTCTCGTAAAGTGCCTGATATAGGGACTAGGTAACAATCTATGTGGATACTATGTTTGCGAGTTCATCCGGCAGACATGCGATGAGAAGGGCAGAAATTTAGAGCAACTCCATGTACGTAAACAATTTCTATAGTTTTTAGTTACAATCAAATTGTCTTTAGTTTCATTAATATAGGCTGACTCCTTTTTTAAATTAGATCGAACATCTACGGGACGGTCTTCTGCCAAAGGATCGCGTACGAGCAATTCAGGAGGAATTGGCGGGATTCTTGGATGCAGAAGTCCTAAACCCAAAAGGGGAATACTATTCGGCTGTGTATAGACAATAGGGATTGAAAAAAGAGCAACTTTTGTATGTAGTGCATGAACTCGATCCGTGTATCAAATGTAATATTGTCATGATGATCTTGTGTAATATAATGGTTCCTTCATTGATGAGTGCAAAACACTAAATAAACAATAAAAAACCTAAATGAATTCTCTTCCGCGGCACAAAAAGTGGCGAAAATCTTGTGACAACAAAAGTTATAAAATGAATTCTACTGCAGAAAATGTAAATCTACGCGGTAGAAGGTTATTTGTCGGTTAGGTATTCTGACGGTTGAATGACTCCACCCCACCCTCGCCCCGCGCCACGTGTACCCCCATTTGTCCCGGTTGGTGGGGCAACCGGTACTAAAGGTTGGGGATTTAGTCCTGATTGCCCTGTCCTGGTTGGGTAACCGGGACTAATGCCCCTTACCAACCGGGACCAATGGGGCGTTCTGCACTAGTGAATCTTGAGTTTGTGTTGTGCAGGTCTCCACGTTGCTAGCAACACGTGTGTGACGTTTCCTTCCTCCTGCTAGTTCGATAACGTCGGTTTATTACTGAGGGAAACTTGTTGCCGTTCTGCTTCATACCTTGCTCTTGGGGTATCCAACGCAGTGTCCCACGACAAGTGGTGGGCGCCATCAATAATCCTTACATAAATGGTTACCTCCATCCTTCTTGTCCACAAATAGAACATGTGATCTCCATGGCGACGCACTTGGTTGGATCAATCATATTTCCAACATAGCATCCAGTTGCTTCTTCAGCTCCATTAGTTTAGACGGGTTCATACTATATGGTCTCTGGGCTATGGGTCCCGTTCCAGGTATTAGTTCAATGATAAACTCGATATCCCGATCTGGAGGCATACCGGGAAAACATTTGGAAATACATCGGGGTATTCACAGACCATCTAAACTTGGCCAATGCTTGGCTGGGCTATACTCTTATTGCATTTGAATTGACGGGGCAAGGTTTCAGATACATGATCTACTGGTATTCCGGTTGTACGGGTCATGGTTATGGCTTTCTTGGCACAGTCAATTAATCCTTTATGTTTGGACATCCAATCCATTCCTATTACTACTTCCAACCTTTAGTTATGAGTACTATTAGATTAGCATAAAAATCTATGCCATGGATTCGGATAGGCATGGCCTTGCAAATTTGTCTAGCTTTGGTGGTTGAACCAGGTATTTGAACTATCATAACATGCTTCAATTTGGTGGGTTGAATCCTACTAGTGCATGCAAATTCTTCAGTAACAAACGAGTGCGATGCTCTAGAATCAAACAACACTCTTGCAAGTACTAAGTTAACAGAAAACATACCCAGCACGACATTTGACGCTTCTTGGGGTTCTTAAGCATGCATGAGAAAGAGACGGCCATTGCGGTTGAGTGAATTCCCTGGGGGCAAACCTTCTTCTAGGATGAACACTACACTGCTGCTGAGCTAGGGCATTTGCATTGGGGGCTGCGGCAATCTTCTTGAGACACTCATTGGAATAGTGACCCTTGGTTCCACATTCATAACAAGTCACTTGCAACTTGTCCTTTGCTGCAACAGGAACAACATTGCTACCAGTCCTCGGGGCAATGTTGGTGTTGGTGGTGACATTGTTTTTGTTGAACTTCGGCGGGGCATGGTTGAAATTGCTAGGGTTGCCAGGGTTGTTGTGGTTTCCTCCGGGCCTTGGGTTTCCATGGATGGGATAGTTTGGACGGTTCATCGGGGGTATGTTGGTTCTTGGGGAAATCCTGGAGATGGGTTGGGGCGATACTTTGGTGTATGGTGTGTTCTTGGCTGATGCATCATGCGACGCTTGCGGTTCTCATTGGCTTGGTTGATCTTGCCTTCCATCTGAATGGTAGAGTCCACTAAAGCTTCAATATCAGCAAATGGAATATTTACTAACACTGCCTACATCTCATCATGCAGACCATTCAGGAATATCTCCTTCTTCTTGGCTTCGGTGTCTATCTCATCTGGTGCATACCTAGCCAATGACAACAAATTGTCACGGTACTCAACTACGGTCATCCTTCCTTGCTTAAGTTCCCTGAATTCATCTCTCATCCTCTTGATCAAACCTGGTGGCACATGGGTTCTGCTGAACTTGATTTTGAACTCTTCCCAAGTCATCATTTGACCTCCATTCATGGCATGAACGATTTTCCACCATGCTCTTGCATCTCCGGCCAGATAGTGGGTAGCAAATAGTATCTTCTCGTTAGCTTCCACTTCGGAAACTTCCAGGTTGTTTTCCATGGTTTGCAGTCAATCATCTGCAGCTAGGGGCTCTTTAGACTTAGTGAAAATGGGTGGGTTGGTGTTCTGGAAATTCTTGAGCTTGGATCCATGGTTGTCCTGATTTCCACGGCCTTGGTTGTTGTTGTTGGCCATCTAGGCGATGTGCTGAAGAGTGGCTAAGTTGGCTTGTCGTTCGGCTCTTTCGGCTTCGCGGTCAGAAACCAACATTTGCAAGATTTGCAACATCGGGTCCAGGGATGAGTTGCTTCCTCCACGAGGCATCTGAAGATTGAGATAGATCATGAGAAACAGGGAAATTTCTAAGGTTCAGGGGTTTTCTTTTGTTTTTGAAAAGTTTTGAAGTTTGACTCAGATTTTTCTAGCAACTTGCATTTCATTCATTCATTCATTCATATCACACGATACAAACACACACCACAACAAGGAAAACAGATGGTTTTAAGAACCATTCTGGGAAACTACGATACAGTGGGACCGAATACAACTCACTAACGCTAGTGCTCAAGTGTTACTACTCCTCGGAATCGGTGGCTTCATCATCCTCATCATCATCATCGATGAAGGCGAAGTCATCCTCATCGGTGAAGAAGTCCATGGCCTGATCCTCCAGAAAATCATCATCGTCACTGAGATAGGAGTGGGGGTCTCCACGAAGTTCTTCCCCTGCATTCTCCCTCTCCTCCAGCTGCATGTTCCTCTCATGGATGGTCTCCTCCAAATCCGTGATCCGGTGGCAAAGACGGGAAATGATGTTCTCCTTCTTGTCGAGCTGACGACGACGAGACTGGCGATCCTTCACTAGCATGGCAATGGTCTGATCCTTCTTAGCGGCGATGGCGTACTTGTTGTTGGCGTAGGAGCGGGAATTGTCTAACTCCTTATGTCGTTCATACATCATGAAGCTAAGGTAGTCCAATTGACTCTTCAGCTTGTGGTGATATGGGGCCTCCAGTGGCTGTCCATAACATCACGCCTTAGGCAGAACTCAAAGCGGGTACCCTTGATCTGATTGATACTCTGCCAACAAAGACGGGCAAGAGATTCTTGCATGGCCCTGGGAAGTCCATCGAGCTAGTTGTTCTCTCTTAAGGTGAACTGAATTCCCTCTGAGGTGGGAGCTTCAATCTTTCCCCAGAGAATTGCAACAACTGTCCACTGCAATTCCTCTCCTTCCTGATCATTGAGCTGAGCTCCAAAGAACTAGGGGTGTGGACGCTCCAGAAGTTCCGAAAGCTGCTCCAAGTCACGCTCAAAGATGAGGTCTCCTCCATTCCCCAACTGATAAAATTTGCTGTACTTCACGTCCATCTTTAAGAATATAGGATGAGTAAGTTAGTAGAGTGATCAAGTGTGTAAATTTTATGTAAGTTTGCAAGAATTTTTGAGGAACATGAATTTTCATGAAAGAGTCTAAGTGGTAAGAATGAGAATAAGTTTTCATAAATACTCACTTTCTTTGGTTTTAAAACTAAGTTTTTAATTCAAACGTCCATTCTAAACTAGGGTCTCCTATGGTCAGGATGGCTCTGATACCAACTTGTCAACACCCAGATTTTTAATCCCAGATGCCTGTTATGCCATACATCGCAATCCCAGGATTACCATTTTTGCGAGACATAACAGATTGGATATCACTTCATCATCCATTACAAACCATACATAAGGTCTTACAACAAATAAAGGATCTCATGATCCAGTCTTACTACAATTCAGGCAGCGGAATAACGTAATAATAACAATAGCGTAGGCGAAGCTCCATCTTCATGGTCACAAGCAATGCCGACGATGGGAGATGATCCTAGTTGTCGTAACCTTCCTGCTGTCCATCCTCCTGATACTCCTCTTCATAGTCCGGCCACGGGAATATCCAGGGACAAAGCCATGAGTACTCTTTAAGTACTCGCAAACTATACTAACAAGTGAAGTGGTTTTGAGTAGGATATACTAAGCTCTAGGGTTGCTTTGCAAAAAAGCCAGATTTACTTCTACTGAGTTCAGAAGCAAAGAAAGCTAGTTGAAAGTTTTATAACACCTAAGTGGGAACTTGAATTTCATATCACAACTCTGTTGTGGTCAAGTCAAAGTCATAAATCATTTCACAAGTCATTTTGAAAACATATGACGATAGAACAGTATGGCCACTCCAACTGTCCATAACCGCGGACGCAACTATTCGAATAGTTTGACACTCTGCAAAGATTGTACACTTTCACCACAATATTCGATACATCCGTTAGGAACAAATCCTGAATTCCCCATACTCACTATGCGGATAATCAATCCTAACCTTTCAATTACACGACCTAGTATAGGCACCTCTCTTGTGAGTTTGGCCTCCCAACCATGACCAACTGTCATCTTGGGAACTTCACAGGTGGACAATCTTCACAAGGTAGCCTCAGCTCAAACCTTGGCCGCAAGGGAACCCATACTAAGGTATATAAATTTCCAGTCAAGCCCTACCCAAATTTTGGGTATTGTGGTTGTACGGTAAAATTGGAATGGTATCGCATCCAGAAAACCATTAGTTTTATAAAGGTCTAAGGCTCATGCCTTAACATTTTCATCATCAAAATCATCTGGTGTTCAAGAACACATGTCAAAACATTTCAGTACAATGACTCATCATTCTAAGGTTTTCATAACCATTTTCACCAAGTATTCCCATCTAAAGTGAAGTTTTATGCTTAGCACTAGCAACTACAAGTGCGGGTAAACACTAATGAGGGGTGGTAATCAAGTGTGAACGATCTAGGTGCAATCTCATGCCTCAGGATGACATCAAGATTATCTAACTTAGGTCAAGTTTTATGCTCTTTATGCTACCTTTAAAACATCTATCTAAACTCTACAAATCACTAGGTAAACTTTAAAGAAAATCTTTGATAAAGAGGTAAAATACTAAGCTTGCAAGTAAAACTTTTTTTGAGGGTAAAACAGTAGGGCAAAATACCCCACTGCAATTTTTATATATCATAAGAGTGTTACAAAAATATTTACAAACTCAATCCACCTCAAAAGAGGGATAACATTCTAAGCAGCTATCTCCTGTCTAAATTATTTTCAATCCAAACTTTGAGGCCATGATAATACTTCTTCTTAATTCTATACAGGACCCATCTTAATTCCTGAGCGACAATAGCTCTCCATTCCTCAAGCGAAGCATGCTTGTTGTTGAAGATTTCATTGTTTCTGCAAATCCAAATGCCCCAAGCTCCAAGTATAGTAATTTCTATTGCAAAAGGGACTTTAAGATCTTTTTTAATACTGGCTAAAGCTTCAAAAAAAATTTGATCAGCCACTTGGACATGCGAGATTTCAGCCCAACAAGCTCTTGCAAAAGGGCAGTCCCAGAATAAATGTAGAATGGTTTATTCACTGATGCAGCCATGGAACACACATTCATATGATGCTAGAGAAAAACATTTCCTTTTCAGAAGGTTTCTTGTGTTTAGCCTATCAAGCAGTAAGAGCCAGAAGAAGAATTTGTGCTTTTCTTGACAAGAGGATTTCCACAACCAGGAGAAATGTGGCTGAACATGTTGGCAACCAGATAAAGAATAATAAGCCTTTTGGACCGAAAAATTACTGCCCCAAATGTAACTCTAGTCGACTTCCCCTGCCAAGATAAGAATTTGCTCAAGACTTTGATATTCCTGGTAAGCTTGCAGTGACAGAGGGAGGTAAAAAAGATCTTGAGTATTATCTGTCTGCAGGAACTCATTGACAGAGATGTGTGGGTTTTTTGCATATGAGAGGAGATGAGGAAGCTTATGCTGTAAACAACCATCATTCCACATATCAGACGAGAGAAGTGTGGATTTTCCATCTCCCACCAAGCACTTTGCAATTCCTTTAAAAATGTCAATCAATTTCAGATGAGCTTTCCACCAAAAGGATCCCTCTAGACTTCATCCAGGGAGTTTACCATTACAGTAATAAGTGTTCCATATAAGGTGAACCCAAGGGATATCCTTGTGATTATAAAATTTATCCAAATTCTTCAAAAGAAGTGTAGAGTTTTGAACATTAAGGTCAAGTACTCCCAATCCCCCCTGATTCTTGGGCCGACAAACTTTCTTCCATGCTACAAGAGCTTTACCTCTAGCTTGAACATCAGATGTTTTCTTTCTCCACAGACATTGCCTCATATATTTAATCAACTGTTCCTTAATAGTGACAGGAAGATCAAAACAACTCATGTAATATATGGGAAGGAAGACAAAACAGATTTAACTAGCTGCGTTTCCCCATAATTAAGAAAATCAGCTATCCCACACAACCTTTTCTCAACTCTCTGAATAATAGGCAGGAAATGTTCCACTGCAGGCTTATTTATACTTAAAGGCAGACCAAGGTAGGTGAATGGCAAAGAGCCAGTGAGGCAAGAAAGAGTATTAGCAAAGTGCCCAAGCCTCTCAGAGTCCATGTTAATTGGCATCATACTGGACTTAGAATAATTAACTTTGAGTCCAGTGGAGAGAGCAAAAGTATGAAGAATGGCCTTAAGGCACAAAAGTTTCTCAGAATCAGCTTTAAGGATTAATAAAGTGTTATCTGCATACTGCACCATAGGGAAATCAGGACAGAACACACCTTCAGTGGGAAGGGAAAGAAGACCAAGATTCATTGCTTTATTGAGGATACTTTGAAGGAGATCAGCAGCCAAGACAAACAGGAGAGGAGATAAAGGATCCCCTTGTCTAACACCTCTTCTGCAATAAAATTTTTTCCCAGGCACTCCATTTAATAGAACAGAGGAAGAAGCTGAACCAAAGATCAACTGAATCCAAGAAATCCATTTATCACCAAAACCTTTGGCTTTGAGGATATTGATAATTGTAGAGTGCTCAATTCTGTCAAAAGCCTTTTCAAAGTCAAGCTTAAGAATTAAAATTTCTTCTTTGGACTTATGGCATTGATCAAGGAATTCAAATGCCCAACCTAAACAATCTTGGATAGATCTTTGTTTGAGGAAACCATATTGATTCTTGTGAACAAGTTTAAGGATGACCTTCTGCAATCTATTAGCCAGAATTTTGGTTATAATCTTGAAGACACTATTTAGCAAAGAAATAGGCCTAAAATTAGTAGGAGTCAGAGGAGCTGCAATTTTTGGAATGAGGGTGATAAAAGAGGCATTAATGCTTTCCAAGGAATTTTGCCCCTCATAGAAATCCACAAGGAGTTGTTTCACATCATCCTTAATAATAGGCCAGCATTGTTTCATGAATTCATTATTAAAACCATGAGGGCCAGGGGATTTGTCATTTGGCAGATCTTTAATGACCTCATCAATCTCCTCATCAGAGAAAGGTTTTTCCAAAGCATCCTCTTCCTCTTGCCTTAAGCATTCCCCAGCCAAGTCATTAAGATTGAAGTGCATTTCAGGCTTATCAGAAGTACCCATTCTATCTTTAAAGGAATTCCAAAGGAGATTTGCTTTGCCATCATGATCATAAACCTCATCATTAGAAACATCCCTAAGCATGGAAATGTAGTTATGCCTAAAACTTATGGTAGCTCTGGAATGAAAGAATTTTGTGTTTTCATCACCCAGCTTAACCCATTTAATTTTCCCCCTCTGTTTCCAATAAGTATTTTGGTCCTGTAACAGAGAAATTATAAGATTTTTCAGGAGATCCCTGAGATTCCATTCTTGGACAGTAAGAGTTCTCATTTCCTCCATGACATCCAGAAGATCAATGGTGGCATTAACATTGCAGATTTGTGATTTCAGGCAGGGCAGATTTTTGGCCCAGAGCTTCAGCCCCCTTCTCACATTTTTGAATTTAGCATTGATTTTTTTTGCAGAATCCTGAAAGCCCACAGGAATATTCCAGGCATTTTGAACAATAGCTTTAAATTCCTTATGATGCATCCAATGATTTTCAAATCTGAACAACTGGGCTTTGGGAATCCTTGTGCCAATGGAAATGACACAAGGAAAATGATCAGAGGTAGGTTTTGTAAGAGGAGCAACAAAAGTTGAGGGAAAACTCTGGGTCCAGGAAGCAGAGGTAAAAACCAGCCCAACCTTTCCAAAAGGGGATCTTTTTGCATGTTACTCCAAGTAAATTTTCTACATTTAAGTGGCAGTTCTATGAGACCCAAATTATTAATGGCTTCATTAAAGAGAAGCATACCATTCACATCTCCACCCAGTTTGTTTCTATCAGAAGGCTGTCTACAGAAGTTGAAGTCTCCCACAATGAGCCAGTCCAAATCATCAGGCATATCAATGTTTCCAAACCAGTCCAAAAAGTCAGCCTTTTTTTCAGGTAAGCATGGCCCATAAATATTGGTGAGGATCCAGGATTCATTGGACAAGAGAGATGTCAAGGTGATGGATATGGAGAACTCATTGTGAAAGGAAAGATGCCCAGAGAATAGGGAACTATTCCAAATGGTGATCAAACCTCCAGAGGCTCCTCTGGAGGGAAGAAATTCAAAATTCGTATGGGGGGCAGAATTTTTTGATGTAAGAGCTGTCAAAATCCTCTCTCTTAGTTTCTTGAAGACAAATAATGTCACAGCCAAACTCCTCAATTTTATTTCTGAGAGCTATCCATTTTTTTCAGAGTTAATTCCCCTAATATTCCAATTCAAGATCTTCCAAATTATTTTGTTATTCATTAAAAAACCAGAAGTAAGTATAGATATGGGGTGATATAAGTAATGTAATCACCCTAGAGTGGAAACAACAATCACATAGGCAAAAGGAAATCCATATCATAGCACCACAGACAGGTTCCACAACAAGTACCAAACACATGACAAGATCACAAGAACAGATCACAGGACAGGGAGTCAACAAGACTCCAGCAAAAGACTTAGTTTGATACATTTAATCACTTAAGAGGAGGGCTTCTTCTTGGCTTGTTGTCCACAGGTACCAGCAGCCCCAGCTTTCTTCTTGCCTCCAATGCTCAAGCCTGATGAACCACTTCCTTTGATGCTGCCTTTTGGAGGAGCCTTAACTGCCACTTCATTGGCCTTCCCTTTCTTGAGCAACCTCTTCTCCAGGTCCCCATCTTTAAACTTGCAGAAGGAGGCAGCAAGATTTTTAACCACTTTAGGATTCAAACATGGAGGAACAGCATTACAAACCAGACAAATAGCAATTAGACAATTTATGTGGCTTTTAAAGCCCCCATTCAGTTCAACAATTCTAGGGCTTCTTCTCACCTCAGTGTCAACAAGAGGTTCCTTGCCCTTTATCTTTCTGGCAGGGGTGGAGGGAGACCAGGAAGATTTATTAGCTTCAATGCCCAGACAAGAAGGAGCCATCTGGGAAAAGCTCTCATTAGGGATGATGAAAGAAATGGAATTCTCCTCAGCAATAGGCTCTTTAATAATTTCCCATAAAGGAGAAGTAAGGAAGCCCTTGACCCAATTAAAATTCTCAGGGGTAGCAAGCATGAGTGTAATAAAGTTAAACCAACTTACAGGGATATCACACTTGAGAGGGCCCATTGGAGAAGTGTCCTTCTGAATATGGGGAGCAAAATAATTTTCCCAGAGTTCCAAGCCTTGTTGGGAAAAGCCCTGTTTAGCAATGTGCACATCAGGAATGGAGAAAAAAGTTCTCACCATTCCCACCTGAAGATGAGCCTCATTTGGAGAAAGAAGATGCTGATCCTCCAACATCCAATCTTCATTATGAGCAGCCACTGTACTTGAGTCCATAGGGCTCCCCACCCTCTCTCAAAGATCGAGTTTGCCTCATCATCATCAACCAAATAGTTCTGTAAAATATTCCGAGGCCTTCACCAATACCAACTCCTTGTGGTTCATCACCAAACCTCGATCCTTAGCAGCCTCAGCTCAAGATTGATGACTTCATCATCGACTCCAGTCTTGGACAATCATAGCACCTGTAACTCCACTGTTAACATCTTGAGGTGGAAGATGTTGGTTGTCAACAGGCATGTCTTCACCAGGAGCAATGCCAGGGCCTTGAACAGGAGCAGCAACAGCTTCCCAGGGTCCCCAACCTTCATCATTACCACCATCAGGAGCAGGATCTTAGACAGGGGCCAACCACTGTCCCCAACCACCCCCAGGAGCAGGGGGAGGGGGAGGAGGTGGGATTTGGGGCCCGATGACAGGGCCATGAACAGGAGCAGGATGTGCGTCCTCATTGTCATCTGGAAGTGGGTCCTCATCAGGTGGGCCCCCCCCCCAAGCAAGTCACTTTGCAACACTTCAACAGAAAAATTCCATGATTCAGACTCCACCAAGTCGCCAATGGTAAACCTTACACTCTTGGGGATTTCAACCAGGTCAGTAACACGAATCTTTGCAAGAATCCTACCTTTTTGTTCTGGGTCCCTCTCCCATAAAAGAACCTTCCCAATATCAGCAAAAACTGCATTCAGATCCTCAGTATGCCAGTGGTCTAGAGGAGGCCCAACTAGCATCACCCAACACTCATTATTGAATTGAGCCCTCCTCCAGTTATCCCCCTCGTTGTGCTTAACAAAAGAGACATGCACATCTTGGAACGGAATCGGGCTAGCCGCAATGAATCTATCCCGATCACTGACATGATGAAACTGCACATAAGCAGACCCAAAGGGACAAGCCTGGACATCTCTAAAGTGAACTCAAACCTCATTGTTGAGGAAATCAACCAGGACATCACGAATATTCAAGAACGGAACTAGACCAGGGGGGAGGGGATTAATGGTAGCAATGGCATACTGTTCATGTGACCTCGATATCCGAGGCACCACCACCCTTTTGACACGATTCTGCCCAGCCACCTGCATAATCTGGAAGCCATTCAGCAAGAAAGGAGCAGGATCAATCGGGATGTTCGCCATTACGACACTCTTTGCTGGCGACGAGCAAGAGGGGAATGGGGTTTCAGCGGACGGGGGAGTTGAGGAGACAGGGGAAATGGCAGTTGTTTTTTGCAAATAAGTGGCGAACTCGTGAAAACTGTTGTGAATAATGGGCCGAGAATGTGTAACTTCCTGGGCTTTGAACCAACCCTCGTAAGAATTGTCAGGCCAAATACAATTTGGGAAAGAGGGGAATTTCAGAAAAGGAAGGAGACCAGGCAGTTTAAATGCCGCGCGATTGGCGCCTCCAGAAGACCCGACCGGCGTTATAATTGATTTAATACCGCCATCAGTGAGCACCTGAGCATAGGATCTGTCTTGAATACCTGATTTGAAATCACATTTAATATGTTCCGCAGACACAGGCGAAGAAACCGCAATAGGTGCAGGAAATTTGAGCCGTTGGAAAACCGAATCACCTTTACTAGAAGGCTTCAACGAAGGAGATTTTTTGGAATTTTCCTTTTTGTACATGACAACTTTCCATTCTCCAGCAGATTCTTTATAAAACTCTCTTTCTTCATGAATCCAATTTGGCCCCCCATTACCCCAAAGGTTGACATGGATCACAAAAGATGAACATGAAAACTTTGAAATATTGTATATTTCAAAACCCACTGCCCTTGAAGCAACCTAGAAACGAAAAGTTCTATCTTGCAGAAGCTTCACCTGGAATTTAGAAGCCTGACCACCAAAACAAGCTTGGAGTGCAAGACCAACCGTATGAAAATCCAACTTAAAATTTGCTCTTCCAAAAGAACAAACCAGATAAAAAGGTCTTTTTCTGAAAACACCAAGGAAATTAACTTGATGCCTGAATTTATCAAAAATATTCTTCTCAAAATCCCGCCCTAATGAAAAATTCGGGGCAGGCCGACTCAAAGATACATCCTTGGGAGCACAGACCAAGGGGAGGTTCTCGGTGAAATCCAGAGATTTAGGCACTATCTTCTCAATATTGGTGGAAAACTTCTTAACCAAAGGGCTAGGCAAAATCTGTGCACCGACAACAACCCTCTTCATCTGGAGATCAATAGAAATACCTGAGGCCACAACCTCACCTTGAATCAAGTATATAGCATCAATCACTACCTCATTGTGGTTGAGAAGCACCAGCCTTTTAGAACTAGGAAAAAGCATCAAAAATCCTTTAGAAGGCTCAAGATCATTAGTCGACAAAGAGGAGAAAAGGGCATGCCATTTAAGACCAGTGTCCTCATCTGATCCAGAGATGGTAGGAGATCTACCAAAAATCCAGATGAGGGATCCAATGAATCATTAACACGAGAGAGATGAGAGGGGAACCTCAAAACAGATCCAATAGAGATCTTCTCCCCATTTTCCAAACATCGACCCTCAAGGGGAGAGCCTTTCGCGTTGAGAAGAACCAGCCAAGAATCGGCCGAGAGAATGAGAGATCCTTCAAGAAACTTACCACCCGTGGTCACACCAGAGTAGGTGATCTTCCAACAACCCCCTGAGGAATCCATGCAGAGCCTTTGCCGGTGAGACACCGGCGAACGCCGGAGGCCGACCAACGGTCACCTCAGAGGATCCTCATGCGTTGGAAATCGTGTCATTGACTGGTAGAATAATTACGTGAATTCTTTTGCAAGTAAAATTAGGATGGGTTATAATCCAATTTATATAACCAAGCATGCTTAATGCATTGCATAGGTTATTTAACTTTCATAGCTGCAAGTGTTAGCTTGCTAAGTCAATTGGTAGTATTAGGCTTGCATAATTGCAAGTATAAGCTTGCTAGGATATCTTGCCTTGTGTAGAGTACTGGTTGAAGTTCTCCTCGGCTTCTCCCTCGTAGTATCCTACTTCCTCCTCGTATCCTTGGTCGGTACTATCGTCTATCAATAAATACGAGGTACACAATCACCAAACAATACTTAACTATTTCTATTTATCACAACAAGGTGTTCACTAGATGATATAGGATCATCACAGGCATTACAACCATTAACGCAAGGTTTTAATTATTTTATTTGGAAAAGTAATTTCTACTCATTGAAAAACTACTTAAGATTTAATATTCCCCAAATAAAACATTGGATCATGTTGACACAAGTCATCACCATATATTTCAGTACATGGGAATGTGATTTAAAGTGGTGTCACAATTTAATAAGGTTTAACCTTTTTATTTTAATTAATTAAAGTGACTAGAAATGCCTATGGGGCATTCTTTTATTGCTTGACCATTATTTCTGCAAGTAAACCTAGAGATTATTGTATATTATGAAAGGTCTTGTTAAATATTATTTTTGAGAGTTGGAATCAACTCAAAAGCTTTCATGGTTGAATTTTGAAAAATGTTTGAATCCAGAAAAGCTTCTGCCTTGTTATTTTTACCATGGGTGATCTACAAATCTAAATTGTTTGTATCCAACGGGCTTGGATTGATCACTCTAGTACCTTTCTAACAAAATTGGTTTCATGCAATTTGGTTCAGTAAATCGAGCTGGATTAATTTTTGAAACTAGGTACAGAACTGAGTTTGAAACTAAAAGAATAAACCTAAATTTGAATTACTGGGTTGCGCGGGATGTTAACTGGGCCAGCCCACTACGCACAGCGCGCGCGGGCTGGTTAAGTGAACAACCCCACCAGTCAGTGAGACAGAGGGGTTCGAAGCGGTATGGGGGGATGTGGACCGCACGATCAAGCTCTAATCCTACGGCTGCGGTTCATCGTCCACGTCGGGCAACACCGGCGAGACAGAACCCTAGCGCGGCAAGTGGGTGTCGTGGGAGGCTCACTGGGGCTCAGGTGATGGTCGGCGACAGGGGCGAATGACGAAGTCGACAACGGCGATCCTCCTGGTACCAGCAGCTTCTCCTGGGGCGGCTTCAATCAACGGCGCCTTCTCCTCCAGCAGCAGCAGACTTCGGCCAAATTCCGGCGATGTGCTGCTCGCCTTGCTTCGGGGGTGAGGTGGGGTGGTTCTGATAGAGAGGGGAGTGATATGGTGTGCTCAATTCGAACGTGGGTGGCCTCCTTTTATAGTGCCATAAGGGGACCGACGGGCGCGGGTGGAGCTCGTCGTGGTCATCGGCACAACGAGCTAAAGGCATGGGCGACGATGGGGGGTGGTGTTGTTCTCCCTGGCAAAGCTCAACGGCATGGCTATGCAGCGTGGGGCGGTGCGAAACGGTCAGAACACTGCGACGCTCTGAACGGGTCCGACGGAAGAATTCATGGTGCACAGGCTGTCCTGGTCGCGCGGCAATGAACGGGGTTGTCTGGCGTGTTGCAGGGGTGCTGGCGGTCCTGCTTACACACGGCGAGGGCGGTGCGTAGTCTGTGGGCACATGTCGAGGTTGGTGCTCTGGCGCGCTCTCGTCTCGCTTGCAGAGAGGCTTGTCATGCTCGGGCTGTGTGGTCCAGGGGCTGGTAGTGCTCGAGGCTTGGACAAGGGGTGGCGGTGGACAGTGGGGAGTGTCCCATAAATGCTTGCTAGGATTGGTGCTTCTCCTAGCTTGCTATTGACATGGGGGTGGCATGTTAGGCTCGACATGGTCACCATTGATGGCTATGGCATTCTCATAGTGGTGCTAAACCTTGTTAATTGAGCTAGATCATCTACTGAGAGTGTAGTGTGAGCTATAGAGGGAACAAGGTTGGCCAAAATCACTGCTCCTAATAGTGTTTGATGTTTGTTTGTTTGCTGATTACAAGGAGTTTGATGAAATTGCCGAAAGAGATCCAAATTTGAATTTTGGATTAAAACTTGGTGGGTTTGTTGGTTACATACTAGGGAGTCTCTGGTTAGTTGGAAAGGTCAAGGTGAACTATTTTGGTTGGGTTTTGAAAAAGGGGTGATCTTCACATATGAATCAGATTCAATATTGAAATGTGCTTTGAATCAAGTTGCCAAATGTTTCTGTAAGTTTGAAAGGTGGGCTTTGATTCACTTTTACTTGGTATAGCAAGGGGTGAAAAGAAATGGAAAAGTTTCTGTTTGAAATCTTGGACTAGAAACACTCAAAGTGGTCTAGTGAACAAGATTGGCAAAAATGACCATTTGCCTTATTTGAATTGTTTTTTATTTTCTCTTGATTTGTTTCTGCTTGGAGATTTTTTAGATGATGTTGTTTTGATATTCAAAACATTCCTTGCTATTTATATCAATCACACAAGTCCATTCATTCATACAATCATCACATAACCACATGCATTCATATGATTTAAATTAACAAAAGTTTTTTGTTAACCCTAATTTTGGTGATTGGAATTTGATAACCAGTGTTCAACATTTTTGGGATGTTACACACCTGCAGCACGTCGTTGCACTGCTAAGATTCCAATCCATAGATCTAGTTTTGTACTCCCGGCAGAGATCGGGGAGCCGAAGGTCGTCATCGTACACCGTATGTGTACGAAACCACGAGAGGCCATATTTGGGGCACCTTGGATGTCGTGAGCCGTACTGCTGCATGATGGAGCAAGAGGTGACTTGTGAGGAGCTTCGCGACTTTGAGGTCGGCTACGAGCACAAATAATTCAACCATGTTCCCCTCGGAACATTAACCGCTTTTGGACTACAAGAGTATGTATCCAAAACCTTCGGCCGTTGCTGCATTACTAATAGATAGATATTGGGCAGTCAGGGAAATCTGCCATAGGAAATTTTTATTTTATGCATCAAAACCCCAACATAATGTCCACGACACATCAGATGCACATCGGGCACTTCCCTTGGTTGGGCAGCCCATGGTGTTGTAGCCGGTCCGTTGTCCAACATCGCCCCTGAATGTCTGCAGTAGAAGAACTTGAACTTGAGGGGGGAAAACGAGTTCCACACCTGGGCAATAGCAGGAAGATCCGTTCTGCCCCCAAAGTAGGCCAGATAGGTGGATCTTGTGGAGTAAGCTCCGTCTGGCGATAGCTTCCGGCGGAAGGAGTCTTCGATCTCCGGGCGAGTGGCGTGGGACTGGATCATGGGCCACACATGCAGGAACTGAGTGATGGCATCCATAGTGAGGGTGCCCATGATGTCCCGGGTCCACTCGTTTCGAGCGAGCCCTTTCTGAACAGTTCGCGAGCTCCTCGGCTTAGGCCGGACCAGATCGAGAACGGCCGGCGTGACCGTCGCCATTGAGAACCCCTAGATCCTCAGATCCGACCAGTAACACCCTAGTTTTAGTAAATAGTAATTAGGTTTTGATTGTGCATCATTAGCATCATTCTTAAAAATGCATGCAAAGAGAAATACACAAAACCCTAAAACCCTATGTTCCCTCCCTCTTTGAAATTTATTCAAACTAGTTTTGAATTTTGACATGACAAAAATAATGGAGCCAAATTGAATACAAGGGCTCATAAATATTTTACAGATTTGATAAAAGCCTTTGGTGTTGTAAAATTATCCAAAACAGATTTTAAAATGAATTGCTAAAGAAGAAAATCAAAACAGAAAATAGAAAAATAATTTGCAAATAAAACAGTCCCTCTCTCTACCTGGGCCGAACCCATCTCTCCTTCCCTCACTCTCTGCTCGGTAGCAGACCCAAGATGGTATCCCAGCCTTGAGCCGCCCATACCCCTTTGTCGTCCATCGTCTTTTCTTCTTCCCGAGCTGCGTGAAGCGATTGTTCAAAGACCCTCACGCATTTGTGATGCGCCGCTGCGAGGACGAGGATAAGAACCGCTGTGATCCACTCTCTCCCCATACCCGTCTCTCTCCCTCTCGTGCTCTCTGTAGATTTTCCCCAAACCCGCTGAAACCCTAGCTTGCAACACCGGTGAACCCCGCCATCTCCGACCACCCCTTCGCTATCCGAGACCGCTGTCGGCCTCGCCTCGTCACGCTGATACTTCCTCATGAAGGAATCGGGCAGGGGCGCTATAAAACGTCGCCAACGACCATGCCTTCCCCGACTCCGGCCGTCGTGTTCATTGTCGATTCCGGCATCGCCCAGCCTCCCCGAGCCTTCTCGATCCCTCCATCATGTCCGTGGTGAGCCGCTGGTCACACCAGACCACTCCTATACACCCCTTGCTTCCTGGTTCGTCCTTCTGCCGTTCGCTACCGAGCGCCGCCGCAGATGCTCGTCGGAACACTGTTCCAGCGATCATTCGAGGGCGGCGTTACCTCTACCCGACCCAGCTCAACCTCCTCTTTCCAACCATACCACCCACGAGGCCCCGTGTGCAGCAGATCGATGGGGGCTTGCTCGATCTGAGAGCATCTCCATTGCTGACATTAGCATGAGGTAATAATCCTTTTTTGCTTTATTTAAATGTTTTGTAAATTCATTTCTGGAATTAATAAATACCCCTGTGGGCCACCCCTGTCAGGATTTTAATAATTTTGGAAAATGTTTTCTGAAATGATTAAACTTATGACATGTGGGCCCAACTTGGAAAATAATTTAAATAATCCAAATATGTTTTTTAATATTCTAAAAATGAATTAAAAATGGAGAAATTCAAAACTAATTCATTTTAAATCAGAAAAATACAAATAATATATCAAAATGTTCAGAAAAATGAGACTTATCTCCTTAAGCTATAATCATGCATTGTTCAACAACTTAAATGACAAGTATAATTAGAAGAACATAGTAACCCCTCTCATATACATCTAGAGTTTCCCCGAGTTAGGGTTTTCACCCCTCGGAACTCCGATTAATTTGTCAAGCACGTCTTAGGGTTACTTTTCAATATAATTCAAATTGTCATATCATCATTCTTGCTTGAGAATTGCATCGATGCCATGTGTTGATTATTTCCCTCTCTTTCTGGTGTTTGCTTCTTCTCGGTAGAATACGAGATCGAGATCAAGATCGAAGACCGAGATCAACACCGTCGAAGATCGAAGATCGACGAACAATACTTGACCAACTATAACCAAGTCAAGTACCAGATGTCCGAAGATCTATTTATCTGTTATCAACTAGGAAAGGCAAGCATAGCCCCACCATGATATAATCCTATGATTTCGAAAGCATTTCAATTCTTCCATGTTGCCTACTATTCTACTATGGTCTTTTATCGATAGATAGAGTATCCTATCTATTGCATTAGTCCCTTTGAGCTTATATTACATGATCCACTCCTCCTAGCATAACTAGGTTTTGGCTTGTGTGCACTGCTAGAGTTTACATCTGTGTCCTTCTTAGCCATGCATAGATGTTGAGTCTGCTCCATCCAGATGATGTATCAGATGTAGAGAATCTAGTATGACAGGAGAAAGCGATGAGATGAGATCAGTGATATGACATTAAACATGCTAAGTCTTGTATGTAAGGCCATGGTGGGATGTGGTTTTTCTAGACCCATGCTCGCCACCCTTAGTACCCTAGGTTCTTGCCTCTTGAACCAAGATGAGCGTACAACCACACAGGGTAAATGGGGACCCCTCGATCATCTAACTTGCCTAGGCTGGTCCATGAGTACGTAGTTAGCGTTTTGGCATCTGCATATTTGGATGGGTTGAAGATGGTGCATCATACAGGGCGTGACCAAGGAGGAAGGAGGCTCCGGGAGTACTCCCGATCCTTGGAAATAGAGATATGGTCTGATGGAACCCTTTCTTGGAGACTCATGGATTAGGCGAAATCAAGGTAAAACGGTTGTGTCCAACCACACCCTCTACCAGCACACCAAGGAAGTGTGTCAAGTGGCTCTAAGAGTCGGTTGGTATGTGTGGGAAAAGTTGTACACCCCTACAGGGTAATAATCTTCCGGAAAGCCATGTCCACGGTTATGGACGACTTGGGAATGGACGGGAGATCATAGAGAACATGAACCTAATCGTAAAACTGGGCAACTAATGTTTGTTAAGGATGCTTCATCATGGGTACGAGGGGGTGATCCTAGTTGGTAGATGATGATGATTCGGTGGATATCAAAAGATGGTGATCAATACTTTGGAGATGTCGCTCCCTTATCCCTTTTTAAAATACTTTGAATAGACGAGCTTCTTCTCTCTCTTGTTTTATAAATAAAAGATGGCTTTGTGCAAAACAACTCCACCAGCCATAAGTCTTGCGGAGTACACCCTGTACTCACTCTTGCTTTGTTGATAATTTTGGCAGAGTAAGTGTTCACCTAAAGACGAGTTCCTTACTACATCGACATCGACGAGTAGCTTGGGGTTCCCGACCGGCAGCCTGGAATCTATGGGCTGGGACGTCATCGTTATGCTTAAGGCCTCTTAGGCCATTTGTTAAGTTTGCTATACTTAATAGCATAATTTTCCTTCCGTTGTTTGATGTTTGTGGTTAGTGACTTCTGCTTGTAATAGTTTGGTTCTTTGCTCAGTTATGAGCTTGCTGTAATAAATTTTTGTGTCGTAGGGTCACTGCCGTGTTACCGATTCTTCACTTGATATTCTCGAGCTCAAGGTTAAGCTTATTGCGGACGGAGGTCTGGGATTTGTTTAGCCCTGATCCTGGGGGTGTCATAGTTCTTGGTATCAGAGCAGTTCCGACTGTAGGAAACCCTTTCTATTGGTCGATGTTGAGTCTAGAAGTTGACAAAACTATTTGAAAGATGAAAATTACGTGCAAAAACTCTAGTATGCTTGTTTTTCTCCTTATCTAGTTTCGCTCTAACTCTGGGTTATCTTATCTGGTTTTGATTTTAGAAAAGTTTTGATATCTCCTCTGGTCTTTCAAAACTGAGGTGCCTTCTGGGCATGTCGTTTCTTAGCCAGTTGACCTAGTGTTGAGTTCTCTATAGTTGTGTGTGTTGTGAATTCCTTGTTCCCCTTTGCTCCTGTTCACATGACAGATTCCTTTCTATCATGATCTCTCTATATTTTGGGACCCACAATATTATATTGTTGGATCTGTAGTGTTCTGTTCTAGGCTTTGAGGTTTCCTTTCGCCTCGTGCGCCTCCTTTTTGTTTGGGTACTTCAGAAGTCATTTCTTCTTCTGGAAGATACCTTGTGACTACTACCTTCCAGTGTACGCTATGTCACTCAAGTAGTAGTTACTTCTTTCTTTGGGTTTTAACCCTTGGACTTGAACTGAAGATCCCTAATTGTGTTGGATTCTGGTGTTGTGAATCTTGTACATGAAGCTAATCTTTAACCCAAGATCCGTTCCTTTGACCCCTGTCATAAATGTTTACACATTACCTCAGGATGGCTGGTATTACAATTCTAGCATTCAAGCATGTGGTTCTTGTCGCGATTGAGTTGTGACAATTAAGGACTTCCCCTATCACATGCTATGGCAGATGTTCTTTAATGGAACCAAATAGATCACGACAAGAGTACTCATCGAGATTCTTGCATCTATACTCGTGACTCTGCCACACTTTACCTCTTTTATGCATTGGTTTTCGGAAGACTGTTGACTTATGCATCCACATCTCGGGATTCTATTCTGAGTATGTTCTTTTCTCTTGTTGTTTTCCGACCTTTGTCTACCAGTTGGTAGCCAAGTACTAAATGTGCATTGGTGTCTTCCGATGCAAGATACTCTTGTGGTCCGTCATAACAAACCATTTCGGGATGTCAGGAGAAACAAAATCCAGTACCTCGTCATTTCTAAGACCATGTAAAAGTGTTGTAATCCGTAGATTAAGAGGCATTAATTGTCTCCCATCTGTTCTATCTTAAAGTACCACACCCTTTTATACTAAGAGGTCGTGCTGAGTTTCATGACTCCTTAATGAAGTGATGCTCTTACACATAATTACCCACCCTTCCTCGAGCTTTCGCGCTCGTAAGTGATGCGTGTGCGTAATAATGTGGCCACATGAGATTCTTAGCAATTATTATTGTTTTGAACTCTAATGACATTTGAGTCGTTCTTAGCGTGATTGGTTAACCTTATCACTAAGCGAAGTTTGACTGTGCTGCCAAGTCCGTTATTCTAGCACTCTCTTCGATCAAAGAGTTATGTTTGTGCCGAAGCTCTAAGACTATGTCTCCTTGCCTTACAAAGCAAGTTTCCTCTCGAACTAAGTGACATATTGGTGGTTCGTGATATTCTAGTTGTCTACTAGAAGTATCACCATGTTGCCACATGACCGTATTGTCAAGTTCTTGAGCAAGCAAGTTTCCTGAACTGCTCTCTTCTCCAAGGACCCGTACTGGATACCCCTGAACTAGTTGGTTGAGCTTCAACAATAACTTGGAGAGTTGTAAGATAAAAATTCTGCTCGACTCTATTCGTTCCTAAAGGGATGTCTAGTTTTGTTTGTGTTGAAGAATGATAATATTTCCTTTATGGATATGTTATATTTCCCCACCTTTGATTTAATTTGGGTTATCGTCAAATCAAACTCAATTCCAAGAATTATCTCGATGATGTTTCCTCATGTGATGTTTCACTGGAGTATATCTTCATGCCTTGGTCTGACCAATAGTTTGACTTGTTCATACAAAATCCAAGTTCATCTTATTGGAGTGTCTTGGTAAGTTTGTTATTGAGCCCATCAATGACATTCTTATTTTCTCCATGTTAGATTGTATTCATATGGAACATTTGGCACTAAAGTTGGAAACCTTCGAGAACCATCTTCGAGTCATCTCGAAGTATGTGTTCTGGATGTTAGAAGTAACCTTCTCCGGTTCACGTGCAAAAATACTGAGAGATGTCGACGTGGATTCGAGTAGAGTTATCTCCGTTCCCTAAGGACACATGTGTGTTTGATTGTCAGTACCTTAAGTGTGTGAAGTTGTATTCCGACAAATTTCTAAATACATGGGTCTAGCAATCTAGCTCGCATTTTGGAGCTTGACACTATAGTCTGTGCCTTGAGAATCTATTGACTTTACCTTTGTGGTAAATGTTGCAAACTTTCTATTCAGACACGCTGAGTCTGAAATATCATTCCACCTAACCAAAGCTGAATCTCAAGCAGTAATGATGGTTGGTGATCCCCAAGGTTTTGACATAGTTCTCTTTGTAAATCTGGAAAGATTGATGTAATGGTTAACACACTTAGCCGGAAAGACCTTTTGTTATATTCTCTTGATTTTAGACATGTTAACCAATCTTCATGAGGCTTCTCTATAATTTGATTATAGGAGTTGTGCTTATGGTTTCCTTGTATCCGAATTCCGACCTTTGCTTGATGTCTCGTGTCTTGAACATCAAGGAGAACATTTAAAGTAGTGTTGCTAAATGTCTCTCGGTCGATCCTCCAGACCTTTTATGTTGGCAAACACTTTGTTGTGCCAAGTAATTAAAGTCTGAGAATGAAGTTTCTTTCTTCTCGTGTCATCAGGAATCTTCTTAACTATTCATCTTAGTGGTGCAAAGTGATGTCATGATCTTTGGCAAAGATTTTGATAAACATAGATGAATAAAGAGTTTCCTTCATTTTCTCAACCATGTTTTAAGAGTGACCATGATTTTGTAATCAATAGTTTCTCTTGCTATATGTTCTTTGCGACTCTTATGAGTCCTCTCCAGAAAATACCTTTCTGTCTTGGCCTTTTGTTGAATGAAATAGTGACCCTTCTGTGTCAAAAGTAGTTCAACAACTTGGTTTTGTTGATCCAAATCTCTGCAACCTAAAATCTCTACTTAAGCCGTTTAGTAGAGGTTCATTTCTCGAAGTCTGTGGTTCTGATCTTTCTGGTGGAAGCTTTCTTTTTCAGAAGCTTCAAAACCTCCTACAAGTTCCATGGTCTCAATCCTTTAGGTGACAATCTACCTAACAACTTGAAACCTTCTCCTCTTGTTCCTCCGTTACCTGATGTGTTTCATGGATGTCATCTCAGAGTTGTTCTGAACACTCCATCCATGAGTTAACCATGAGATACTATGTGTGTTGTTTAGTGTGTTCCCTCTTATCTTTAGAGTGACCTTGTTCCTTTCTCTATCTGTCTCTTTTCCTACCTTTGGAATCTCGGGTCGAGATTCTCGTAAGGGGGATAGAACTGTAACACCCCAGTTTTAGTTAAATAGTAATTAGGTTTTGATTGTGCATCATTAGCATCATTCTTAAAAATGCATGCAAAGAGAAATACACAAAACCCTAAAACCCTATGTTCACTCCCTCTTTGAAATTTATTCAAACTAGTTTTGAATTTTGAAATGACAAAAATAATGGAGCCAAATTGAATACAAGGGCTCATAAATATTTTACATATTTGATAAAAGCCTTTGGTGTTGTAAAATTATCCAAAACAGATTTTAAAATGAATTGCTCAAGAATAAAATCAAAACAGAAAATAGAAAAATAATTTGCAAATAAAACAGTCCCTCTCTCTACCTGGGTTGAACCCATCTCTCCTTCCCTCACTCTCTGCCGCTCAGGCGCAGCAGACCCCGGCCCAGTAGTATCCCAGCGCAGCCCGAGCCGGCCATACCCCTTTGTCGTCACTGTCTTTTCTTCTTCCCCGAGCTGCCGGCGAAGCAGTTGCCTGGCAGCACCCTCGCTGTCAATCTCGCCGACGCTGCGATGTGCGCCGCCGCCAGCGAGGACAAGGATAACAACCGCCGTGATCCACTCCCTCCCCATACCCGTCTCTCTCCCTCTCGTGCTCTCTGTAGATTTTCCCCAAACCCGCTGAAACCCTAGCTTGCAACGCCAGTGAGCCCCGCCATCTCCGACCACCCCTTCGCTATCTAAGACCACTGTCGGCCTCGCCTCGTCACGCTGATGCTTCCTCTCGAAGGAATCGAGCAGGGGCGCTGCGAAACGTCGCCAATGACCATGCCTTCCCCGACTCCGGCCGTCGTGTTCATCGTCGATTCGGGCATCGCACAGCCTCCCCGAGCCTTCCTGATCCCTCCATCGCGTTCGTGGTGAGCCGCTGGTCACGCCAGACCCCTCCTCTACTCCCCTTGCTTCCTGGTTCGTCCTCCCGCCATGCGCCACCGAGCGCCGCCGCAGATGCTCGTCGGGAACACAGTTCCGGCGACCATTGGAGGGCGACATTACCTCTAGCCGACCCAGCTCAGCCTCCTCTTTCCAACCATACCACCCACGAGGCCTCGTGTGCAGCAGATCGATGGGGGTTTGCTCGATCTGAGAGCACCTCCATTGCTGACGTCATGATGACGTTAGCATGAGGTCATAATCCTTTTTTTGCTTTATTTAAATGTTTTATAAATTCATTTCTGGAATTAATAAATACCCCTGTGGGCCACCCCTATAAGGATTTTAATAATTTTGGAAAATGTTTTCTGAAATGATTAAACTTATGACATGTGGGCCCAACTTGAAAATAATTTAAATAATCCAAAAATGTTTTGTAATATTCTAAAAATGAATTAAAAATGGAGAAATTAATAACTAATTCATTTTAAAACAGAAATATACAAATAATATATCAAAATGTTTAGAAAAATGAGACCTATCTCCTTAAGCTATAATCATGCATTGTTCAACAACTTAAATGACAAGTATAATTAGAAGAACATAGTAACCCCTCTCATATACATCCAGAGTTTCCCCGAGTTAGGGTCTTCACCCCTCGGAACTCCGATTAATTTGTCAAGCATGTCTTAGGGTTACTTTTCAATACAATTTAACTTGTCATATCATCATTCTTGCTTGAGCATTGCATCGATGCCATGTGTTGATTGTTTCCCTCTCTTTCCGGTGTTTGCTTCTTCTCGGTAGAATATGAGATCGAGATCGAAGACCGAGATCAACACCGTCGAAGATCGAAGATCGACGAACAATACTTGACCAACTGTAACCAAGTCAAGTACCGGATGTCCGAAGATCTATTTATCTGTTATCAACTAGCAAAGGCAAGCATAGCCCCATCATGATATAATCCTATGATTTCGAAAGAATTTCAATTCTGCCATGTTGACTACAATTCTACTGTGGTCTTTTATCGATAGATAGAGTATTCTATCTATTGCATTACTCCCTTTGAGCTTATATTACCTGATCCACTGCTCCTAGCATAACTAGGTTTTGGCTTGTGTGCACTGCTAGAGCTTACATCTGTGTCCTGCTTAGCCATGCATAGATGTTGAGTCTGGTCCATCCAGATGATGTATCAGATGCAGAGAATCTAGTATGACAGGAGAAAGCAATGAGATGAGATCAGTGATATGAGATTAAACATGCTAAGGCTTGTATGCGAGGCCACGGTGGGATGTGGTTTTTCTAGTCCCATGCTCGCCACCCTTAGGACCCTAGGTTCTTGCCTCTTGAACCAAAGGCAGGCGTGACCACGGGGTAAATGGGGACCCCTCGATCATCTAACTTGCCTAGGCTGGTCCATGAGTGCGTAGTTAGGGTTTTGGCATCTGCATATTTGGATGAGTTGAAGATGGTGCATCATACAGGGCGTGACCAAGGAGGAAGGAGGCTCCGGGAGTACTCCCGATCCTTGGACATAGAGATATGGTCTAATGGAACCCTTTCTTGGAGACTCATGGATTAGGCGAAAGCAAGGTAAAACGGTTGTGTCCAACCACACCCTCTGCTAGCACACCAAGGAAGTGTGTCAAGTGGCGCTAAGAGTCGGTTAGTATGTGTGGGTAAAGTTGTATACCCCTGCATGGTAATAATCTTTCGGAAATCCATGTCCACGGTTATGGACGACTTGGGAATGGGCGGGAGATCATAGAGAACATGAACCTAATCGTAAAACTTGGTAACTAATGTTTGTTAACGATGCTTCCTCATGGGTACGAGGGGGTGATCCTAGTTGGTAGATGATGATGATTCGGTGGATATCAAAAGATGGTGATTAATACTTTGGAGATGTCACTCCCTTATCCCCTTTTAAAATACTCTGAATAGACAAGCTTCTTCTCTCTCTTGTTTTATAAATAAAAGATGGCTTTGTGCAAAACAACTCCACCAGCCATAAGTCTTGCGGAGTACACCCTGTACTCACCCTTGCTTTGTTGATAATTTTGGCAGAGTAAGTGTTCACCTGAAGACGAGTTCCTTACTACATCGACATCGACGAGTAGCTTGGGGTTCCCGGCCGGTAGCCTGAAATCTATGGGCTGGGACGTCATCGTTATGCTTCAGGCCTCTTAGGTCATTTGTTAAGTTTGCTATACTTAATAGCATAATTTGTCGTCCATTATTTGATGTTTGTGGTTAGTGACCTCTGCTTGTAATAATTTGGTTCTTTGCTCAGTTATGAGCTTG
Source organism: Avena longiglumis (assembly GCA_030063025.1). NCBI lineage: Eukaryota > Viridiplantae > Streptophyta > Magnoliopsida > Poales > Poaceae > Avena > Avena longiglumis. Next base: position 421,762,088 of record CP125978.1, on the reverse strand, counting down.
CTGTAATAAATTTTTGTGTCGTAGGTCACTGCCGTGTTACCGATTCTTCACTGGATATTATCGAGCTCAAGGTTAAGCTTATTTTAGACGGAGGTCCGGGATTTGTTTAGCCCTGATCCCGGGGGTGCCACAGGACTTTATCGCCCTTCCCACCTCAATGCTTACCGTCACGTTAAAGAGAGCAGCGGCATCTCTCGAAACGACGATGTCTAACCGCCGCTGTTTAGAGATAAGGCGGGTTAATAGGTCTAGCTAGTTGTTGCACGATTTCAACCTGAACAGTCAAGCTGGAGTAAATCACGTATGTTTTCTAGCGGTATTAGCTGAAAACTTCTTTTTACAGTTAACGTTACCTACCGAAGTCCCATCCGCCGTCCTGTTTTACTTTGAGATTAGTGCACCGGTCAGACTTTTTTTGGTCAACACATAGGTCACTGCTATATGGGTACTCAAATGTCATTTTGTTAAGCGTTTTGCTATTTTTCAGACACATCAAACTTTGAACATATCAAAATTCGTTCAAGTGAAAAACGATAAGAAGAGTTGTTGATTGAGGAGAGTAAAGATCATTTTATGGAGTAAATTGAGCGAAATGTAGTGAGCAACTCCTGGCGCGACCACGCTCTCAGCATGTAACGGAAACAACTCCATGTAAACCAGCTTAGCACCAATCGTAGTAGCCGTAGCTAGCTTGTTGGCTTTAGCTAGCACCTAGCAGTGGCATGCAATACCATGGTCTCAACCGTGACGCCCGGTCCGAGCCCAAGCAAGACACCCAGACGTTGCTCATCACGGCGGCGCCGGATCTCGTCCAGCACAAAGATCACCGTAGGTCCGGACATGTTCCCGTACTCGCTCAGTACATGTCGGCTAGCCGCCAGCTTCTCGGGCTGCAACTGGAGCCCCGCCTCCACGCTGTCCAAGATCGCCCGCCCGCCGGGATGCACCGCCCAGAAAAGGTCGTTCCAGCCGCCGCTCAGTCCGAGCGGCCCAAGCGCGTTGGCCATGCTCTGCTCAATGTTTTCCCGGATCAGCGCCGGCATCTCGAAGGAAGGGTTGAAGACGAGCCCGCCTTCGCGGAGCCGTCCCGCCGCGGCCAGGTCACTCTCAGGTATCACGTTCTGCGAGGCGGCCACTATCTCGAAAACCGGGTGCTCGACGGAGCCGTCGGGCTCGGCGCCGACGACCACGGCGCCCGCGCCGTCGCCGAACAAGGCCTGCATGATGACGGTGTCGACGTGGGCCTCGTCGGGCGCGCGGAACAGGATGAGGGTGAGCTCGGCGCAGGCGACGAGGACTCGGGCGCCGCGGTTGTTCTCGGCGATGTCCTTGGCGACGCGCAGCGCCGCGGACCCGCTGGAACAGCCGTTGAGGTAGAGCATGGTGCGGCGCACGGACGGGTCGAGGCCGAGGAGGGTGGCCAGGCGGAGGTCGGCGCCGGGCATGTGGGCGCCCGAGTAGGTGCTGACGACGAGGTGGGTGATGTCGGAGGCCGGGCGCCCCCACTCGGCGATGGCCCTGCGCGCGGCCGCCGACGCGAGCTCCGGAACGGCGGTAGCCGCGATGTCCATCCGGGCGTCTAGGGATGGCAGCGTGCGGTCGATGAACTCCGGGTGGCGTCGCAGAAGCTCCTCGGTGTGGTGGAAGTAGCGCTTCTTGATGGCCGATCTGCCGCCTGAAACACCAAACGGACGTACGTCGGCAACCATGCATGGAAGAAATGTTAAGAAATGTCCGTCTTACAGATTCTGTTGAGCTTGGATTTGAGCTTGGTGAGGTGCTCCGTGTTGGTGGCGCGAAAGTAGTAGTCCGCGTACTCGTCCTGCCGCACGCAGTTCGGTGGGTTCGCCGTTCCGATGGCCAACACCGACGCGGGGCCGTCGGCGCGCTGCGCCTGCCGCATCTGGCGGATGACGGTGGCCGCGGGGGTTGCAGCTAGGTTTCCAAGCAGTGCCATCTTAGTGTAGCTCGTATGAGATGGACGTGAAGTGCTAAAGTGAACCGACCGTCGTATTTGGACTTTTGGAGAGGTAATATTGGATGTTAGAGCAGCGCGTGCTAGCTATACTTATATAGCACTTGCAGCGTGCTTGGGAATGTTCCTCATTGTGCTCGCTCCATTTTTATCTATGGAGCACTTAGCTTTCTAAGTTTAGTCAAAGTCACATATTTTGTAAACTTCATACTACCATTTTGTGGAATTTGTTAATTAGTGTGAACATCGAGGTATAGTCGTGGCGTTAGATATGATTGTGTTTAGTGTCTACATCCTGCTATAGCCAGAATAAGGCATAAGCAGTCGAGGACGCGTGTTATATTGCCTTGCATGGCTGACTAGTCGGGTTAGGAGGAGCTAGCCAGGGGCGAAAGCTAGCAAGGCACATATGGCCAGCTCCTAGGGTCAGCTCACAAATAGTTTAGTTCCATGTTGATTGATAGAGATTTAGTAATACATAGCAATATGGATTTCAAAGTGGAAAAATTTGAGATAACTAGAATCTCACTTTTACACACCTAATCCAATTGGGTTTCCACTTATTTTTTCTTAATAAAATTATATTTCACTAATTCTATTTAGTCTAGAGTTACATTATAGAGTAGAAGTACTAGTACTTAGGGTATCTCCACCAGGCCGACCCAAACGGCCTGACCAAAACAGTCTGTTATGTCTATTTGGGTCGGGCCGCGGTCGCTTTTTGGTCGTGGTCCGGCTTGTCCGTATTGCGATCCATCGTCACATACGGCATTCCTTGACACCATCGCTAGCCAAGATTTTGTCAATCAGTTGAAACACTCAAATTGACAAGCAAATAACGCATAAATTGACTATCAAATAATACGGCAGACATGTGTCCATCGCCCTTCGGACATCGCCAACAAGTGGCCAGTGGATTTGAAATATGCAAAAGGGCAATATCATACACCATGTCCAAAAAATGGTAACTTCTCTGTCTAAAAATTTGCATTCGCCATCACTATTGTCGTTCAAGCATCGCGAGCCTGGATGGTCTGCTGCCTCCTCGCGACCCAAGCCATGCGATCGGGGTCAGCGATGGTATCCAGGTCGGTGAGCATGATGGCATTCTCCTCGGCCATGATCTTGGCTTCGGCCTTCTTGGCCTTGGCCTCTGCTTTCAATACCCTAGACCTGGCCTCGGCCTCCTTAGCCTTGGTTTTGGCCTACTTTGCCTTTGCCTTGGCCTCGATCTCCATTATCCTAGCCTTGGCGTTGGCCTCCTCCACCTCGATAGACCTCGTCTGGAGCTCGACAAAGGTCTTGGCGGTAGCGTCGTTCTCTTTGCGTCGCCTCTCTTCCCTCTCGGCGATGGCCTCTTCCTTCTTCAGGATCTTCCTCAAGGTCTCCTGAAATGCCAAGGAACCAGCCTGGCGAGCGATGTAGCTTGTGGCCTCTAGGCTGGCGGGCACGAGCGGTAGTCCCGTCGCCTGCAGGATTGACATAGCCTTCGTCATTGTCATCGTCTAGGTCGACGACACCGTCCGTCGAAGCATTGTTCTTGCTCTTCTTCTTGTTGTCAAGTTCCTTTCAAAGGGCATGGCTAGTCTCTCATTTTTTGCAGTCCTCGTCCTTGATCAACGTCCAATAATGAAGTGGTTTATGTGTCACTAGTGGGGCCAAAGATAAAGGGAGAACGCGCAAGGACAAACACGTTGTCCGGGCCGACCCACCGAGGCCCAAATTTAGTGCATGGATGGGTTAGTCCACGTGTATTTGTCTATATGAGTCACCCCGCTGATTCGCCATGCAGCTGTCCGTTAATCCAATCGGACGAATTCGGACACACTAAGACGAGTTAGGTCGACGAACCGATGGAGATGAGCTTAGCTACACTAGTAGAAAACAGGCCATCCGTCCACGCCCCCTCAGAGCACTAGTCCCGGTTGCGCCACCAACCGGGACTAATGCTGGCACGCGTCCCGGTTGGAGCGGGCACGGGGCCAGGGGGCATGGGTCCCGGGGTAAGGGCATGCGTCCGGTTGGAGCCACCAACCGGGACTAAAGGTTTGGCCACAGACGTGGCTGTACGCACCTTTAGTCCCGGTTCTTGGCTCCAACCGACCAAAGACCCGCCTCTATAAATGCAACGCCCACCCTCCTCTGCCTCCACTGCTTTTTTCGAATGGTGTAAGCTGTGAGGGTGTGTGCTAGTTTTTCTCATGCATGCATGGAAGGTGTTTGTTGAAATGTTTGAGTGAAAATCCCGTTGAATTTCTCATAGAACAAAAATATAGAAGGTGTCCGAGACGCGCTTGAGCTTATTTCCCTCGATCGAGGTTAGCAATCTTATCTTTTCTAGGTCATTGATACAATTCATGTGTCGTGTGAATTGGTTATTTCACTATTTATGATGTCCTGTTTTTGATAAACTTACTTATATGATGCATGAGCGGTCGGGAATGGATGTACGGTGACCGCGGTAGCCGGTATATCAAAGGCGTGGATAAATTTATCGATGTGGCTACGGCAAACAAAGAGAATGGATTTATCGTTGTCCATGTGTTCAATGTCGGAACAACAAGGAGTACTCTTCCTCGAAAATCATTCATGCCACCGATTATGAAAGGTTTCATGCCCAACTATAATTGCTGGACCAAGCACGGGAAAGAGGGGTTATGATGGAAGATGGTGAAGAAGAAGATGATGATAACAACTATCATCATATGTTTCTGAATACAGTTGATACCGCAATGGAAGACAATGGAGAGGAAAAAGGTGAAGAACGGGCATCGGATGAGCCTACCGATGAACTTGGTAGGGTCATTTCGATGCAAAGCGAGACTGAAATGTAAAATGAGAAGTTGAAGTTAGAGGGCATGTTAGAAGATCACAAGAAATTGTTGTACCCAAATTGTGAAGATGGCAGACAAAGCTCGATGCGACATTGGAATTGTTGCGATGGAAGGCAGTGTGGTCTAACCGACTCCTCATTTGAAAAGATGTTGAAAATAATGAAGCGAAGTTTCCAAAACATAACGAACTTCCGATAGTACCTACGAAGCAAAGAAGACTCTCGTCCTCCGGGATTAGATGTGCAAAAGATACATGCATGCATTAATGATCGCATCCTCATCATGTAAGGAGTATGAGAATTTAGATAAATGCCCGGTATGCAGCGTTGCGGTATAAGATTAGACGAGATGACCACGGTGATGTTGAGGGAGAGCCTCCTAAGAGGGTTCTGCTAAGGTTATGTGGTATGCTCCTATAATACCAAGGTTGAAACGCATGTTCGTAAACAAAGAGCATGCCAGTTGTTGCGATGGCACAAAGAAGACCGTAAGAAAGACGGGAGTTGAGACACCCCGATGGGTCAGTGGAGAAAAATCGAGAGAGACTTCCCGACTTTGCGGTGGCGCAAGGAACTTATGGTTTGGTCTAATGGATGGCATGAATCCTTTTGGGGAGCAGAGCTGCAGTCACAGACTGGCCCGTGACTCTATGTATCTACAACCTGCCTCCTTGGTTGTGCATGAAGCGTAAGTTCATTATGATGCGTGCTCATCCAAGGCCCAAGCAACCGGCAACGACATTGATGTGTACCTTAGGCCATTAGTTGAAGAACTCTTACGGTTGTGGGGCAAACCAGGTGTACGTCGTGGGATGAGAACAAGCAGAGCCATTTAATCTCTGAGGGTTGTTATTCAGAACCATCAATGATTGGCCCTCTTAGTAACCTTTCAGACGGACAAACAAAGGATATAAGGCATGCACCCACTGTTTAGATAAGACCGAAGGTACATATTTGCATAAATGCAAGAAGGTTGTGTACCTAGCGAATCGACGATTTCTTCCGACCAATCATCCGTAAGAAAGAAAGGCAAGCATTTCAAAGGTGAGGCGGATCACCGGAAGAAGCCTGAACTCCCATTTGGTGATGATGTATTTGGTATGGTCAAGGACATAGAAGTAATCTTTGGAAAGGGTCCCGTGGTCAATCAGTTCGAACGACGCCGCTACAGGACACGCACCCATGTGGAAGAAGAAATCTATATTTTGGGAGCTGCCATATTGGAAAGTCTCGCGTGTCCGCTCTTCAATCGACGTGATGCACGTGACGAAGAATCTGCGTGAACCTGCTAGGATTCCTAGGCGTGTATGGGAAGACAAAAGATACACCAAGCACGGAGGACCAACAAATTATGAAAGACCCAAAGAACATGCATACGAGATAACAAGACGGATAAAGGGCCACTTAAGTCGTGCCACTATGCTCTTACCAAAGCGTAGAAGGAAATCTTTTTGAAGTCCTTTACGATATCAAGGTGCGTCGGGCTTCTCATCTAATATAAAGGGATAATAAATATGAGAAAAAGTTCCAAAACCTGAAGTCTCATGATCACACGTGATTATGACGCAGCTTCCGATTGCATTGAGGGGCTTCTACCGAGAAAATGTTCGAGTACCCATTGTGAAGCTGTGTGCATTCCTCAATGCAATATCTCGAAGGTAATCAATCCAGATATTCTGCCAAGGTTCTGAGAGGATGTGGTACAATGTCTTGTTAGTTTTGAATTGGTGTTCCCACCATCCTTCTTCAATATTATGACGCATCTCTGGTTCATCTAGTGGAAGAGATTGCCATTCTCGGTCCGTATTTCTGCACAATATGTTCCCTTTGAGAGGTTCATGGGAGTCTTAAAGAAATATGTTCATAACCGCTAGACTGAAGGAAGCATCTCCAAGGGATATGGAGAGGAGGTCATTGAGTTTTGTGTTGACTTTATTCCCGACCTTAAGCGGTTGGTGTTTCGACTCGCGGCATGAGGGAAGACTAAGTGGAAAAGGCACTGGGAAAGAAAGCGATATGTAGGGACGGGATTCTTTCACTAAAGCACACTACAGTTCTACATAATTCCACCTTGGCAGCTCCAGATATGGAGGAACACAAGAATATTATACGCTCAAAACCCGGGAAGCCCGAATCATGGATTCTGATGAACACATGAAGTCTGCCGGTGGTTGGATGCGACACATCTCTTGAATGACACCACCGTTGGAGATCAGCTATACTTGTTGGCACGTCACCATCTTCTCGTATTGAATTTCCAAGGGTACGAAATAAATGGGAATACATTCTACACGATCGCCCAAGATAAAAAGAGCACCAACCAAAATAGTGGTGTCCGCTTTGATGCAATAGAGAATGGACAAAAGGACACATATTATGGTTACATAGAGGAGATATGGGAACTAGACTATGGAGTCTCTTTTAAGGTCCCTTTGTTTTCACTGCAAATGGGTCAACTGAATGGGGAAGGGTAAAGATAGACCAGTTATGCGGAATGACAACAGTGGATCTCAACAATCTTGGTTATAGAGATGAACCATTCGTCCTAGCCAATGATGTGTCTCAGTTTTCTATGTGAAGGACATGTCCTCGCCAGAAAAAAAGAAAAAATATGCAAACGAATACATCATATGATGATCCAAAGCGTCACATAGTTCTTTCGGGGAAAAGAAACATCGTGGGAATCGAGGCAAGAGGACATGTCAAGATTATAATAAGTTTGATGAAATTCCGCCCTTCACGGAAAACCACCCAAGCATTCCGTTAAGTAAAGAAGATGCTCCATGGTTACGTCAAGCGGTCATAAGGAATGACATATGCCAAGAAGTTCATGCTCATATTATGTAACTCTAGTTCATGTCTTTCGCGGTTTGTGGCTTGACCGAAGGATATCTTCGGTTTGTGGCCTTTAGTCCCGGTTTTGTAGTCTCGTTTTAATATTAATAAATGTCTTGAGTGTTAGTCCCATTTTGTGGCTGGACCGGAGTGCCTCTATGACCGTTTCTCGGAGATGCCGAGGACTGGCTCGTCGGCATCTCCTCAAACTGGCGCATGGTGTCCTCGCTCTCGAAAACCATCTTGCAGCTTGTAACTTCACTAACTAGATCAATACGCCTGAGCTAACTAATTTCACATATTAGGAGTGCCTCTATGACCAGTTTCTCGGAGATGCCGAGGACAGGCTCGTCGCATCTCCACAGGCTGCCGCATCTTGTCCCTGCTCTCGAAAACCATCTTGCAGCTTGTAACTTCACTAACTAGATCAATACGCCGAGCTAACTAATTTCACATATTAGGAGTGCCTCTATGACCAGTTTTCGGAGATGCCGGAGGGCCGGGCTCCGTCGGCATCTCCACGAAACTGGCATGGTGTCCCTGCTCGAAAACCATCTTGCAGCTTGTAACTTCACTAACTAGATCAATACGCCTCGAGCTAACTAATTTCACATATTAGGAGTGCCTCTATGACCAGTTTCTCGGAGATGCCGAGGACGGCTCGTCGGCATCTCCTCGAAATCGCCGTAGTGGTGTCCTGCTCTCTAAAACCATCTTGGAGATGCCTCAAACCGGCTGGAGGACTGGACTCACAAGGATGCATATTTATAGTACAAGCAGCTCGGCATAATGTCGACACTCACGACATAATGTCGACACTCACCCTATTATTAGTGCTTGACTCATCTTTAGTCGGTTGGTGTCTCCAACCGACTAAAATTCATTTAGTCCCGTTGGTGACACCATCCGGGACAAGGCCTAAGCCACGACATAATGTCGACACTCACCCCTATTATTAGTGTTGTGCGGCCCACTGCGCAATCCCTTTAGTCCCGGTTTGTGACTACATCCGGGACTAAATGTGTGCCGAACAATGATCATGTGTGTGTGGACATTGGTATGTAGAACAATGTTGCAGGAGGAAGTTTTCCTTTTTGTCGCACGGAAAATCCCTTTTCCATTTTCCGAGCGCAAAAAACTTAATATGAACCCTCTCTTTATATAGGCATTTCCCTCTATTTATTAGGTAACACTTAAGACATTTATTAATATTAAAAACCGGGACAAATCGGGACTAGCTAACACTCAGGCCTAAAGCCGCCCCCTTTAGTCATAATCATGCCTAGTCCTATAGTACGCAGCCTGTGGTCTTCATCGTGCCGTCATCATCATCGTATCACACCGCCACTCCGGGATCCTCGGCCCATCCATGGCATATACCGGGGCCATTCCAGCCTTGGATTCACGGCGGGTGGGAGAGGATCTCTGAAGACGATGCCGCCATCACGATGTGGGGCCTGTGGCGGGTGGACTCGTGGGCACCGTGGCGAGGATGGTCTCCCCGGCGATGTAGCGCATCACTCGATGATAATGCGGTTCTCCCACCACGCACGACGGCCGACTTCGTTGTTGTTCACCGGTGGCGGGCCATCACCCTCGTACTGGCGAGCTCCCTTTCCGCCTATTAGCGAAGAAGGCATTCCAGTGTCATAGTTGTCGGGATCCCACGGGATCCATCCATTGCTCGGCGTGAGCTCGTGGTAGAAGTGGTTTGTGATGGCGCTGGCGTGCAGAACCTTGAGGGATGGGAGGGACAGGAACCCTCCAGGCCAAGACATCCAGCCGGTGGCGGCGGTACCCAGTGGACAAGGATAGTTGAGGCGCCTCGGTCTCCTCGAGGGTCGAATGGCCCGATGGCGTTGTCCATTGTTCTAAGAGAGGAAGGTGTGGATGTGTGGATAGCCATGACACGATCACCCTAAATATAGAGGGAAAGGGCAGGAAAACTTGGCATGAAGCTTTGGGAAATGGCGGGAAATATCTTTAGTCCCGGTTAGTGACTACATCCGGGACTAAAAGCTCTAGTAGAAAGGAAAGGGCGGGAAAACTTGGCGGGAAGAGGTGGGAAATGGCGGAAAATATTTTTAGTCCCAGTTTGTGACTACATCCGGGACTAAATGTGTGCCGAACAATGATCATGTTTCGAAAAAACCTTCACAAAATGACCTATCATGTTCGAGGTTTCATGTCTTTCGGTCCAAATGACCGATGTTATGTGAATCACGGCATAGTTTGTGATGTTGTGCCCATATTATGCATGTGTGTGGACATTGGTATGGAGAACAATGTTGCAGGAGGAAGTTTTCCTTTTGTCGCATCGGAAAGCCCTTTTCCATTTTCCAAGCGCAAAAAACGGGTCGTTTTGTGAAGTAACCACCAAAATGCCGTTTCAGAATGCTACCGTCCTATTTTCCTAAAATACTAGACCACCTTACATGGACTATATCCCAACTGGTACATCTCAAACCTTTTCGTCCATCCATGGTAAAAAGGACAAATGTCTGCCGAATCGGCAGGAAGTGGGTCCGGTTTGTACTACACGTACATGATCTATCGCCCGTGTTTTTTTGAAAAAATCGTTTTTAGACTCGCAATATGTGGTTTCTTGAGAGATCCAATGCAAGTTCTAACGATGCCCGTCCCCTATCTTCATGCACCACGTTCGACCATAGTTAGAAATTCAAATAATTCAAAACGGGCATAATAAATTCAAAAAAAATCCGAACAATGAAAATCCTTCGCGTGGTGTCATATTATGTTACATAGTTGAAAGGAAAAATACCGGACTTGGTATATTGATCATGTTTCAAAAACCTTCACAAAATGACCTATCATGTTCGAGGTTTCATGGCTTTCGGTCCAAATGACCGATGTTATGTCTTGAATCACGGCATAGTTTGTGATGTTGTGCCCATATTATGCATGTGTGGACATTGGTATGGAGAACAATGTTGCAGAGGAAGTTTTCCTTTTGTCGCATCGGAAAAGCCCTTTTCCATTTTCCGAGCGCAAAAACAGGTCGCTTTTGTGAAGTAACCACCAAAATGCCGTTCGAATGCTACCGTCCTATTTTCCTAAAATACTAGACCACCTTACATGGACTATATCCCAACCGGTACATCTCAAACCTTTTCGTCCATCCACGGTAAAAGGACAAATGTCTGCCGAATCGGCAGGAAGTGGGTCGGTTTGTACTACAGTACATGATCTATCGCCCGTGATTTTTGAAAAATCGTTTTAGACTCGCAATATGTGGTTTCTTCAGAGATCCAATGCAAGTTCTAACGATGCCCGGTCCCTATCTTCATGCACACCGTTCGACCATAGTTAGAAATTCAAATAATTCAAAACGGGCATAATAAATTCAAAAAATCCGAACAATGAAAATCCTTGGCGTGGTGTCATATTATGTTACATAGTTGAAAGGAAAAATACGGACTTGGTATATTGATCATGTTTCAAAAACCTTCACAAAATGACCTATCATGTTCGAGGTTTCATGGCTTTCGTCCAAATGACCGATGTTATGTCTTGAATCACGGCATAGTTTGTGATGTTGTGCCCATATTATGCATGTGTGTGGACATTGGTATGGAGAACAATGTTGCAGGAGGAAGTTTTCCTTTTGTCGCACGGAAAACCCTTTTCCATTTTCCGGCGCAAAACAGGTCGCTTTGTGAAGTAACCACCAAAATGCCGTTTGAGAATGCTACCGTCCTATTTTCCTAAAATACTAGACCACCTTACATGGACTATATCCCAACCGGTACATCTCAAACCTTTCGTCCATCCCGTAAAAGAACAAATGTCTGTAGAATCGTGAAGTGGGTCCGGTTTGTACTACGGTACATGATCTATCGCCTGTGATTTTTTGAAAAATCATTTTAGACTCGCAATATGTGGTTTCTTCAGATCCAATGCAAGTTCTAACGATGCCCGTCCCTATCTTCATGCACACCCGGTTCGACCATAGTTAGAAATTCGATAATTCAAACGCATAACAAATTCAAAAAAAACCGGCATATAAGTTCAAAATCCAAACACTTCTTTTGTTTAAAGTTTTTCTAAATTCCAAATTGATATTAAAAAAATATAAGTTAATTCATTTTTAATTGTAAATGGTTCATATTTTAAAGGTTACATTAATTATTTTTAAAATAGAATATGTTTTTGAATTATTTATTCAAATCCATACACTTCTTATATTTAAAGTTTTCTAAATTCCAAATTAATATTCAAAATATAAGTTAATTCATTTTAAAGGTTACATTAATTATTTTTAAAATAGAATATGTTTTGAATTATTTATTCAAATCCATACACTTCTTATATTTAAAGTTTTTCTAAATTCCAAATTAATATTCAAAAATATAAGATAATTCATTTTAAAAGGTTACATTAATTATTTTTAAAAATAGAATATGTTTTTGAATTATTTATTCAAATCCATACACTTCTTATATTTAAAGTTTTCTAAATTCCAAATTGATATTAAAAAATATAAGTTAATTCATTTTAATTGTAAATGGTTCATATTTTAAATGGTTACATTAATTATTTTCAAAACAGAAAATGGTTTGAATTATTTATTCAAATCCAAACACTTTTTATGTTTAAAGTTTTTCTAAATTCCAAATTAATTATCATTTAAAAACATTACAAATTTAAACCCCAAAATAAAAAAAAGGCGGAACAGAGAAAATAATCGAAAAAATTTGAAAACAGGAATACGTCCGGTTGGAGCCACCAACCGACGGAAGAATCCTAGCGCTGTTCTTCACCGCTGAAAATTGACTATTGGTTGTCCCAGGCTCCAACCGGGGACGTATCTGCTAGTCCTTGGAGCCACGACCGACTAAAGGCCTTTAGTTATAACCGTGCCTCCTCTTCTTCTTCCCTTCACTTCTTCGCCTGCCGCCTCTCGCTCGACGACGCCAGCAGCGCTTCGCCACCGCCCTTGCCTCAGAAGGGCTTTTCCCGACGACCGCCATGACGCCCGTCCCCCACCGCTGCAGTGCAGCCGCCCGCCTCGCTCCCTCCTCCCTCCCTGCTGGTGGTGTGGCGACTTGACGGCGGCAATCGAGGCGACCTTGAGCGACGCGCCGCCAAAGCCGCTTCGGCGTGGCGGCGGGCCCTTCCCTGTTCTCTGTGGCTTAGCGGGCCATAGCCCGGCGAGCGGCGTTCGTGGCGCGCCCGGCTGTCTGGCGGCCGGCGGCTACGGCGGCAGCGGCGCGGTGCGTGGTGCAGCGTGGAGCTCAGCGGGGTCGGGCGCTAGGGTTTGGCGGGAGCTGCGTCTGCGGGCCTCGTCGGCGGCGTGGCGATCTACGCTAAGGCGGGCGGCGTTGGCGCAAGTCGTGGCGGAGTGGTGGCGCCGCCTTGGTGGCACCGGCGCCTCGTCTATTGCGGCACGGTGGCGGAAGCTTCACGGGCTGCCGGTTCTAGGGTCGGGAGAAATCCCGTCGGTGCCATCGATACCGCGGTGGCGTCTGGCGCCACCTTCCTTGTGTAGGGCGTCGGTGTACCCTCCTATTCTCCTCCTCCGTGTCTGGGAGAAATCCTAGGACTTGTCCGGGCAAAGGCGTCGTCATCGTCGTCCCCTTCTTGAAGGTGTTGCTTGGTACACGACGATCCGGGCGTGGGGTGTGGTGGGAATCCTCCGGAGGGCACATGGGTTGTGAGTCATCAGCGCTTTTGTCGATCCGGCGTGATTGTCTGGGATGGTGGGAATCCTCCGGAGGCTGACTTTGTTCTCGTGATTGTACCGTTTGTGTTGCTTGCTATATTAATATAGCGGGCTAGCCTATTTCGAGAGGAGGCGAGGCGCGGGCCTGGCATACTGTGAGCGAGGTAGAGGCGGATCCAGGCCTGGGCAACTGGGCCATGGCCCAAGCGCGAAAATCCCCGTACCATACCATATAACGATAAAAGAAATTTGGCCCGTGGTACCCAGGACTGGCCCATCTTACCTGTTTGCTCGACCCTGAGTCCGTGAGAAGCCTCATCGCTCAACTCCTTCGCGTCCAGCTCGCCCTCTCTGTCGCTAGTCGCTATAGGAAACGTGCCGCCACCAGTCAAGCCGCATTGTTCAGAAAAATGTTCAACAACTTAAATGACAAGTTTAATTAGAACACCCTAGTAACCCTAACAGGTGATTCCGGAGTTCCTTGAGTTAGGGTTTGCGCCTCGAACCCCAATTAACTTGTCGAGAATGCTTTAGGTTACATTCAATGCACATTAACTTGTCGTATCATCACCATTGCTTGAGCATTGCATCGATGCCATGTGTTGATTGTTTCCCTCTTTCCGGTGATTTGGTTCTTCTCGGTAGAATACGATATCGAGATTGAGATCAAGACCGAGATCAAGACCATAGATAGATCGAAGACCTTTTGTAGCCTTATACTCATGTTCCCTCTCATAGCCTTAGGGTTTAGGGTTTCTCTTCATTTTATTATTGTGTATGTATATATTAGGGTTTCATCTTCATTCGTTAGCGCTTTGACTTATTCGTAACTTTCTCCTTTAGCGCTTTGACTTATTCGTTTTCCACCTATGCGTAAAATATGGACCCACACGTCGAGACGAAGAAAAGGAAGAGTTGATCCGTGGTGTGATCCGTGGGAAGATAATTTAGGCGTATCAACGTTTACGAACAACTCGGTGAGGTGATCCTCTTTTACGGAGTAGACAACTTGTTTGAGGTTGAAGGTGTTGCCTTCCGCGAGGAAAGCGATGCCTTGTGTAACCGAAGACGACCGCTCGGCGAGGTGCATGTAATATAAATCAATTCATTAATTAATCATCTGCTATCTATATAGAAATAATGTGACGATCTTTCTTCTTTTAGCCCTCGGATCGAAGGAATCTCTTGAAAAAGCGACGAGGCCCAACCAAAAGTTGGAAGACCATGAGAGGTTCGAGAATCGAAGATGTCGGCTGAGACGGCAAGCGACTCGAAGTTATGCAACCAAATTTGTGGCACAATGCGAGTAATCGTTAGGGACTTAATCGATCACGATTAGAAATTGGAATAGGCCTGCTAATGCGGATGAAGAGGAACATGTTTATTTGTCCCTAACCACGCCAAAGATTTCTTTGTGGAAGAGGCTCATGGTTAATTTCAAACTACGAAGATAGAGCTGGATCCAAATGCGGAGGATCGATTGAGGGCCTTACAACATGGGAGAGCCATGGAGGCTAAGGTCGGGAGTGGGCTTTGAAGAAGATGGCCCAGTGTTTCCTGCTGGAAGAAAAGATTGCACCTTGACTATGTCGTGAAAGAAGACTCGATTTCAAGAAGACTCGGTTTCGGAAGATAAAACCATTACAGGCTGAGTTTGTGGAATACAAGACATCGGAAAAAGCTAAGGAAATGTATGCGCAAAGAATAAGTGAATCTTGCTAACAAGAAGTATCACCATACTATGGGGCAAGGTGGCTCTGTGGCATTCCTAAGTGGGAGAAACTTGAGCGAGGCTGCGTGATAAAAATATCACCCAGAGGCAGCGATTGGGTAGAGCGTGCAAGGAATTGGTTTTACGGGCATGGGGGCACGTTGGACTCGGAAGGAGGTGTATATATACCATACGACATAAAGAAGACCCTTGCCAATCGAGAGGATGAGAAAAGCGGTAAAGGTTAAAGATGGGGACTTCATTCCCGATAGAGAATGATGAGCTCACACTCGCCCTTGGAAATAAGGAACATGATGGACGAACACGAGGCACAATAGGCTCCCAATCATGGAGGCTGGGTTTCAAGAGAGGAAGAAATATCTGATAGAAGCCGTCGGAGGAGTAAGGGCGGCGGTTGAAGCGAAAAGTCGAAAAGCGAATGCGTTTAATTGAAGAACGATTAAAGCAACAACAAGATGAAATTAACTCACTTAAAGAGCAAAAGTACTACGGCGCCCCATCTCGTGACCTGCGCATTCGATGCTACCGGCCTATCGAATAATCGAAAAAGCGATGTGGCTTCCGAGGTCCCGGTGATGACAATGGCGATCTGGATGATGCACCGCGATGGCTCTGTTGGCTACCGTGGATGATATCACGAGATGACACTGCGAGCTACATGTCAAAGTTGTGAACATATCAATGAAGGTGGCGGCTATGCCTTACCAATTGGACCCACACCAACTTACCACCGCCGTCCGGTTCGGAGGGCTACGCTGTTGTCGGCGTGGATGAAATCATGCCCACCTTTGAGGTTTTGGATCTTCACTACCTCTGGTGAAGGGGATGTGATCGTCTTTGGGTGGCAAAAACGTCACCATTCTATGGCCGAAGGATTGTATCGTGCTTCGAAATCACACGCCAAGGCCATCTTCGCCGCCGTCTCACCCGTCTCCAGCAAGGTCGTCGCCGCCGCGGCAGCCGTCTTCGTCGCCTCACCCGGCTCCGTCGCCTCACCCGTCTCCGGTGCAGCCATCGCCGCGGGAGCCATCGCCGGCGCCTCAGGATAAAAAGCGTAAGCGTACCGCTACTGTGCGTCGTAAGCGATCGCCGAAACGTAAACAAGAGCCTCTTCCAAAAGTACCAACGGTTCCTCCCAAGAGAGCTTATGGTATCTTGAAGAGGCTACGGCGATCGTTGATGCGGAAGCAGCGTTTTAAGCTAAGTGAGGCGGCGAAGAGCGAGTTCCCGGCACCAAAGAAGAAAAAGCCAAAGTGTTGAAAATGCTAAAGACTCTTCATCAACCCGAGCCAAAGCTGTCATCAGACTATGAGCGTTCTATTCTCAAGTCACATGCGGCACAACAAGCCTCGAAGAGCAGTACTGCTGATGCAAGCGGGAAATCTGTTGCCCAGCTCGGAGAACAAGCAAAACAGTCTTGCGCCCCTCTCAAGGTGATTTCTCAAACCAATGTGGGTCGAGCAAATATGGGGCGAAGAGCGTATGATCCGGTAGTTACTGTCTGAGAAGCTGCTGCTCAAGGTATGAGTATTGCCCGATACTTATCCCAGTTAGAGTTCTTCCCGTGAGTGAAGTAGCATACAAATACCGATCTGGCAAACCTCTCGTCAAACCTGAGGAGGTAAATAATCTTTCAACAAAATGCGAAGATTGCATAAGCGGTACATGCACGCCACAAGTGCCGGGCTAATGGATAGTCTTGAGGGTTACAAAAAGCATCATGGGAAAGAAAGTGATGACATGATATCCATTGAATTTGTTGAGCTATTTCAATTATTCAATCAAGACGCCTTGGACAAATCGCTCATCGGTGCCTATTGTGCGTAAGTACTAATTCTGTAATTAACTTAGTCTCCAGCTATCTCACTTTGTTTATTGCATGTATATAATCATATCTTTGTAATATGCGAATGAAGATTCTCGAATGCAGAGGACAAATCTATGATATTGGCTTCATTGACCCATATTGGGTTCATGAAGCTAATCTCAAAATAAGCCCCAGGATACGGAGGATAATATAGTACAGCGTTAAGGTTTCAAGAAACCAAAGGAAATACTTTTCCTTACAACTTCGAGTGAGTGTTATTGTCTTGTATACACTTTCTATTTAAACTTACTCGATGTTAAGTATATAATTGATTAGTTATGCATTAGCAGCTTCCACTATATTCATTAATCATTCAACTTGACAAAGGCGTGTACTAGTCATGGACTCGAAACATAAACCCTTGAGACGTGGAAGGACATGCAGATACTTCTCCAGTAATTCTAATCATTACGACACTATATCGGCAGCGTTAAGTGAATTTTATGATATCAAGTACTTAATAACTTCTTTTATTCGTTTTCTTAGCAGCGCTTGGAAGCAGTTCACCAAGAAGGCTAGGGGTGTTTGGAAAGAGGAGCTTACATTTTAACCACTAGATGTAAGCACCACTAGCTATATCCGCACATCTCTTTGATTCTAGTTTTGATACAGTTATTATCATGCTTTATTATTATTTTGATTGAACTATGTTACGGTGAAGTGCCCGACGCAGGACCGGTAACAATCTATGTGGATACTATGTATGCGAGTTCATCCGTGGGCGTGCGATGAGAAGGGCAGAAATTTAGAGCAACTCACGTATGTAAACAATTTATATAGTTTTATTTTCAAACAAATTGTGTTTAGTTTCATTCATATAGACTGACTCCTTTTTAAATCAGATCGAGCGTCTACGGACGGTCTTACGCCAAAGGATCGCGTCACGAGCAATTCAGGAGGAATTGGCGGGATTCTTGGATCAGAAGTCCTAGACCGAAAGGGGAATACTATTCTGCTGTGTATAGACAATAGGGATTGTAAAAATAGCAACTCGATCCGTGTATAGACAAGGGGAACTTTTGTATGTAGTGCATGAACTCGATCCGTGTATTGTCATGATGATCTTGTGTAATATAAGGTTCCTTCATTGATAAGTGCAAAACACTAAATAAACAATAAAACAACCTAAATGAATTCTGCGCGGCACAAAAAGTGGTAAAATGCCGCGGCAACAAAATGTGCAAAAATGAATTCTCTGCCGCGGCAGAGAAATGGGCCAAATCTCTGCCGCGGCAGAAGGTTATTAGTCCCGGTTCGTATTACGAACCGGGACTAAAGCCCCCCCCCTCCTCGCACGGTGCAGCTGCCACGTGTATGATCTTTTGGGTTGGTGGGCAACCGAACTAAAGTTCGGCTTTAGTCCGTCCCGGTTGGGCAACCGGGACTAATGCCGCTTACCAACCGGGACACATGGGGTTGTTTCCACCAGTGCTACTGTATTTTGTTTTCCAACAGACTGTCCGCTTTGTCGGCCGGCCTATCCACCGGCATCCCTACCTGCAGACAACCACCAAAACATGCGCTACACTTCCTTCGCGGCCTTCACCACACCAGATTATCAATGGCTTTACCGTCCTTCCATCAATATATACTCCCTCCTTCTCCTTTTTAACGTATAAAATGTTTTAATTTTGTAAAATAAATATATCTAGACTTTTTTTTATATGTAGGTTCATACGGGTTTAAAGTGAATCTACACACTAAAAAAATTAGATATATTTTCTTCATAAACCTAAAATATAGTATATTTTAAAATAAAAGAGTATTTGTTATAATCGCTGCTTCGCCAAATACAATAAAGTCGTTATCTGAGTGGTACCGGGGTGGCGGTTGGAGTCTTGTGGGCACGAAAACAAGTCTAGCTTCCCTTCCATTTTAATTAGTTTCGGGCCTTAGGACGAAGACCGCTACTCGCATGTTACATGCATGAATGGATGCATTTTCACACTCTGCAAGTATTTTATATGCACATTTGGCGCCGACGACGGCGACATCTATTTGAGGAGGACGTACCTACTTGTTTTTCGATGTACTTCACTGTGACACTTCTTACAAAAATCAGGTCGTTTGGCCTTCAAAGACGAACAAAGACGAATCGAATGAATGAGCCAAGATAGAGAAAACATAAGTGCACAAACCGGGGGCGGTATTTTGGCTCACACGTGCATATAAATTTATTATAAAAATATATAAATAAATATTAAAATATTAATAAATCTGAATAAAATTTCACGTGTACATCTAGGTATTCTATGTTGGCATGCGAGTTTTTGGAAAAAGGGTTTATTTTATGTGGCTCGTGTAAAAAGACAAAAAAATATATCCATAAATAGTCATGTTGGAGTTTCAAAATTTATCTTTTTATAGAATATTCAGATGTACGCGTGAATACTTTTTCTAAGTTGTTTGATATTTTAAAATATGTTTTTAAACAACATATTCATATGCGGTGTGTTTTACACTACCTTTTACTATTGGTGAAAGACGACTAGTATAAAACAGGATCCTGCTATCTGGCAACTGCTCTAGGGATTGTAAAATCGGGTGGATGTAGTTTCGACATAGTCAAATCCGACAGCAAGCCAAGGGTGCGTGAGAAGACCTTGCCAAATTTGCATACGAGAAAGATATTTGCATACGGAAGTTTCGAGCTTACTTAGGAAACGGGATTAGCAAACCGACACTAAATGACAAAATTTGATTAGCTTGCTGAATTTAAATCAAAAATTTAAAATATTTTATAGATCAAATCATCCGTCTGATTTAGGATCCGTTTTTGTCGTTATACTAATCGCGACGAGATCTTCGAAACTAGCTCCCATGTTAGTATGTTCTAACAACTTTTGTTCGAACAGTTATCCATCCATAACATGTGATTTATCATAAGTTATCCATCCTATAAAATATTTTGTGTGGAGACTCTTTCACATGTATGCAGAAAAAGTACCTAGCGACCGTTCTAAGAAAATTATATAACTCGACGGGCGTTCCCACAGCCTACACGAGTGATGTCCCGCGTGCATGGTCTAACTAAATAACACGCCTTTTCTGCCCTGAAAGTTACATATCATTAGAACGAGAACGAGAGTAATCCAGGCTTCAGCATGTAAGTTATCCATCAATAACGTGTAAGTTATTTTAGTACGACACGATAGTGGCAATGGGCTATGAAATCCCGAAGGGTGTTAGGATGTCGATCCTTGATCGCTTGTCGATGCTAACACCTAGGCTATCGGGTCTCAATTAAACTAGCTTATAGATCACATTTAATTAACTAATTTAAAATGGGGTAACTGAGATTTTATGAGGCGAAAAAATACAAAAGTTACACATATGAGAAATGCGAGAACATCTCCACCCAACCTATTTATGTATACGGTTGGTAACTTATATGTAATAGGATGAATAACTTAACTACTGTGACATGGATAAGTCACATGTTAGGAGTGGGCTAACACAACTTTGTTTGTCCCAAAAGTTACCCACCAATAATACGAGAATTTGAGTTAGCTGGTCTTCAGTATGTAAGTTATCGACCAAATAGAATGTAAGTTATTCACCACTATAAAAATTTACACACCGATAAAATATAAATATTATTCTAGTGGCTTGTCTTCATCCCCTGTCGCCACTTTTGCAGAGTACGCGTGACTCAGCCTCGAAAGGTTATCGCGTCAAACATCAAACATAATTTAAAAAAATCTAATCTTCTTTTAAATACGATATAAAAATAGGGTCTTATGACTGATACGTCCATTTTTCATCACTATTTTATATCCAAATTATTGTTATTTATTGATATATGTCATATTAAGAGATGATACTTATGTTATTTCATCTATTTTGCATGTTTGATGACTTTTGGAGGATGAACCGCCGGAGTCAGGATTCTGATAAAAAAAGCGTCGTTCAGATGCAATATTTGCGAAGATCATAAAATCCCGGAAAATATACGGAATTTCCTATTTTTTTAGAACACGAAGATAGCCAGAAGGAGAAGTGGAGATGGGCCACACAGGGACCACACCACCCCCTGACGCGGATCTCCCTTGGGTCGCGCCACTAGGTGGTGTGGCCACCCTAGCCCACCTCTGGCATCGCCCTTCCGCGTATTTAATCCTCCCAAAACCCTAAGACTCGGGGAGCGACCACAGAAAGATTTCGCCGCCTCTGAGAGGCGAAAACTACAGAGAGAGAAAGAGCTCTCCGGCAGGAGGAAATCTGCCAAGGAAATTCCTTCCCGGAGAGGGGAGATCATCGCCATCGACATTGTCATCAAGATAGACTTCATCGGGATCATCATCATCACCACCAGTACCATCACCACCACGCCATATCGCTGTAAAAATTGGGTTGAATCTTGCATAGTTCTTAGGGGAAACTTTCCCGGTGTTGATTACTTTTTGTAGTTGATGCTATTGAGTGGAACCATTGGATTATTGTTCATGTTCAGATTGTTACTAATCATTATTTCATCTTTGATCTTGATCCATATGATGTATCGTGAGTAGTTCATTTAGTTCTTGAGGACATGGGAGAAGTCATGTTGTTAGTAGTGGAATTATGTTGAGAAATATTTAATGGTTTGATATTTCAGTTGTGGTGCTATTCTTCTAGTGGTGTCATGTGAACGTCGATTACATGATACTTCACATTTATGGGCCTAGGGGAATGCATTGTGTATTTGACTACTAATTATGGGGTTGCCGGCGTGATAGAAACCTAAACCCTTGATAGGAAACCATTGCATAATAGAGTGTAGGATCTCAGAGTTTAATGTTGTGGTTAGGTTTTTATCTTAATTACTTTCTTGTAGTTACGGATTCTTTCAAGGGCTATAATAACAAGTATGTATTAGTCCAAGTAAGGTCAGTACATTAGCATAGGTTCACCCACACAACACTTGTCCAACTAAA
Source organism: Avena longiglumis (assembly GCA_030063025.1). Lineage (NCBI taxonomy): Eukaryota > Viridiplantae > Streptophyta > Magnoliopsida > Poales > Poaceae > Avena > Avena longiglumis. The sequence continues at coordinate 421,740,247 of CP125978.1, read as the reverse complement.
AGGGCAAATAGCCCTTATCTAGTGTTTTGGTTAACTATGACATCGAAGCTAGAGAGCGGACTAATGTTTCTACTAGCTTCTCTACAGGTGAGAGTCCGTAGGTTGTTGGTGAAAGGCGATGGGTGACCCCCCCATTCGTTTCTATATAAAGAGTCGGTGGTGTTATTTATTATTCTCTCTTATTTACTCTTGAGTCAAATAGAAAACACCGCACTATTAAGAGGGGTGATCTCGATGCGCTCTTTGGGGTTGTTCTACACCAAATATACTTCTCATCATCCACCGCCACACACTCGTTCAAAGATAGAGAAAAAATAGCCATGAAAAATGAGTCCAAAGGGGTTACCGTGAAATCGGCAGAAGTGTCGGCACCGCCGGTGTTGTCGCCGGAATTTCCGGTCGCCGCCGGAAATTCTCGGTAAGCACCGAAATGGCTTACTGCAAGCACTTTCGGCTGCTCGCCGAGAATTCCGGTCGCCGCCGAAATTTCCGGCGTGTGGTCCGGTCCGCCGGAGCTGTCGCCGGAATTTCCGGCGAGCAACTCGGTCCGACCGGACTTATTGCCGGTTCTGTCGCAGGAACCCCCAAACGGCTCTTTTTCTCCCCATACTATTGTAGGGTTTCGTAGCATGGAAAACAAAAAAATTCTACCGCATACAAAAAAACAAGCGAAGATCTATCTACTAGATTGTAGCAACACGTCGATGGAATAACTCACCCTCGAAGATTCCAAAGTATTTAACGAGAGCGGATTCTCGTGGGTGATGTAGTCGTACTCTTTCCGGTTTCAAGATCGCGTAGACGATCCTTCCGGCGCTGCGTTCCGGCAGCGCTTCCGTAGTCGATCACACGTTTGGTACTCGACGAAGACCTTCCTCTCCCTTGTTCCAGCAGGCAGCGGAGGTTGTAGCACTCTCCTCGCGATTCCTGGCGCGTGGTACGGAAGTAGAGGAGATCTCGAGGGCCGCCTTAAGCGGGCAGTATGGTGGACTATGAGAGATGTCCTCGGTGATCTATGGTTTAGTCGCACCAAGGAGGGGGCAAGGACGGCGGCTAGGGTTATCCCTAGGCGATGGCGTGATTTCCTAGGCGGCTATGGTGGGCGGCTAGGGTTAGGGTTTAGAGGCGTGGTGTTGTGTGCTTGGAGGCAGCCCTCCTTATATAGGTGGAGGCGCGCCAAGGGAGGAGTCCCTCCCCAAATCGGTCTCCAAGTGGGCCGGCGGTGGACGGAGGGAACTCCTCCCCAAGTAGGTTTCCTACTCTCCCTCCACCTCACAAAATAGTCGTTTGACTTTTCAAATTGGCGTTTGACTTTTCAAACTAGGATTTGATTAAACCCTTTATTTTGTTCAGCTATGACACCTAGTACATGATGCAATCATTCCAACTTGTTATGACACATTCATGTACCTTTCCCCTCGGTCGGACATTCCGGAACCTTCTAGAACATTCCCGATGAAAACACCGGAACCATTCTCCAACCCCGAAACAGGACTTTCCTTATATGAATCTTATTCTCCGGACCATTCCAGATCTCCTCGTGATATCCCGGATCCCATCCGAGACTCCGAACAACATTCGGTCTCTTACTCATCATTCCATAACTACTCAAACAACGTCGAATCCTTAAGTGTGTCTTCCTACGGTTCGTGAATTATGCGGACATGATCGAGACACTTCTTCGATCAATAACCAATAGAGGAATCTAGAAATTCATATGGCTCCCACATATTTCTACGATTACTTTGCGATCGAATGAACCACTTACATACGATACCAATTTCCCTTTGTCTCACGATAGTTTACTTATCCGAGGTTATGATCGCTTGTATCTCTCGCATTCCTAGTTCAACCTCATCGATAAGTACTCTTTTCTCGTTCCCGTGATATGTGATCCCTTATGAGCCAGTCACATGCTTGCAAGCTAATTGGATGACATTCCACCGAGAGGGCCCAGAGTATATCTATCCGTCATATGGATGGACAAATCCCAATCTTGATCCATGTGTCTCAACCAATACTTTCCGAACACTCAATGCCACCTTTATAGCCACCCAGTACGGTGTGGTGTTTGATGTCATCAAAGAATCCTTCCGGTGAAGGTGATATGCATGAGCTCATGGTCGAAGGAATTAGGTTACTATGTACCAGAAAGCATATAGCAATTGAACTATTAAAATGACTTGATCTTTATGCTACGCTTATCTATAGGAGTATGTCCACCATATCATTCTCCTAACGATATGATCTTGTTGTTAATAACATCTCAATGTTCATGATAGGGAAACCACAATCATTTATTAACCAACAAGCTAGTATTATAAATAGGCTTTACTAGGGACTCTATTTTAGTTTACAAATCACACAAGTATTAATGTTTCCTTATTAATACTATTATAGCATGAATGTAAACATTTATCATAAACACAGAGATATAATAACAACTATATTTATTATTGACTCTAGGGCATATCTCCAACAGTCTCCCACTTGCACTAGAGTCATCTAATCTAGATTACATGGTAATATACCGAACACCCATGGCAGTTTGGTGCTGGTCATGTTTTGCCCTCGGGAGAGGTTTAGTCAACGGATCCGCCACATTCAGATCTGTGTGTACTTTGCAAATATTTATGTCCCCATCTTGGACATGTTCTCGAACAGCGTGAAAACATAGCTTGATGTGCTTCAGCTTCTTGTGTGACCTTGGTTCTTGCGCATTGGCTATGGCGCCCATGTTATCACAGTAGATAGACATTGGGTCCAGCGCACTAGGAACCACACCGAGCTCTGTAATGAACTCTTTCATCCATATCGCTTCTTGTAATGAAGTAGCCATGAATTCCGATTCAGTTGAAGATCTCGCCACAACGCTTTGCTTTGCACTCCTCCAGCTAACTGCTACACCATTCAAAGTAAATACGTATCCAGATTGTGATTTAGAATCATCCGGATCGATGTTCCAACTAGCATCGGTGTAACCATTAACAACGAGCTGTTCATCACCTCCATAAGAAAGAACCATATCCTTAGTTCTTCTCAAGTACTTAAGGATGTTTTTGACCGCTTCCCAATGATCCACTCCTAGATCACTTTGATATCTGCTAGTTAAGCTAACAACATATACAATGTCGGGTCTAGTACATAGCATGGCATACATTAGAGATCCTATGGCTGAGGCATAGGGAGGTTTACTCATCCTTTCTCTATCTTCTGCCATTGTCGGACTTTGAGTTTTACTCAAGGTCGTATTGGGAAACATGGGCAAGAACCCTTTCTTGATATCTTCCATTCCAAACCTCTTTATAACTTTGTCCAAATATGTACTTTGAGACAATGATATTAGGCGTCTCGATCTATCTCTATAAATTTGTATGCCTAATATGTAAGCTGCTTCGCCAAGACCTTCCATTGAAAAACTATTATTCAAATATTCCTTGACACTATTAAGAAGGTCTACATCATTCCCAATCAACAATATGTCATCTACATATAGTATTAAGAATGCTACAGAGCTCCCACTCACTTTCTTGTAAATACAAGCTTCTCCATAAGTTTGTATAAAACCAAAACTTTTGATTACCTTATAAAAACGTTGATTCCAACTTCGGGATGCTTGCTTCAATCCATAGATGGACCGTTGAAGTTTGCATACCTTGTTAGCATCTTTAGGATCGACAAAACCTTTGGGTTGCATCATATACAACTCTTCATCAATGTCTCCATTGAGGAACGCTGTTTTGACATCCATCTGCCATATCTCATAATCATAATATGTAGCGATTGCTAACATAATCCTCACAGACTTTAACTTCGCTACTGGTGAGAAAGTCTCATCGTAGTCAACTCCTTGAATTTGTCGAAACCTTTTTGCGACAAGTCGAGCTTTATAGACAGTAACATTACCATCAGCATCCGTTTTCTTCTTGAAAATCCATTTATTCTCGACAGCCTTCCGGCCATCCGGTAAGTCCACCAAAGTCCATACTTGGTTTTCGTACATGGATCCAATCTCGGATTTCATGGCTTCTTGCCATTTATTGGAATCTGGGCTCATCATCGCTTCCTCATATGTTGTAGGGTCATCGGTGTTGTCCACCAACATGACATTCATAACGGGATCATACCAATCAGGAGTGGTACGAGTTCTTGTTGACCATGAGGCTCAGAGCAACTACAACCAAGTTTCATGATCATCATCATTAGCTTCCTCTCTTATTGGTGCAGGCACCACAGAACTTCTTCCGCATCGCTACTCGCAAGTTCGAGAGAAGGTTCAACAACCTCGTCGAGTTCTACTTTCCTTCCAGTCACTTCTTTCGAGAGAAATTCCTTCTCTAGAAAGGATCCATTCTTGGCAACGAAGATTTTGCCTTCGGATCTATGATAGAAGGTATACCCAATAGTTTCCTTCGGGTATCCTATGAAGACGCATTTTTCCGCTTTGGGTTCAAGCTTGTCCGGCTGTAACTTCTTTACATAGGCTTCGCAACCCCAAACTTTAAGGAACGACAATTTAGGTTTCTTTACAAACCATAATTCATACGGTGTCATTTCAACAGATTTAGATGGTGCCCTATCTAAAGTGAATGCGGCTATTTCTAATGCATAACCCCAAAATGATAGCGGTAAATCTGTAAGTGACATCATAGAACGAACCATATCTAAGAAAGTTCGATTGCGACGTTCGGACACACCATGACGTTGTGGTGTTCCCGGCGGTGTCAATTGTGAAAGTATTCCGCATTTCTTCAAATGATCGCCAAACTCGTTACTTAGATATTCACCTCCACGATCAGAACGTAGAAATTTAATCTTCTTGTTACGTTGATTCTCTACCTCACTTTGAAATTCCTTAAACTTCTCGAAAGTTTTGGACTTATGTTTCATGAAATAGATATACACATATCTACTCAAGTCATCCGTGAAGGTAAGAACATAACGATAACCACCGCGCGATGCTACACTCATTGGACCACACACATCGGTATGTATGATTTCCAATAAGTCTGTAGCTCGCTCCATCATACCAGAAAATGGAGTCTTAGTCATTTTACCCATCATACATGCTTCGCATCTTTCAAGTGATTCGAAATCAAGTGATTCAAGAAGTCCATCGGAATGGATTTTCTTCATACGCTTCACTCCAATGTGACCAAGACGACAGTGCCACATATAGGTCGAGTTATCGCTCGATTTTAAACGTTTAGCTTCAATGTTATTAATATGTGTATTTCCACTATCGAGATTCAATAAAAATAGACCATCTATAAAAGGTGCATGTGCATAAAACATATTACTCATATAAATCGAACAACCATTATTCTCGGACTTAAACAAGTAACCGTCTCGCAATAAACAAGATCCCGATATAATGTTCATGCTTAACGCAGGCACCAAATAACAATTATTTAAGTATAAAACTAATCCCGATGGTAGATGAAGAGGTAGCGTGCCGACCGCGATCACATCAACCTTTGATCCATTTCCCATGCGCATCGTCACCTCGTTCTTCGCTAGCTTCCGTTTATTCTGCAGTACCTGTTTCGAGTTACAAATATGAGCAACCGAACCAGTATCAAATACCCAGGCACTATTATGATCACTAGTGAGATACACATCAATAACATGTATATCGGATATACCTTTCTTCTTGATGTTGCCGTTCTTCAAATCCGCCAAGTACTTTGGAAAATTCCTCTTCCAGTGACCTTCTCCCTTGCAGTAAAAGCACTCAGTATCAGGCTTAGGTCTAGCCTTGGTCTTCTTCGTCGACGCGGTAACTTTCTTACCACCCTTCTTGAAGTGTCCCTTTTGCTTAGACTTGCCTTTCTTGAATTTGGTGGTCTTATTAACCATCAACACTTGGTGGCCTTTCTTGATCTCCACTTCTGCAGATTTTAACATGGCAAAGAGTTCTGGCAACTACTTGTTCATGTTTTGCATATTGTAGTTCATCACAAAGTTCTTGTAACTTGGTGGTAGTAATTGGAGGACACGATAAATCCCCAAAGCATTAGGAATCACTATACCCAAGCTTTGAAGTTTGTTTGCGTGCCCAGACATCTTAAGCACATGCTCACCGACGGAGCCCTCTTCCATCTTGCGGTTAAAGAACTTTTCGGAAGCCTCATAGCTCTCAATTGCCGCATGAGTCTCAAAGATCAATTTGAGATCACGGACAATATCATGGGTCTGAATTCTCAAACCTTTCTCAAGCTCGATTCTAAACCATACAAGATAGCACACTGAACTGGAGTACCGAGTCTTCCGAGCGAGGTAAACATTATTTACTTCATCGGTAGCATGGCTGCGGTGGGTCACCCAAATGCATCCAAAGACATTGGTCAAATTACCAGTGAGGACAATCCTCAAATTGCGGAACCAATCCGAAGTTGCTTCCATTGTTTTTCAACTTTTCTTTCTCTAGGAACGCATTAAAATTGATGGTAGGGGCCGCCATTGATCTACAACATATTTGCAATAGTTTAGACTATGTTTATGACAAATTGAGTTCTAATTAATATTTAAATTAATCTAGGTGAACTCCCACTCAAAACAATATCCCTCACATTGTTTTAGTGATCACACGAACCAAATCCACCACATCAACACCGATCATCACGAGAGTTGATGTAGCTTCAATGGCGAACAATCGACATGTTCATCATATCTACTATATGATTCATGATTTACCTTTCGATGATCCGTGTTCTAAGACCATGTCTGTAAATGCTAGGCTCGTCAAGATCAAACCTTAGCTTCCGCATGAGCAAATCTGGCTTGCCCATGTTGTATACACTTGCGGAATCTAACACACCCGATCATCACGTGGTGCTTCGAAATAACAAGCTTTAGCAACGGTGCTTACTAAGGATGAACACTTAAGAACTTGAAATTCATGTGCATGAGGGATCATCTTATAATGCTACCGTTGTTAACTAAGCAATACAAGATGCATAAAGGATTAACATCACATGCAATTCATAATATGTTATATGATATGGCCTTTCTTCTTTGTGCTTCCGATCTCCATCTTCATGCACGAACATGATCTCCATCATCACCGGCATTGCATCAAGGTCCATGACGCTTCTCCATGGTTGTCGTCCACCAGCTTCAACTATTACAACTACTTTGAATAGACACGCGGGTCTTAACAGAAATTAAAGACAACCATATGGCTCCTGCCGGTTGCCAACTTACAATAAGGAACATTGCATACATCAAATATAATCACAATCATGGCCATATCACATCACAGCACACCCCTGCAAAACAAAGTTAGACGCCTCTACTTTCTTTGCATGTTTTACGTGGTTTGCGGCTTTCAATAAGTGTCGTTCTAACTTACGAACAAAAACCACAACATTGATACTAATATTGTCAATCACCCGTTGTAAATTTAATCTTAACTATGTTGGGAGAAACAGGCACCCGCAAAGCCACTTATGCAATACAAGTTGCATGTCAAGCGTGGAGCAAGTCTCATGAACGATGTCATGTAAGGTTAGCTCGGGCCGCTTCATCCCACCATCCCGCAAGATGTAAAGTACACAAGAAGCAATCGACAACAAAAGCATCAACGCCCAGAATGACCATTGTGTTCTACTCGTGCAACAGATCTACATATAGACACGGCTCTGATACCACTGTAGGGTTTCGTAGCATGGAAAACAAAAATTTTCTACCGCATACAAACAAACAAGCGAAGATCTATCTACTATATTGTAGCAACGAGTCGATGGAATAACTCACCCTCGAAGATTCCAAAGTGTTTAACGAGAGCGGATTCTCGTGGGTGATGTAGTCGTACTCTTTCCGATCTTAAGATCGCGTAGACGATCCTTCCGGCGCTGTGTTCCGGCAGACGGATTCTCGTGGGTGATGTAGCCGGAGCGAGTATGGTGGACTATGAGAGAGATCCTCGGTGATCTAGGGTTTAGACGCACCAAGGAGGGGGAAAGGCCGGCGGCTAGGGTTAGCCCTAGGCGGCGGCGGCGAGTTGCCCTAGGCGGCGGCTAGGGTTAGGGTTTAGAGGGCGTGGTGTTGTGTGCTTGGAGGGGCAGCCCTGCCCCTCCTTATATAGGTGGAGGGGGTGCGCCAAGGGGAGGGGAGTCGCTCCCCAACTCGGTCTCCAAGTGGGCCGGCGATGGAGGGAGGGAACTCCTCCCCAAGTAGGTTTCCTACTCTCCCTCCACCTCACAAAATAGCCGTTTGACTTTTCAAACTAGGATTTGATTAAACCCTTTATTTTGTTCAGCGATGACACCTAGTACATGATGCGATCATTCCAACTTGTTAGGACACATTCATGTACCCTTCCCCTCCGGAGTGCTGGACATTCCGGAACCTTCTAGAACATTCCCGATGAAAACACCGGAACCATTCTCCAACCCCGAAACAGGACTTTCCTTATATGAATCTTATTCTCCGGACCATTCCAGATCTCCTCGTGATATCCCAGATCCTATCCGAGACTCCAAACAACATTCGGTCTCTTACTCATCATTCCATAACTACTCAAACAACGTCGAATCCTTAAGTGTGTCTCCCTACGGTTCATGAATTATGCGGACATGATCGAGACACTTCTCTGATCAATAACCAATAGAGGAATCTGGAAATTCATATGGCTCCCACATATTTCTACGATTACTTTGCGATCGAATGAACCACTTACATACGATACCAATTTCCCTTTGTCTCACGATAGTTTACTTATCCGAGGTTATGATCGTCGGTATCTCTGCATTCCTAGTTCAACCTCGTTACTGATAAGTACTCTTTTCTCGTTCCCGTGATATGTGATCCCTTGTGAGCCAGTCACATGCTTGCAAGCTAATTGGATGACATTCCACCGAGGGCCTGTGAGTATATCTATCCGTCATATGGATGGACAAATCCCACTCTTGATCCATGTGTCTCAACCAATACTTTCCGAACACTCAATGCCACCTTTATAGCCACCCAGTTACGGTGCGGTGTTTGATGTAATCAAAGCATCCTTCCGGTGAAGGTGATATGCATGATCTCATGGTCGAAGGAATTAGGTTACTATGTACCAGAAAGCATATAGCAATTAAACTATTAAAATGACTTGATCTTTATGCTACGCTTATCTATAGGAGTATGTCCACCATATCATTCTCCTAACGATATGATCTTGTTGTTAATAACATCTCAATGTTCATGATAGGGAAACCACAATCATTTATTAACCAACAAGCTAGTATTATAAAGAGGCTTTACTAGGGACTATATTTTAGTTTACAAATCACACAAGTATTAATGTTTCCTTGTTAAAACTATTATAGCATGAATGTAAACATTTATCATAAACACAAAGATATAATAATAACTATATTTATTATTGCCTCTAGGGCATATCTCCAACAACTATATATACCCCTTTCTTCTCCACTAAGAGCTTAGGCATTTCAGTAAAACATTCATTTCTTGAAGCTCTTTGTTTCTCCCCCATTGTTGAAACATCAAAGCTTGAGGATATCCCATTCTACCCAACCAAATCCAAATCCCTTTGGTAGAAAGGAAGAGGAGGTCCCGATCTACGTTTCCAGCAAGACAAATTCATCCGCCCTTGAGTTCATCGAGTTAGCTTGTTACTCTTGGGATTGTGGGAAACCCTAGGCGGCTAGGGTCTCCCAAAGGCATTCGGCTTGTGATTTGCTCCGTGGAAAGTTTGTGAGGGTTTGGAGACTACCTTAAAGTCTACCACGAGTAAGTGAGCTATTCCTTCGTGGGATAGGCTCGGAGAAGAAGGTGAGACTTTGTGGCACGTGAGGAATCCTTCGTGGAACCTCACACCTCTCCAACGTGATGTAGCCTCCTTCCCAAAGGTGGTGAACACGGGAATACATCTTTGTCTCCGCGTGCTTCGGTTATTCCTTAACCGCTCGCTTACTTGTTGTAACACCCTCAGAATCGGACCTATGCAAGTTTGAGCAAAATCCGCCAAACCCGCATAGAAACGATTCCAAGGTGCCCACCAGGCACTTTCGTGCGGGTGGAAAACGAAGTAATAACATTACACAACAGTCCTCGATGGGACCCACGAGCAGATATATATAACGACTCAATGAGTCAAGAATACGATATACAAAGACAAAGAACCAAATCACCTTGAAAATGATAGCGTCCATCTACGGACAAGATGCAAATGGGGCTAAGAGCCACGAAGAATAATCAATGGCGTCCATAACCGCCTGTGCCAAGCCGGAAGGGTAACCCCGCTAACGACGTCGATCTCAAAACCGCTTAAACAAAAGGGATGCCGACAAAGGGCAAAGGAAAAAGAAGGAGGCGTCGATCGAGGCCGATGCAGCGAGGCTAGAATTCGGCGGTCCTCGCCTACATAGGTATGGTGGACTGAAGCGGCAGCGGCAGCATGCACTAAACAACCTATAGAGACTCGATACGCTGGCGTCAAACAGAGGGGGTAAGAAGGACCTATCCGGAAACAACCTGACTCTATCATCAAACAAACCCATCCTGGCGTTTCCCCCTCGAGACCAACGAGGAAGTCAACCGAGGAACTCACACAGTTGGCAGTTTTACTTATTCAGTTATCGTTGTAGTAATTACTAGTCAGGTATAGGTATTCATCCTGATAAAATAAGCACTGGGCACTTTTAGTTAATCATTCCGTTATAGTGGCAACACTTACTAGTCAGATACAATTAGCATGAGACAACCCAAAACCCAGCAGTTGTTGGTACTTTTATTCAGCCATTCCGTTGTAGTTGCAATACTTACTAGTCAGATACAATTGTCGCAAGCGACAACCAAACAAGCAATTGTGGGCAGTATTAATTAGCCATTCCATTATAGTGAAGATGATTACTAGTCATTATAAGTCAAATTTATAGCAGTAAACTTTAGTTATGCTTGTCTATGATCGAGATACTGTGCTCCAAGTCGTCCATATCCGCGGACACGGCTTTCAGAAAGTTTTACCCGCCGGGTGCACCAATAGCAACACACGCCGATCAACCTCGAAAACCAAATCAAAACCCAACGAGGCTTTCACGAACAATCACAGATTCAGAAATATTTCGGGGGCCACCTTTGAGTAGATCCGCAACGTAAGCTAGCTAGCTTCGACGCCTCAAGGTTAGCGCCATCGGTCATGTGACCGGGAACCCGAAGTGTGGTTGGGCTTGTCGATAGCGTAATCACTCCGCCTTCCTAAGCAAAGCAGTGTGCTCCTCGCACAATTTAAATACAGAAAGTAGCATGGCATAAGTACAGGATCGTAAATAAAACCTCAAACTAGTTGTGGCCCCAAGAAATAAGACTGAATCAAGCTCTGGCTCAGGGGGTCCCATATACCTCCCGGATGTGGATAGCGCGATAAAACAAGGAACAGGTATCAAGTACTCGGGGTCTTACGGGACACAAGTGGGCGTTCGGAAACCAAATATTTTCTATCACCCACCGATGCCTCTGCTTATTTCAATTTTAGTTGTTAAACAGAAATTAAAGTGACGATAAGTAAAACTATGATCATCTCCATCATCAACATGCGGCAATACATCAACAACTGTGGCATATGACGACACGCAACAGCACTTGAGCAAGCAACTACGACGCGCAAGTCCAACTATCTACCAAACAACAGGAAAATAGGGTGCGTCCAAGGCAATATACGGCTGCAAGGGATATCACGGGTACGAAAACTAGAGCATCGCAACACAGATAGCAATAGATCAACAGGAGGGAATAAAGACTATAAAGGTAAGATAGGTAGAAAGAGGGAGATGCTCGCCTGAAAACATTGTCGAAGGTTCAACCGAAGATCGGGCGAAGCTCACATCAACTCAACGGCCTTATCCGCGAAGAAGCAAAGCACTAGAAGAAACACCGGATGCTATATTTAATACAACGGCAGAAGATCGGCATGACGCATGTATGATGCATGGCATGGCAAAGGTGCGATGCAATTAGGTCATATTAAGCGGAACCGGGGTCCCGGCAATTAATGAAATGGTTCAAGTTATTTAGAACCCCCGCAATTTAATTGTCGTTATAACAAGGCAAGATAAGATACCGGTTCGCTACACAAATTTAAATGAGGCCAATATGAGGCTAGATTTGCCCGCATATGGGCCCCATATTTAATTATTAGGTGAATCGGCATAAGGCCCCCAAACCACAGATATGCATGCGAGATGACAATTAAATATGCAACCAGTTGTTATGTTATAAAATAGGGTTCGAGGAAAAGGGGTCACACATCAGAGGGGGCTCGACGATCTTGGGTTCCGGGGTTCGGGGTCGGTCTCAGGGTTCAGGGTTCGGCGAGGTCGTTCTCGGACTCAGGGGTAGGTCTTGGCGCATTCGCGATGGTCGGCCATGTTGTCGGTCCTCTCGTTCGGGTGGAAGCACTTGTCGCATCGGGGACTCGATGTCCGGGGAGCAGAACTTGGGTCGGTGTCGGGGCGCATCGGCTTCTTCCGGGTCGGTGTCGTTCTTGTCGTCGTGCAGATCTTGTCGGTTCCACCTCGAAGGCCTTGTTGTTCCGCGGCAATCTTAGCGGTCTTTGGATCCGGGGGTCTCGGCGACCTTGGCGTTCAGGGGGAAGTTCTCGGTGTTCCGTGAAGGAGGACTTGTCGTATCCGTGCCGGCGTCCTCGAGGTCGATGGCGAACTTTTCCGGTACCGGGGGTCCTTCGGAACCTTGAGGCGGTCTTGCGGTCGTCGGGTACGGGCTCGGCGTCCGGGGAAGGAGTACTTGTCGCACGGTTTTCGGTTTTCGCGGACCGTTTGGAGACCTGAGCGTTCCACGAAGGGGAGCTTGACGTATCCAGGGAGATCTTGATTCGGCTTCGGTCGAAGTGTTCGGAAGTGGATCTTGGTGTAGGAACGGTACTTGTCGGCGATTCTTCGGGTTCGGTTCGGCGAACTTGGCGTCCCCTCGGTTCGGTCATGTGAAGCGATTCCGTGACTTCGTCGTCGATTTGTAACCCTCCTGGTCCTAGTTGAACTTGGTCGAGAGATCGATTCCGTGTTTGGAACCCCTGCAGCGGTACCACGTGCAACATCTTCCCTGAACTTGGCAAACAACAGGAGGCGCGAGGCCAAGGACGGGGTCAGCCGGTCGGAGGTTGTCCGCGGTTGGCGGCAGAGCCCCCCCCTCAGACGAGCTGCTGCCCACCAGAGGAGGAGGACGGCGAGGTCGATGTCGCCGGCGGACGCCTTGAGGACGCGGCGACGTGGCCGGGCAATGAGGGCGCCGGAGGGGGAACGCTGGTCTGAGGCGGGCAGGCCTTGCGGGTTCGGGGGGCCGGCGAGCGTGGAGGCGAGGTTCACGCTGGGCGGCTCGCTTCTGGCCGACGGGGCAGGGCGACGCGGAGAGGTGAGCGCGGAGCGGGGGCCAGGCTCGGAGGCGCGGGCCTGGCAGAAGGCGGGGCGGAGGGACGCGTCTGGAGGTACTTGGTGGTGGCGGTGGAGCACAGGGAGTGGCGGAGCGGAGGCGGTGGCGTGAGGGCGGGTGGCGTGCAGGCGTGGCGCGGCTAGGCGCGAGGAGGTAGCGAGCCGGTGGCGGTGGGCTCGGCAGGCGGCCAGGCGCGGGGCGGGGAGGCGAGGCCGGAGGCGGACATCTGTGCGCGGCGGTTCGGCGTCTGTCAGGAGGAGGGGAGCGAGCCGGGCCTCCTGCAGGTGGCGCCCGGCCGTGAGGGCCTGAGGTGGTGGGGGGCGGTGAGCGAGGTGAGGGAGGCGCGGGGCGCAGCCGAGCGAGCGCGGAGGATGGCTGCGTCGGGGTGGAGCGGTGCTGGGAGGAAGAAGGGGAGGAGGAGAGAGTCTGGCCGCGTGGGGCCTGCAGGTGGGGCCGCGGGTGGGGTGTGGGACTGGCTGGAGGGCAGGTGTGGTCGGATTGGTTGGTGTGCTGGGGCGGGGCCTGCGTGCAGGGAGGGTGTGGGTTGAGTGGTGGAGGGCACGCGCGGTGGGTTGGCTGGTGGGGAGTGTGGTGTGAGTGGGGTGTTTTTAGCACAGGTGGAGGGTTGGGGGCTGATGTGGCATGCAGGGAGTGGGTGAGGGAGAGAGGAGAGGTGAGGTGGAGAGATCTGATTGGAGGGAGTGAGGTGGCTGTTTGGGTTGGGTAGATAGCTGGGTAGGTCTAGGATTTTACAGGGCGGGTTAGGTGGACCGTTTTAAAAACAGGGGTGGTCGTTCGGGTCGGGTTGGCCCGTTCGACTGCCCCTACTAAAACAAATTAAATATTTTTAATGTTTTAAACGGGGCTTTTGCAAACCGATGCTAGACAAAATAAATAATCCGGACAAGCCCGGGTTTTGCGTTTGAATAAGGATGAGGCGTTTAGAAAACAAAATAGGGTTTTCTGCAAATAGTTTTGTACAATCAGATGCAAGATGATGACGATGCTCAAATGCAATGTGGCATGATGACATGAGCATGGTCATGATGATGCAATGCACAAAACAACACGATTTTCTAGTAGTGGTTTTATGGATGCCACAATTCGACACCACTAACAATGGATCTCGCCGAGATCCGCCTCATCAATGGTACCGAAAAGAAGGTCGTCGATCCTTCGCACTTCGTAGATTCTCGCGACACCACTAACAAGAGGTCGTTGTCCGTGATCGGGGAACACTCGAACAAAAGGTCGAAGGTAGAGGTATCCAGATAAAGCCACCCTAACTTCGATGGAAAGAGGAACCGATGCATTCTCATCCACTTCAATGTACAAAAGCGAATATAGGGTAGTCGGCATGGGGCCAATCCATCACGCACCCAAACTATTACTCGCACAATCGGTGGAAAAGCGCAACCATTCTCGAAGCAGATGAATATCTCGACAAGCGAGGTTCGAAACAAAGGAGTGATGCGACTACGCCGGATCTGGCGTAGATGATGTCGTCGCGTCGGAAAACACCGGAAAGCACAAACAAGGAACAAAGAATGATACCACAGCAGCTGGATTTATCAGGCAGCTTGAACACCGGACGGTAGAACACCGTTATCAAAGAGGAAGCGAAACCCTAAAGGCACGACGGAAAACCCACCACGAGAAATCCTGGACTCGAAGAAAAGATAAGAGGTGGATTCAAAGCTCGTAGAGGTAAGAGGAGAACAGCAGAGGGGTAAGGAGTAAAATCAGACCTAATCAGAACTATCCAACCGATTTTCAAAAATAGTTTTGACACTTCTACTTCGGCCGTTAGCTAGGTTATCCTACAATTTGGACTGTGGGGTATCGCAAGCCGAGCTCGATACCACTCAGAACACCCTCGAATCGGACCTATGCAAGTTTGAGCAAAATCCGCCAAACCCGCATAGAAACGATTCCAAGGTGCCACCAGCACTTTCGCGGGTGGAAAACAAGTAATAACATTACACAACAGTCCTCGATGGGACCCACGTAATGAGATATATAACGACTCAACGAGTCAAGAATACTGATATACAAAGACAAAGAACCAAATCACCTTGAAAATGATAGAGCGTCCAGCTACGGACAATATGCAAATGGGGCTAAGAGCACGAAGAATAATCAATGGCGCCCATAACCCGAGCCAAGCCGGAAGGGTAACCCGCTAACGACATCGATCTCAAAACCTGCTTAAACAAAGGGATGCCGACAAAGGGCAAAGGAAAAAGAAGGAGCGTCGATCTTGAGGCCAAGACACGGCGCGAGGCTAGAATTCGCGGTCCTCGCCTACATAGGTATGGTGGATCAAGCGGCAAAGATGCACTAAACAACCTATAGAGACTCGATACATTGGCGTCAAACAGGGGGGTAAGAAGGACCTATCCGAACCAACCGACTCTATCATCAAACAAACCCATCTGGCGTTTCCCCTCGAGACCAACGAGGAAGTCAACCGAGGAACTCACACTGGCGGTTTACTTATTCTTATCGTTGTAGTAATTACTAGTCGGTATAGGTATTCATCCGATAAAATAAGCATTGGGCACTTTTAGTTAATCATTCTGTATAGTGGCAACACTTACTAGTCGATACAATTAGCATGAGACAACCCAAAACCCAAAGCTTGTTGGTACTTTTATTCAGCCATTCCGTTGTAGGTTGCAATACTTACTAGTCGTTACAATTGTCATGGCGACAACCAAACAAGCAATTGTGGGCAGTATTAATTAGCCATTCCATTATAGTGAAGCTGATTACTAGTCATTATAAGTCAAATTTATAGCAGTAAACTTTAGTTATGCTTGTCTATGATCGAATCTTGTGCTCCAAGTCGTCCATATCCGCGGACACGGCTTTCGAAAGTTTTACCCGCCGGGTGCACCAATAGCAACACACGCCGATCAACCTCGGAAAAACCAAATCAAAACCCAACGAGGCTTTCACGACTGAACAATCACAGGATTCAGAAATATTTCAGGGGGCCACCCCTTTGAGTAGATCCCGCAACGAAGTAAGCTAGCTTCGAGACGGCCTCAAGGTTAGCGCCAATGGTCAGAATCGGGAACCCGAAAGTGTGGCTGGGCTTGTCGATACCGCGTAATCACTCCGCCTTCCTAAATAGTACAGTGTGCTCCTCGCACAATTTAAATACAGAAAGTAGCATGGCATAAGTACAGGATCGTAAATAAAACCTCAAACTAGTTGTGGCCCCAAGAAATAAGACTGAATCAAGCTCTGGCTCAGGGGGTCCCATATACCTCCCGGATGTGGGTAGCGCGATAAAACAAGGAACATGTATCAAGTACTCGGGGTCTTACGGGACACAAGTGGGCGTTCGGAAACCAAATATTTTCTATCACCCACCGATGCCTCTGCTTATTTCAATTTTAGTTGTTAAACAGAAATTAAAGTGACGATAAGTAAAACTATGATCATCTCCATCATCAACATGCGTCAATACATCAACAACTGTGGCATATGACGACACGCAACAGCACTTGAGCAAGCAACTACGACGCGCAAGTCCAACTATCTACCAAATAACAGGAAAATAGGGTGTGTCCAAGGCAATATACGGCTGCAAGGGATATCACGGGTACGAAAACTAGAGCATCGCAACACAGATAGCAATAGATCAACAGGACGTAATAAAGACTATAAAGGTAAGATAGGTAGAAAGAGGGAGATGCTCGCCTGAAAACATTGTCGAAGGTTCAACCGAAGATCGGGCGAAGCTCAGATCAACTCAACGGCCTTATCCGCGAAGAAGCAAAGCACTAGAAGAAACACCGGATGCTATATTTAATACAACGGCAGAAGATCGGCATGACGCATGTATGATGCATGGCATGGCAAAGTGCGATGCAATTAGGTCATATTAAGCGGAACCGGGTCCCGCAATTAATGAAATGGTTCAAGTTATTTAGAACCCCATAATTTAATTGTCGTTATAACAAGGCAAGATAAGATACCGTTCACACAAATTTAAATGAGGCCAATATGAGGCTAGATTTGCCCGCATATGGGCCCCATATTTAATTATTAGGTGAATCGGCATAAGGCCCCCAAACCACAGATATGCATGCGAGATGACAATTAAATATGCAACCAGTTGTTATGTTATAAAATAGGGTTCGAGGAAAAGGGGTCACACATCAGAGGGGGCTCGACGATCTTGGGTTCCGGGATTCGGGGTCGGTCTCAGGGTTCAGGGTTCGGCGAGGTCGTTCTCGGACTCAGGGGTAGGTCTTGGCGCATTCGCGATGGTCGGCCATGTTGTCGGTCCTCTCGTTCGGGTGGAAGCACTTGTCGCATCGGGGACTCGATGTCCGGGGAGCAGAACTTGGGTCGGTGTCGGGGCGCATCGGCTTCTTCCGGGTCGGTGTCGTTCTTGTCGTCGTGCAGATCTTGTCGGTTCCACCTCGAAGGCCTTGTTGTTCCGCGGCAATCTTAGCGGTCTTTGGATCCGGGGGTCTCGGCGACCTTGGCGTTCAGGGGGAAGTTCTCGGTGTTCCGTGAAGGAGGACTTGTCGTATCCGTGCCGGCATCCTCGAGGTCGATGGCGGACTTGTCTGGTACCGGGGGTCCTTCGGAACCTTGAGGCGGTCTTGCGGTCGTCGGGTACGGGCTCGGCGTCCGGGGAAGGAGTACTTGTCACACGGTTTTCGGTGTTCGCGGACCGTTTGGAGACCTTGGCGTTCCACGAAGGGAAGCTTGGCGTATCCGGGGAGATCTTGATTCGGCTTCGGTCGAAGTGTTCGGAAGCGGATCTTGGTGTAGGAACGGTACTTGTCGGCGATTCTTCGGGTTCGGTTCGGCGAACTTGGCGTCCCTCGGGTTCGGCCGTCGCGGGGCGATTCCGTGACTTCGTTCTGTCGATTTGTAACCCTCCTGGTCCTAGTTGAACTTGGTCGAGAGATCGATTCCGTGTTTGGAACCCCTGCAGCGGTACCACGTGCGACATCTTCCCTGAACTTGGCAAACAGCAGGAGGCGCGAGGCCAAGGACGGGGTCAGCCGGTCGGAGGTTGTCCGCGGTTGGCGGCGGCAGAGCCCCCCCCTCAGACGAGCTGCTGCCCACCAGAGGAGGAGGACGGCGAGGTCGATGTCGCCGGCCGGACGCCGCAGGGACCGCACGCGGCGACGTTGTGGCTGGCGGAGGCGCGCAGGGGGGTAACAAGGGTCTGCGAGGCGGGCGGGGCCAGGCGGGGGAAGGGGGCCTGGCGAAGCGGTGGAGGCGAGTGTGAGGCGGCTCGGGCGGCTCTGGCCCACGGGGCGGGCGAGGTGGCCAGGTGAGCGCGAGCTGGCCTTGGCTCATTGGCAGCAGGGCGGGAGGGACGCGGCTGCGGTGGCAGTGGAGCACAGGGAGTGGTGGAGGCGGAGCGGTGGCGTGAGCCGGGGTGGCGTGCGGGCGGGGCGCGGCTAAGCGAGAGGAGGTAGCGAGCAGTGGCGGAGCTCGGCCAGGCGCTGGCGGCGGCGGGGCTGTGAGCGCGAGGCGGCCGGAGGCGAGGCGGACATCTGTGGCGGGGCGGCGGTTCGTCCGAGGAGGAGCGAGCAGGGGCCTCCTTGTGCGGGCGGCCAGCCAGGCGGGCCTGAGGTGGTGGGGTGAGCGAGTGAGGGAGGCTGGCGGCGCGGAAGCCTGAGGATGGTCAAGTGGAGCGGTGCTGGGAGGAAGAAGGGGAGGAGGAGAGAGTCTGGCCGCGTGGGGCCTGCAGGTGGGGCCGCGGGTGGGGTGTGGGACTGGCTGGAGGGCAGGTGTGGTCGGATTGGTTGGTGTGCTGGGGCGGGGCCTGCGTGCAGGGAGGGTGTGGGTTGAGTGGTGGAGGGCACGCGCGGTGGGTTGGCTGGTGGGGAGTGTGGTGTGAGTGGGGTGTTTTTAGCACAGGTGGAGGGTTGGGGGCTGATGTGGCATGCAGGGAGTGGGTGAGGGAGAGGAGAGGTGGAGAGATCTGATTGGAGGGAGTGAGGTGGCTGTTTGGGTTGGGTAGATAGCCGGGTAGGTCTAGGATTTTGAGGGGTTAGGTGGACCGTTTTAAAAACAGGGGTGGTCGTTCGGGTCGGGTTGGCCCGTTCGACTGCCCCTACTAAAACAAATTAAATATTTTTAATGTTTTAAACGGGGCTTTTGCAAACCGATGCTAGACAAAATAAATAATCCGGACAAGCCCGGGTTTTGCGTTTGAATAAGGATGAGGCGTTTAGAAAACAAAATAGGGTTTTCTTCAAATAGTTTTGTACAATCAGATGCAAGATGATGACGATGCTCAAATGCAATGTGGCATGATGACATGAGCATGCGGTCATGATGATGCAATGCACAAAAACAACGCGATTTTCTAGTAGTGGTTTTGCGGGATGCCACACTTGTGTTGTTTACCTTGTGATAGCCTTCGAGCTTGAAGTATCTTGTTCATCATCTAGGTTGCCTCACCTAGTTTGCATTTAGGATCACTAATATTCCGCAAAGCCTAAAACTTGCAAAAGATTATAAAGAATTTTGTAGAAACCTATTCACCCCCCCTCTAGGTTAACAATCTTACACTTCCAATTGGTATCAGAGCCAAGGGCTCTTTTAAGGGATTTACCGCCTAAGAGAAAAGATGGTTTTCTCCGATGATGAGGAGGATAAGACTTATTCAGTCAAGGTGCATCGTGAAATCTTAGCCAAGGGTGCACTTGAAAATGCCAAGGCTGATTCCGATCTCCTTGTTCGAATGAGTTACATAGAAGGACAACTTAAGGCCATTGGCGATGGGGCTTTCTTGGTAACCCATTGGTAGCACCTCAAGGGAGACCAATGGACACCGGAAAGGATAAGGATGCCGAGTCCGCTCATGAGAGCGGCTCGTCAAAAACTTCCACGCCCCCTAATCAATTTTCTTATGTTTATCCTAAGAAAAAGAACATCATGCCTCATATTAATGGTTCGGGTCCTGCACCTAATTATGATGGAACTCATTTCTCTCATTGGAAAGCTTCTATGGAATATCATCTTCGCAGTTGCAGCGTTGAGCTTTGGGAGATTGTGTGCACCGGTTTCCACCCTCATAATCCCAACATCCTCACTCCGGGAGAGTACTACGACTGTCAACTAAATGCAACAGCTTGTGACAAGATAAGGAGTGCCATTCACCGCACTCTCCATGATCAAGTCAGTGACATCCCCACCGCAAAGGATCTTTGGGATAGGATTGTCATTCTCCAAGAGGGAACGTCTCTTATCCAAAAATCCATGTATGAAGCTGCCAAGTCAGAGATGAACATGTTCATGAACCATGATGTTGAGACTATCGCTGAAGCATACAAGAGACTTGTTGCCCTCCGCGTGAAGATTGGTGGCCTAGGATGTGAGAAGTATGATGATGGATTCAATTTGAATGATGAGCTTATCAATTCCAAGATTGTCTCCATGATCGCGGTCACCGATAAGAATCTTGCCTTGAACTTGCAACTCCTTGATAGAGATAATCAATTCACTCCCGATGATCTAGTCTCTTATCTTGTTGCCACGGATAACTTGGTGAATGAAGGGCAAAAGATCAAGGAGATCAACCGTGCTATTGGGTCTTCCCACTCTCTAGCACTAAAGGCCAAGCATGTGCAAGAAGATGTTGCTATGATGAAGAAAGAGATGTTGATGGAGTTGATTATATGATCTCTCAACTTGCTCTCTTCACTAAGAACATGAAGTTCTGAAGAAGGAGAAGTTCAATGGGATCAAGTGAGAAGAAAAGGACGTGCTACAATTGTGATGAGTCGGGCCATTTTGACGATAAATGTCCATATGAGAAGAGGCTTAACAAGCCCAAGTATGAAGAGGGTGCCAAACCAATATGGAAGCCCAACCCCATCAACAAAATATACAAGAGGAACAATAGGCGTGATGGCAAGGGTTGTAGGGTTCGCAGCATAGAAAACAAAAAAATTCCTACGAAGGGAACAACTATGTAGCAAGATCTATCTACTAGATACAAGCAACGTGCGGATATACATCTGTAGAGAACATACCCTTGAAGACCGGCAAAGCTTAACAAGTCCAAACTCATGGTTGATGTAGACGATCTCTTGCTGATCTCAAGATCGAGAGGAAGTCCTTAGCACCGCAACTTAGCGGCGCATCCGTGCTCGCACACACGTCCGAGGCACCGAGCAACCTCCGCATCCTCGCTCCAGCGATGCAGCGGAAGCATAACTCTTTCTTGCCGAATACCCACCGGGAACATGTATCTCGCTAGTCCGAGACCATGGGAATAAATACTAGAGGGGGAGAGAGATCCTTCACGAGAAGGTGCAAGTGAGAGAGAGGGAGGGGGCTCCTTTTATAGGTAGAGGGGGGCACCCAAGGGGACATGCGCCCAGCCATGGGGCTGCCCCCTCCCCTCCTTTCATTCATGTGGGTGGACACTCCACTCACACAAATACCTTTTAATTTCCTCCACTCAAAAACCCACTCAAATTCCTACTAAATTTCCACCAAATTTAATGCAAACTCTCATTAAATAAAACTCCTTTTATTTATTCAGAATTTTGTAAATTACTTTAATGACAAACATTATCATATAACCCCTTGCTAGTATTTCATTTCACATGCAAAAACACTTTCTGCAATTTCACCTGAAAACCTGTTTCGGTATCTAGTGAAATAAATTCCTACGCTTGTTATTCTTTCCGGCATGAAACTTTTGCTCCAAATGGATGTCGATGTCTCTTAAGTGTGTCACCCTACGGTTCGCGAATAATGTGTACATGATCGAGATCCCTCTCGGATCAATAATCAGAAGCGGGATCTGGAGACCCATACTGACTCCCACACATTCAGCGATGTCTTTCTTGTGATCGCGAGAACCTTTTACGCTAGTATCTTAATCCCTTTGTTTCGTGAGATATTACATGTTCGAGATTCGATCATCAGTATCTCCATACCTAGTTTGATCTCGTTACTGACATGCACTCTTTTCTCGTTCCCGTGATATAACATTCTAGTGATCAAATCACTTGCTTGCAAGCTAATCAATGTGATATCACCGAGAGGGCCCAGAGCATATCTATCCGTCATCGGGATGAAAAAATTCCACTCTGATCCATGGGCCTCAACATAACACTTTAGTAGTTCTGAACCCATATTTATAATCACCCTATTATGGTGTGACGTTTATGTTATCAAGAAACTCTTCCGGTGTTAGTGATTGACATGATCTCATGGTCTAAGGATTAGGATCACTTTGTAAGTTGTTATAGCAATATAAACTCAATGACTTTGATCGTAATGCTATACTTCGGGTGAATGTTCATCACATCATTACACTAATGTTGTGACCTCGTTATTAACAACATCCAATGTCCATGATCAAGAAACCTTGATCATCTTGTTAATCAACGAGCTAGTTTATGAGAGAGGCATAACTAGGAACTTCCTTTTTGTTTATTAAACACACATGTATTAACGTTTCTGTATTAATATAATTATAGCATGCAAAATAAACATTTATCATAAATAAGGAATATGATAATAACCACTTTATTATTGCCTCTTGGGCATATTCCCTTCAAGGGCTTCCTAGGTCAAGAATACATATCCGACAAGGAGGAAGAGGATGAAGAGAAGGTTGGCCGGTTTGGCCTTCGCCTAACCCGGGTCTCTCTTCACCTATGACTACACCGAGTACTACACCTACGACTCTTCTACTCCCAAGGTCACCGCCACTTGCCTTATGGCAAGGAGCTCCAGGGACGAGTCTGAGGAGTGTGGGGATACGGATAAAGTGGTAGGTGTGACCGGTTTGGCATATGTCGACCCGGTTCACCTCTCACCTACGACTACGCCAAGGACTACATCAAGAGTTCTCCTATTCCCAAGATCACTGGCTCTTGTCTTATGGAAAGAAGCTCCAAGGTAATTGTATCTCCTCCATCCCTATCTAGCGTCTTGGATGATCTTGAGAGTAACCATGATAGTGATAGTGATGAATTTGGTGAAGAATATATAAAAGAAATGTATGCTATCATGAAGTCTCTTCCTCCCATTGCACGTGCTAGAGTCAAGCAATTAATGGAACTTGTTAGCTCACGTGATGAGGCCATTGATAGCTTGGAATCTCATATTAATGATGAGAAACAAAGATTCAATCTTCTTGAGCAAGAGCTTTGTGAGGAAAATAATACCAATTCATTTGTTAAACTACAAACTGAAATTTTTGAAATTGATAAAGCAAAAGACATGGACACTATTGATAGGGCTAACTCTTTGTCCCAAGAGCTTGATGCCTCAAAGAAAGAGCTTGAGGTTGCTCATGCTTCTCTTACCAAGGACTTGAGCACCTTGAAAAGGCTAGTTTCCTTGTCAAGCGTGAGTTCATAAAACTTGGAGAGAACCATGACCAACTTCAGGTGTCCTATGAGAAGGCTCTTGGTACATTAAAGGATCCAATTATTGTTGAAAATGATTCTTGTGCCTCTAACTCTACCTTTGATCAAACTCTCCTCATTGAGGAAAATAAGAAGTTGAAAGAGCAACTTGAGAAAGAGCGTCGTGCACCTACCTCCAAGGGAAAGATCCTAGATGAGATTTTATCCCGTCAAAAGACGAAAATTTCCAAGGAAGGTGTCGATTTTGATCCAAAGAACAACACGAGCAATGCCATTGCACCAAAGAAGATAACCTTTGTAAAAGAAGGTGACAAGGTGGTTGACCAAGTCAAAAGGAATGTTGTGAATGTGGGAGCCATGAGGGGCAATCCCAATCATAAGTATGCGGGAAAGTCTAATCCTTCCTATGTGCTATGTAAGGGCACTCAAGGAGATGTATATGCCAAATATGTTGGCCCTCGAAATGGTTATGCTCATAGATGGTACTCAATTTGGGTACCAAAGGATCTTGTTGCTAATGCTAGGGGACCCATTACTCAATGGGTTCCTAAATCAAATAATTGATTTTGTAGGGTTGTGCCTCCGATGGATCAAAATGGGTGTTTGATAGTGGATGCACCAATCACATGATCGTAGGTAGAAGTGGGCTTGACGAATTCATTCACGATGTCAACTCAACGTCAAGCATCACTTTTGGAGACAACTCTAAAGGAAAGGTACTAGGTTATGGTAAGTTGGTGATCTCCAAGGTTTTGACTCTAGAGACTGTCTTACATGTTGAAAACCTTGGTTACAACTTGCTTTCAATTAAACATCTTGCGGATGCCGGCTATGACTCCTATTTCTCTAAAACTTTTGTGAAGGTCTTTATGGGTGATGATCTCAGCTTGGTTCTCATTGGAAACGTGGAAGACGACCTTTATGTGGTCGACCTCTTGAAAGAGATCCAATCTCTTCCTACATGTCTAATGGCCAAGGCTGACAAGGGATGGCTTTGGCATCGTCGCCTAGGTCATGTCAACATGAGAAATCTCAATCAACTCCTAAAGGGTGAGCATATTATTGGACTAACCGGTGTATCCTTTGAGAAAGATCGTGTGTGTAGTGCTTGCATTTCAGGAAAGCAAATTGGGAAGCATCATCCTTCCTTTACCAAGGTGGCCACGTCAAGACCCTTGGAGCTTCTCCATTTGGGTCTCTTCGGGCCATCAACATATGACTCCCTTGGTGGAAGAAGATATGGTCTTGTCATTGTTGATGATTTACTCAAGGTATACTTTGGTCTTTCTTCTCAAGACGAAGGATGAGACCTACAAGGAATTCATGATCTTTGCCAAGCAAGCTCAACGCACTCATGGAGTGGAGATCAAGACCATTAGAACCGACAATGGCGCCGAGTTCAAGAACTACACCATGAAAGAATTTGTTGAAGATGAGGGGATCAAGCATGAATTCTCAGCTCCTTATACCCCTCAACAAAATGGTGTTGTTGAAAGGAAGAACCAGACA
The DNA here is from genome assembly GCA_030063025.1 of Avena longiglumis. Lineage (NCBI taxonomy): Eukaryota > Viridiplantae > Streptophyta > Magnoliopsida > Poales > Poaceae > Avena > Avena longiglumis. The sequence continues at coordinate 421,714,961 of CP125978.1, read as the reverse complement.
ATCATTGAGATGGGAAGAACAATGTTGAGTGAATTCAAGTCCCCCCACAATTTTTGGGGAGAAGCCATTGCTACCGCGGTCCACTACATGAACCGGCTCTTCCTCCGAGCTCCCTTTGACATGACTCCATACGAGATTCTCACAAGTAAGAAGCCCAATGTCAACTACTTTCATGTCTTTGGATGCAAGTGCCTCGTCAAGAACAAAAAGGAAAAGCTCGGTAAATTCGAATATAGAACTATAGAGGGTATATTTTTTGGTTATGTGGAAAACTATCATGCCTATAGATACTACAACAAAACCAATCGTTGTGTTGAAGAATCTTGTGACGTGGAGTTTTTGGAGAAAAATGGCCCCCATGAGGGGCAATTTTCTTCTCGAGATGTAGGTGATGTCGATTCCTCTCAAGTCATCAACTTGATGGGTATTGGGCATATCTTGCCCACCGAGTCTCACATTCATGTTCAACAAGATGATGGGGGAGAATAAAGCTCAACTCAAGAAGATCCAAGCTCTACCCAAGTTGAGCCATCAAATGCACCACAAGATCAACATCTCACTCAAGATGCCATGCAAACCGAAGAACAAGAACCAAGCCCTCAACCCTTTGAACAAGACCAAGTAGAAGATCAATCTCCTCCATCCCAAGGTCAAGCTCAAGATGGTGTCAATGATAAGGGCCCCTCAAAAGATGAATTTGTTGATCATGAAGGCACAATTCGGAAGATCAAGGCCACCTCCATTGCAACTGGACTTCAAGTCAAGAATATCCTTGGAAGCATATCAAGAGGGATCGAGACCCGTGCCAAGAAGAAGAACCTCACAACCTTTTGTGGGCATCATGCTTTTGTGTCCAACTTTGATCCCCTCAAGGTTCATGAGGCTTTGGAGGATCCGGATTGGGTCATTTCCATGCAAGAAGAACTCGAGTGTTTCACCCGCAATGAAGTTTGGTCTCTAGTGGAGAGGCCTAAAGATCACCGCATCAATGTCATTGGGACCAAGTGGGTGTTCAAGAACAAGCAAGATGAGAACGGGGTCGTCATAAGAAACAAAGCAAGGTTAGTGGTGCAAGGGTATGCCCAAATAGAAGGTATTGACTATGAGGACACTTTTGCACCTGTTGCTCGTCTTGAAGCTATTCGTCTCTTGCTTGCTTATGCATCTTTCCATAACTTCAAGCTTTATCAAATGGATGTGAAAAGTGCATTTCTTAATGGTCCCTTGAAATAGGTTGCATATGTATCTCAACCCCCAGGTTTCGAAAACACACGCTATCCCAAACATGTGTATCTACTCCATAAGGCTCTCTATGGACTAAAGAAAGCTCCTCGTGCTTGGTATGAGAACCTTAGGGATTTTCTACTCATGGATGGGTTTAGCGTGGGTAAGGTCGATTCCACCCTTTTCACCAAACAGGTTAAAGGGGGTGGCTTATTTATTGTTCAAATTTATGTTGATCATATTATCTTTGGTGGAACTAACGAATCTCATAACAAAGCTTTTGCCGATTTGATGACTATGAAATTTAGGATGTCCATGATGGGGGAGTTGAAGTTCTTTCTAGGCTTCATCATAAAGAAACTTCCTCATGGCACTTTCATCTCTCAAGAGAAGTACATTAAGGACATGCTCAATAAGTTCGAGATGGACAAGGCTAATCCCATGAAGACACCCATGCCACTAAATGGACAACTTGGCCTTGGAGTTGGTGAGAAGGACGTGGATCAAAAGGTATATCATTCTATGATTGGTTCCTTGCTCTACTTTTGTTCTTCTAGGACGGATATCATGTTAAGTGTTGGAATGTGTGCTTGTTTTCAATTCGCTCCCAAGGATTTCCACTTGATGGCGGTTAAACGGATTTTTAGGTACCTTGTTCTCACTCCTACTCTTGGGATTTGGTATCCAAAGGGGTCAACCTTTGAGCTTGTTGGCTATTCGTATGCCGATTGGGCAGGTGATAAGGTTGACCGGAAATCAATCTCCGGGGCTTGCCAATTCATTGGCCGGTCGTTGGTGAGTTGGTCTTCCAAGAAACAAAACTCCACAGCCCTATCCACCCCTGAAGTCGAATACATTTCCGCGGCATCTTGTTGTGTTCAATTGTTATGGATGAGGCAAACCTTGAAAGACTATGGTGTGTCTCTTGGTACGGTGCCTCTTCTATGTGACAATGAAAGCACAATAAAGATCGCCAATAACCCCGTCCAACATAGCCACACCAAACTTCCTACATGACCATGTCACAAATGGTGATATCAATCTCACTCATGTGTGTACGATGTTCCAACTGGCCGATATCTTCACGAAGCCTTTGGATGAAGCCCGGTTTGTCATGTTGAGGCGAGAACTCGGTATCCTAGATCCTCAAAACTTGGATTGATTTGCTTCTTGGACTATATTCTTGCTCTTAACATCCTATGTAGCCTAGTTGTGCAACACATGTAGGGATGGTCATCTCACCATGTCTTGGTTTGATGCTTACATATGTGTGCAACATAAATTGATCTCGTGTCATGATATGGGTCCAAGCATCTATCTTTGAGGCCCATGACATGTGTGCTTAAACATAGGGGGAGAAATCCTCCGCCAAATGGTTGTTTTTGTGTATTGGGTGCCTTGATGTTCAAAGCTAAATCCTATGTCCATGGTTGCTCTTTGTTTTTCTTCCTAACCTTGTCAAATGGACAGTGCTTTATCTGGTTTTTATTTGGACTTTGTGTATATGCTCATATGATTTCTCACAATTCATCATCTCCAGAAAATTTTCCTCATACGTTGTCTCCAGAAAATTTCCGGCAAAAATTCGGGTCTGCCGGCCTGGCAACCGAAATTTCCGGCGACCGCCAAAAATTATGGCAGCAGAACGAAAACCCTTACAGAATATGGTTTCGGTTCTCTGCCGAAAATTTTGGTCGCCATCGGAAATATCGGTCACGGGGCCGGTTCACCGATGCTCTCGCCTGAAATTCCGGCGTGGGTGCCAGTTCGACCAGACTTATTGCCGAAAAATTTCTAAGGAGGGTATTTATAGCCCGCGTGTGGGGGAGTTCCACCTTCTTCATTCTTTCTTCCCCACGCCCTCCCCTCCTCCATGGTTGCCGCCCCAATATTCCCCACCCCCCATAGGCCCTTCCCTCCACCCAAATCCCTCCCCACTCCACCAAGTTGTAGATCGGGCCTCTACAAGTTTTCTCACCGAAGGTTTTGCTCTCTCCTTGCCTGCATTGAGAGATCGGGGAGTGCTCTCCCTCTTTATCGTGTGGTGCTTTCTTCTTGCCCATCTTTGGAAACGGGGGGGCATGGCTTCTTCTTCGGCATCCGAGGGTATTTTGCTCTTTCCTCTCCTCTTAACCTTTCTTGTTGGTAGTGAAACCCTAGCTTTGTCAAGCTTGTGCTTTCTTAGTTCTCTCTACCCCTAGTAGAGTAACTAGGCTAGTACCATCCTAGTTTCACCCATGTTCTCCCACATGTTGTTTTTTGCACAAGTACTAAGTCATGGATAGTTCCCCAATCGATTGCCCTGAATTTTTGGTCCCATGCCCGGTCGAGCCGATACCGTCGCCGAAATTTCCGGTCACCGTTCCGATCGACCAAAATGCTCATTGGAAATTTCGGTCGAGCTTCCGGTCTGTCGGAACCGTCGCCGATCATTCCGGCGACAGGATCAATTCTGCCGGACCTGGAGCCGAAACTGCTATTTTGCTTGTTTTTCTGTCCATGCGCTTGCCCAACTTTCATTATGTGTTCTTGTGAGCTATTTTATGGCATATACACTCATTTGCTTGATGACCCACAAGTATAGGGGGTGTATCGCAGTACTTACGATAAATAGGAGTGTCGATCCCAACGAGGAGAAGAAGGTGCTGAACAGTGGTGTTGAGCAGGAAATCCTTGTGAATACTTAGCAAACGGATTTTTAGGTGTTTTCTAATAAGGCAAAAAAACAATGAGCAAGTAGCAAAGGTAACGAACAAACAGAGCAAATGGCTCAATCCTTTCTAAGCAAAGGACAAGCCGGTGGAAATACGTATAAGGACCAAACGTTCTTGAAGACACATGGGAATTCTGTCAAGTTCTTTCGCTTCAAATAGCTGAGTACTCTTCTCTGGTGTTGTAAGTGTTGTGTGGGTGAACTTGTGCTAACATACCGACCTTACTTGTACTAATACATACTTGTGATTAAACCCCCTGTAAACATCCGTAACTATAGGAAAGTAATTAAGAAATAAATCTAACCATGGCCTTAAACTCTGAGATCCTACACTCCCTTGTGCAAAGGTGTCCTAACGGGGGTTCAGGTTTCTGTCACTCCGGCAACCCCATAATTAGTATCCAAATACACAATGCACTCCCCTAGGCCCATAAATTGTGAAGTATCATGTAGTCGATGTTCACATGACACCACTAGAAGAATAGCACCACAACTTAAATACTAAACCATTGAATAATAACTCATCACAGATTCACTACTAACAACATGACTTCTCCCATGTCCTCAAGAACACAATGAACTACTCACAAGAAATCATATGGATCAAGATAAAAGATGATATGGTAATGGGTAACAATCTGAACATAAACAATAATCCAATGGTTCCACTCACAAGCATCAACTACAATAGTAATTAACACCGGGAAGGTTTCCCTTAATGAACTAAAGCAATATCCAACACAATTGTTACAGTGGTATGGAGTGGTGATAATGGTGCTGGTGGAGATGATGGTGTGGATGATGATGATGATCCCGATGAAGCCTAGCTTGATGATGGTGTTGATGGCGACGGTCTCCCCTCTCCGGGAAGGAATTCCCCCGGCAGAAATCTGTCTGCCGGAGAGATATTTCTCTCTCGGTGTTTTCCGCCCCTAGAGGCGGCGGAAATCTATGTGTGGTCGCACCCCTGTCCTTAGGGTTTCGTAGGGAAGATATAGGCGAAGGGGTGGAGTCGGGAGCCGGGCAGGTGGGCCACACCTGCCCTAGGCATGGCCTAGGAGGGTCCCACGCCTAGGGGGTGTGGGCCCCCTGCGGCCCCTCTTCGCTCCTCCTTCTGGCTTCCTCAATCTTCTGGAATAATAATATTTTCCCATATTTTTCTGGTATTTTTTTATCTTCACGAAATTGCACCAAAATGCCTTCTTTTCCATCAGAATCCAGACTCCGGTAGTTCATCCTCCAAGAACCATCCAACATGCATAAACAGATGAAAATCCATAAGTAATACCTCATAATAATACATATATCAATGAATAGAGGTAAGTTATGATATAGAAAGGTGATGCAAATTTGGCGTATCACTGCTTTCTTTGCCTTGAGTTCATGTGTGCTTCTTGTGCAGCGTCTAACCACAGCGGTTTTGAGCCAGACATCGGCAAAAAGATAAAGCTTACTATTTAGCAGCCTCCTCCTCCTGCTCCACGCCTCACTCAGCATCAACAAGAAGCTGATATCGCATGGGGTTCTGGCTTTGCAAGTGGACAGAAGAAGAAAGCCTCTGTTGGAAGATCCGCTCCCAAGAGAAAGTACAGTCTTGGTCCTACTGAAGAAGAGGTTCCTCCCAACTACAATACTGCTTCAAATATCTCTGTGAATCAGTGGTGGGACTTGAGGAGGCAGAATCTATACCGCTTTCCCAACCGCACCTATCTTGGTGCTGACAGAATGTTCTGGACTGACACTCAGAAGTGCTTTTGGGATGACTTCTACAATGAGCCAACTCGTATGAGGCGGGGTTTCTTTGTTGCTCTCAAGTATCTCAATGAGGACCACTATGTTCATTACCTCTGTACAGATTTCGAGCATGTGGATGTGGCCCTGAAGAAGATGGATGTCTTTGTTCTTGCTACTATCAAGGTTAAGCGCATGCCAGATCTCATTCGCCAGTTCTTCTACACTGCTTACTTTCACACTGATGATGCTCACACTGTCACTTGGATGACCGGCGCCAATCCTTACTCGGCTTCCTTTGATGGTTTCTGCAATGCCCTGGGTTACCCTCCTGACCGTGTCTCTGGCTTCTGCATTCACTCTGCGAAGGCCTTCAGTGACAACCAGCTCCTTTCATGCTACCCCAGCGAGCCCAGCCATGAACCTCCCAGCTTGTCAGGCATGTACTACTACTATATGGTGCTTGCTCGGTTCTTCCGCTACAATCTTGTGAGAAAGGCTGGTGATGCAGTTGATGTTCGTGGTCACCATAATAACCTGTTGTACTACTGTGATTCTCGTCGCCTACGGAGATCAATGGGTGTGATTTCATCTACTGTGAGATTTAACGGTCCATCGAGAAGCACATGACTCCCAACTTCTGTCAGTATGTTCAGCGTCTGATTGAGGCCACCGTCCCTGCATCTGCTATCCCCAAAGGTCCATGTGAAGATATGGAGGAGTTCACCTTACCTCGTTGGGGCTCTCATGTGGATCTCCCTCAGATGATGTTGTCTGAGCTCCGGACCAAGCTTGATCATGATCCTCTTTCTGTTGGCTCCCACTCCCGTCCAGACCTTCCCCGTGCTCTTCCTCTCAAGAAAGGTCTTGCTCGTTTCTTCAACAGCTTGTGGGATATGTGTCGCTCCTCCTATGATGTTGCCCATCGCAGCTTATAGCTCAGTTAGGAGAATAGGAGGCAGCACAATGCCTTCTTGACAGAACATGGTCGCCTAGTGCCAAACTTGGGCAATGCTTCAGCTCCTGTTCCTTATGTCAACTTCGAGAATCCACCACTGGATGAGGACATGTTTAGGGGTTTTGATCCATCAACGTTCCCCGGGTTTGCCACTTCCAGTTCCTCTCAGCGTCACGCTACACCTACAGGGAATGATGATGAGGATGAGGATGAGGACAAAGAGGAGGGTGACAACAAAGAAGAAGAGGAGGAAGGAGCCAATGATGATGATGACGATGAGGACAACTTTGCTGGCTAGATCATTGTCTCCACTTCTTTCTTCCTTTTTGGTCTCGATGCCAAAGGGGGAGAGAGAGTAGAGTCGCTTCTTTCATGACTTGTCTCTTGCACAAGCCCTACTTTGTTCGTTTGTCTCTCATGGGCTTGTGCTTTTATTTGCTCTATCAAACTATTTGTGTGTGTGTGTCTGGACAACTCTGCAGTTCTCTTATTGTACTTGGATTTCCTATCACTATGTGCTTCCTATTATGTGCTAGATCTAATCGTATCATAATATCATCTTTTGACTCTAGCTCGGTTTGTCATCGTTAACCAAAAAGGGGGAGATTGAAAGGGAAAATAGGCCTTATCTAGTGTTTTGGTTAACTATGACATCGAAGCTAGAGAGCGGACTAATATTTCTACTAGCTTCTCTACAGGTGAGAGTCCGCAGGTTGTTGGTGAAAGGCGATGGGTGACCCCCCATTCGTTTCTATATGAAGAGCATGTGGTGTTATTTATTATTCTCTCTTATTTACTCTTGAGTTAAATAGGAAACATAGCACTTTTAAGAGGGGTGATCTCGATGCGCTCTTTGGAGTTGTTCTACACCAAATATACTTCTCATCATCCACCGCCACACACCTGTTCGAAGGGAGAGAGATAAAAATATCCATGAAAAATGAGTCTAAAGGGGTTACTGTGAAATCGGCAGAACTTCCGGCATTATTTCTTGTCACGAATTTAGTCGCCACGGAAATTCTCAGAAATTCTCGAAATGGCTTATCGCAAGCACTTGCTCGCCGAGAATTCGATCGTCGCCGAAATTTTTAAGATGTGGTCGATCACGAGTCACACCGAATTCTGAGCAACTCGGTCCGACGGACTTATTATGTCGGTTACAGCAGAACCCCCAAATGGCTATTTTTCTCCCCATACTATATATACCCCTTTCTTCTCCACTGAGAGGTTAGGCATTTCAGTAAAACATTCATTTGTTGAAGCTCTCTCTCTCCCCCCATTATTGAACACAAAAGCTTGAGGATCTTCCATTCTACCCAAATCCAAATCCCTTTGGTAGAAAGGAAGAGGAGGTCCCGATCTACGTTTCCACCAAGCCAAAGTTCATTCCCCCTTGATTTCATCGAGTTATCTTGTTACTCTTGGGTTTGTGGGAAACCCTAGGCGGCTAGGGTCGCCCGGAGGCATTCGGCTTGTGATTTGCTCCATGGAAAGTTTGTGAGGGTTTGGAGATTACCTTAAAGTATACCACGAGTAAGTGAGCTATTCCTTCGTGGGATAGGCTCGGAGAAGAAGGTGAGCCTTTGTGGCACGTGAGGAATCCTTCATGGAACCTCACACCTCTCCAAGTGATGTAGCCCCTTCCAAAGGTGGTGAACACGGGAATACATCTTCATCTCCGCGTGCTTCGGTTTTTCCTTAACCGATCTCTTAATTGTGTTGTTTACCTTGCGATAGCCTTCGAGCTTGAAGTATCTTGTTCATCATCTAGGTTGCCTCACCTAGTTTGCATTTAGGCTCACTTATATTCCGCAAAGCCTAAAACTTGCAAAACATTATCAAGAATTTTGTAGAAACCTATTCACCCCCCCTCTAGGTTAACCATCTTACACTTTCACCAACCAAAGAATATTAATCAACTATATGAAGTGAAAGAACTTGAAAATATTCCCATGTGTCCTCGAGAACATTTGGTCATCTTAAGTAATGCAAACGACTTGTCCTTTGCTGAAGAAGGACTAGGCCACTTGCTGCAATTATTTTTATTGTCTTTTATTTACTCGCACTTTATTTATCTGCATTATCAAAAACCCCTAAAAATACGTTTGCTAAGTATTTACAGTGAATCCTTGATCCAAAATGCTTGTCAACACCTTCTACTCCTTGTTGGGTTTGACACTCTTATTTATTGAAAGTACTACGATACACCCCCTATACTTGTGGGTCATCAAGGCTATTTTCGGGCGTCGTTGCCAGGGATTGAAGCACTATTGAAGAGTGGAACTGGTAAAGGAAATTTCTACTGTGAGTATTGGTTTACCTTTTCCTGTTACTTTATTTCAATATAGATAACACAGTTAGTTTCCTATTTTGGAAATCTACTACCACTGCTAAGGTAGTAGATGAACCACCACCTGCTGAAATAGATCCTTTTAACATACCTACGAAAATTGTTGATTGTGTTATGGATAATTGCTATTTTGGAGATGGAACTCTCCATCCTGGTCATCATTTCCTCTTTATACATGAATTATGAGAGTTGTTCAAGTGTGTAGGGATTATAATGGATCAAGTTAAGAAAAATATATTCTCTCTATCAATGAAAGGCAGAGCTGAGGAATGGTATAAGCTGCTGAAGAATGGCCGATCTATTGAATGGGAGGAAATTGTGCCTCTCTTTTATTCTAAATTCTATCCTCCTAGTGAGATTCATAGAGATCGAAATCAAATATATAATGTTTGGCCTCGTGATAGAGAGAGTACTGCCCAAGCTTGGGGAGATTGAAGTTACCAATGCTTAAATGTCCCATTCATGAGCTCCCCAATAATATAATTATTAATAACTTTTATGCAAGGCTTTCTCTTCATGATAAGGATTTATTGGATTCTTCTTGTGCTGGATCATTTACACACATGAAAGAAGAAGCTAAATGGGATCTTCTAGATCGTCTTCAAGAAAATACTAAAGCATGCGAGAATGACAAAGGAAGAAAGTCAGGTATAAATTTATGATTATGAATGCATTAAATCTTTTATGGGAACTGATGACTTTCATAATATTAGTATTGTTTGTGGTCCTGATTCTCAAGTTCTTGCAAATTGTTTTAAGGTCTTTTCTTCTTATATTGAAATTCCGAAAAAGGAACGGAACAAGTATCATGCGCCATATAAAGATACTGTTAATTGTGTTCCTACTAGAAATATTGAAGTTTGTACCGTTGATCATATTTTTCCTGAACCTTATATTGAGAAAATACCTTTACCTGCAAGGTAAAGGAACATTATATGATAACTAGTGTGGTTAACAAAAGTACAAAGAAAGCTGTAAAACATGATGAACAAATTAATGTTGAACCTGCAGTAGCAATTATGGAAGACCTTGTCACTAAAAATGTAGAAGATGGACATATTATCTTTTGTCAAGATGCTTCTAATATTGTTTCACATCCTAGTAGAACTAGGAAAGTTAGTGTCCCTGTGCTTTCTGTCAGAATAGGTGATCATTGCTATTATGGTTTATGTGATATTGGTGCAAGTTCAAGTGATATTCCTTATGAGCTTTACAAAGAAATTATGCATGAAATTGGTCCTTATGAACTTGAAGATATTGATGTGATTATTCACCTTGCTAATAGAGAGACTGTCTCTCCAATTGGTATTGTAAGAGATATGGAAGTTCTTTGTGGTAAGACTAAATATACTGCTGATTTTCTAGTGCTTGGGTCAGCTACTAGCAAAACTTGTCCTATCATTTTTGGTAGACCTTTCTTAAACACGTGTGGGGCTATTATAGATTGTAGGAAGGAGAAAATTTTAACTAAATTTGATGGAGAATCTTATGAGTTTAATTTTTCAAAATTTGCTAAAGCTCCTTATGAAAATGAATTGCCTGATGAGGATTTTAGAGTTGAAGAACGTGCTTCTATTTCTCTTGCTCCTAACAATGCTTTGCAGCAATATATGGAAGACCACGAAAGTGAGATCTTCATGGAAGAAAGAAATGAGATTGACAAGATTCTCCTTCGTCAACCCGAGATGCTTAAGCATAATCTACCTGTGAAAGATTAGGGTACCACATTACCACCTGAAAAGGCTCCGGTTTTTGATCTGAAACATTTACCTGATGATCTTAAATATGTTTACATTGATGATAAGAAAATATATCCTGTTATTATTAGTTCTAAACTTTCAGTAAAGGAAGAGGAAAGATTATTACAAGTATTGAAGAAACACTGAGGAGCTATGGGATATACTCTTGATGATTTGAAAAGGATTTCTCCTACTATATGTCAACATTCTATTAATATAGAACCTGATGCAAAACCAGTGGTTTGTAACACCCTCAGAATCGACCCTATGCAAGTTTCAGCGCTTCCCGCCAAACCCGCATAGAAACGATTCAAAGGTGCCCACCAGGCACTTTCGTGCGGGTGGAAAACGAAGTAGTAACATTACACAACAGTCCTCGATGGGACCCACAAAACAGATATATATAACAACGACTCTATGAGTCAAGAATACAGATATAATATACAAAGATCCAAATCACCTTGAAAATGATAGAGCGTCCGACTACGGACAAGATGCAAATGGGGCTAAGAGCCCTGAAGAATAACCAATGGCGTCCATAACCACCTTGAGCCATGCCGGAAGGGTAACCTGCTAACGACGTCGATATCAAAACGCTTAAACAAAGGTGCCGACAAAGGTCAAAGGAAAAGAGAGAGCGGTCGATCGAGGCTAGTACCGGCAGGCTAAGTTAGAATTCTCGCCTACATAGGTATGGATCAAGCGCAGCAAAGATGCACTAAACAACCTATAGAGACTCGATACAACTGGCGGCTATCAGAGAGGGGTAAGAAACACCTATTCGGAACCACGCTGATACTACCACCAAACACACCCATCCTGGTGTTTCCCCCTCGAGACCAAACGAGGAAGTCAACCGAGGAACTCACACAGTTGGCAGTTTTACTTATTCAGTTATCGTTGCAGCAATTACTAGTCAAGTGTAGATAATCATCCTGATAGAATAAGAAGTGGGCAGTTTTAGTTAAACATTCCGTTGTAGTAGCGACACTTACTAGTCAGATACAATTAACATGAGATATCCCAAAACCCAGCAGTTGTTGGCACTTTTATTTAGCCATTCCGTTGTAGTTGCAGTACTTACTAGTCAGATACAATGGTCGCAAGCGACAACCCAAACAAGCAATTGTTGGCAGTTTTATTTAGCCATTCCATTATAGTGAAGCTGATTACTAGTCATTATAAAGTCAAATTTATAGCACTAATTTAGTTATAGTTGTCTATGATCGAGATACTGTGCTCCAAGTCGTCCATAACCGTGGACACGGCTTTCAGAAAGTTTTACCTGAGGTGCACAAATAGCAACACACACTCGATCAACCTCGGAAAAACCAAATCAAAACCCAACGAGGCCTTCACGACAAAGCAATCACAGGATTCAGAAATATTTCAGGGGGCCACCCCATTGAGTACACCCGCAAACAAGTTAGCTGACTCCGAGACGGACTCAAGGTTTGCGTCAATGGCTATAAACGACTGGGAACCCAAAACTGGGCTTTTCGATACCGCGAAAACACTCCGCTTTCCTAAACAGTACATGTGCTCCTCGCACAATCGTAATAAAGCAGTAAAGCATGGCATAAGTACAAGATAGTAAATAAAACCTCAAACTAGTTTGTGGCCCCAAGAAATAAGAATGAATTAAGCTCTGGCTCAGGGGGGTCCCATAATCCTCCCGGATGTGGATAGCGTGAATATTCAAGGAACATGTATCAAGTACTCGGGGTCCTACGGGACACAAGTGGACGGTTAACAACCAAATAACATCTATTGCCCACCTGTGCCTCTGCATTTACCTACTTCAATTTTAGTTATTAAACAATAATTAAAGTAAACGATAATTAAAGCCATGATCATCTCCAACCTTAAACATGCGGCAACACTCCAACAATTGTGGTACTGGACGACACGCAACAGCACATGAGCAAGCGACTACGACGCGCAAGTCCAACTATCTACCAATCAACAGGTAATAGGATGTGTCCAAGGCAATATAAGGCTGCAAGGGATATCACGGGTATGAAATCTAGAGCAACGCGTCACAGATAACAATAGATCAACAAGAGGGAATAAATACTATAAAAGTAAGATAGGTAGAAAGAGGGAGATGCTCGCCTGAAAAACATTGTTGAAGGTTCATCCGAAGATCGGGTCGACACTCGCATCAACTCAACGGCCTTATCCGCGAAGACGCAAAACACTAGGAGAAACACCGGATGCACTATTTAAGATTACGGCAGAAGACCGGGCATGATGCATGTATGATGTATGGCATGGCAAAGGTACGATGCAATTAGGCCATATTAAGCGGAACCGGGAGTCCCGACAATTAAATATATGGTTCAAGTTGTTTAACTACCCCGCAATTTAAATGTTGTAATAACAGGGCAAGATAAGTTACCCGTTCGCTACACAAATTTAAATGAGGCCAATATAAGACTAGATTTGCCCGCATATGGGCCCCATATTTAATTATGAAGTGAATCGGCATAATGCCCCCCCCAAACCACATGACAATATGCATGCGAGTATGACAATTTAATATGCAACAATTTATATAGATGGCATTTATAAAATAGGGGCTCGGATCAGGGTCACACATTAGGGTTGCGAAGATCTTGGTTCCGAGGGTTCGGGGTTCGGTCTCAGGGTTCGACGGGATCGGTCTCGGATAACTGAGGTAGATCTTGTCGCATGCCGCCAATGCTTCCGGGAAGGAGAACTTGTCGTTCAGGGTCTCGGTGTCCGGGGTGAAGTACTCGGCGTCCTCGAGGGAGTACTTGTCGTATCCGTGAAGGAGATCATGTCGGTCCACGGGGTCGGGCTTCGAAGCCAGGAAGGAGTACTTGGCATTGCCGAGCGGAAGTCTTGATGATCCTCGGGTCCGAGAAGATCTTGTCGCACGGTGTCCAGTTAGGCGAACTTGTCGGTTCCGCGGTTTCGATTGTCGGTGGCGAACTTGGACTTGGCGTGTTGTTTGTTGGCTCGACGACACAGAGAATAACCAAGCTTGATTTCCCACGGGCACGGACAGATATCCTCTTCTCAGCACACTGGAAAAGTTGGACTTGTGAACAAACGGGCAAACATAGACACAAAGGACCATGGGGTGGCCTCCAACGCCAGGAACAGGACAGAGAGGGGCTTGCGCCCTATGCATCGAGGAGGCAGAGGCGAGGAGGACCCGATGAGGAGGGGACTCGACAGAGGCGGCATCCGCGGAGAGCGACGACAGCGGTGGCGGCCGGAACAGAGAGGAAGGCGGCGACGTTCTTCGGCGGGGCCGGCAGGGCGGCGACCCGAGCGGGAGGAGGGGACCACGGGGAGGCACACGGACGGTGACAGAGACGCGGGCAGAGCCTCAAGCCTGTGGCTCGGCCGGCTGAGCTCTGGAGCCGGGCAGTGATGGAGTGGAGGGCGAGGGCGCGGGTCGAGGGAGGTCGAGGCGGCCGAGACTTGAAGGCCACGAGAAGCCTGAGTAGGGATGGCGAGGTGTCCAAGGCGGGGCGCGGTCAAGCACGGGCCAAAGGCACCTGGGTCGAGGCGAAGGGAGGAGGGCGGCTAGAAGGACGAGCCAAGCAAGGTGGAGAGGAGCTCGGGAGGATACAGGGCGGCCTCGTCGGGAGAGGCAGTGGGCGATCGCCTGGAGCGAGGCAAACAAGGCTGGGGAGGCTGAGTGGCGAATCTGAGCCTGTGGGGGAATGAGGGTTGGCTGCAAGGGCCAGGAGGAAGGAGGCCGAGCAGGGGGGGCACGCAGTCGAGTGAGAGAGAGAGGAGTGGGGAGACAATGACGCGGATGGGAGGTGGGACCCCAGGGCGCGAGGCGTGGGCGGTGTGTGGGGCTGCTGGGTCGCGTGCGTGTGTGGGGTTGGGGTGGGGTGTTGCGTCGGGCCAGGGAGGGAGTGGGGCCAGGGGAAGAGAGAGAGGGGGGTTGGCCAGGTGGCGTTGGGGGCCCCGCCCAGGTGGGCCTGGTCGGTTGGGGGGAAGTGGGGAGTGGGGCCAGAAGGGTGTTGACCAGGGGGGTGGGGTGGAGGCTGGGATTGGTGAGGTGGCGGTGAGGAGTGATGAGGTGGAGGGAACGGTGAGGTGGCGGGCACTGGTTGGTGGGGGTGAGGTGGAGGGGGCTGGGTAGACTAGGTTTAGGTAGAAAAGGGTTTAGGTTTTAGGTTTATTATTTTGTAAGATATTTATTTGTTTTGTTTTGTTTGAAATCTTTTTAGCAAATAATTTTTAGTTAAATAGTTTAGCAGATAATTATGAGACTTTGTTTCAAATAAAAGAAGGGTAATTTTAGAAAACAAAAATAGGCTTATTGAAAATAGTTTCAGACGAACAAATGCATGATGATGACGATGCTCAAATGCAATGCACAAAAACAACGCGATTTTCTAGTAGTGGTTTTGCGGGGCGCCACAATTCGACACCACTAACAATGGATATCGCCCTCGAGATCCGCCTCATGGTAGGGGGAAGAAGGCCGACGGTCTGAATCTTCTTGCTTCGTGTAGATCATCGCGACACCACTAACAATGATTCCTTCTCCATCTTGAAAGCGGCGACACCACCAACAATGGTCGGTGCTCACGTTGTTAAGAGAACACTCCGGAGAAACAAAGGACGAAGGTAGAGGTATCAAAATATAAGGCCACCTCTAACTTCCATGAGAAGAGGAAAAATTACATTGATCCACCAGTTCGATGTACAAGAGTGAACAATAAGAGTCGGGTAGGGTGATCAGTCCATCCTGTACCCAAACTATCAACTCTATACATGAATAGGAAAATCAGGCAACTCAACTCTCGAAATTTAGAATGAAGATCTTCATAAGCGGTATTCAGAACAAAGGGATGATGCCAGCTCTGCATTGGATCTGATGTAGATGAGGTCATCACACCGGAAAACACCGGAAGATACCAAAGAAATTTTTATGAAAATACATAACGATTAGGTTTCACAATGGTTCCATTGGCATGAACAACACATGTTCAAGGTATACTCCAACTTCACCAATGCTCGTCCTTATCATATGTTTTTCAACGATACGGATATCCAGCAAGGTACACATATAGATAAAGAGTTCAAAAAAAAAGATTGGATGAAGGGTACACCAAACGAGATGCAGATAAGATGTTTGTAGCGCCATCGTTATAATAGGAAAGAAGCGAAACCCTAAAGGTACGACAGAAACCCAACCACGAGAAATCCTGGACTCGAAGAGAGAGAAGAGAGCGGATTCAAAACACGTAGAGGTAAGAGGAGAATAGCAGAGGGGTAAGGAGTAAAATCATACCTAATCAGAACTATCCAACCGATTTTTCAAAAATAGTTTTGACACTCTACTTCGGCCGTTAGCTAGGTTATCCTACAGGCTGGACTTGTGGGGTATCGCAACTGCTGGGCTCTGATACCACTCAGAACACCCTCGGACCCCTATGCAAGTTTCATTGCTTCGCCAAACCCGCATAGAAACGATTCAAAGGTGCCCACCAGCACTTTCGTATGGGTGGAAAACGAAATAACATTACAACAAATTCCTCGATGGGACCCACGTAGTATATATATATATATATAACAGCGACTCTATGAGTCATGAATACAGATATAATATACAAAGATCCAAATCAGCTTGAAAATGATAGAGCGTCCGACTACGGACAAGATGCAAATGGGTCTAAGAGCCCTGAAGAATAACCAATGGCGTCCATAACCCTGCCTGTGCCAAGCCGGAAGGGTAACCTCGCTAACGACGTCGATCTCAAAACCTGCTTAAATAAAAGGGTGCCGACAAAGGGCAAAGGAAAAGAGAGAGCGGTCAAGATCGAGGCCAAGACACCATGAGGCTAGAATTGGCCCTCGCCTACATAGGTATGGTGGATCAAGCGGCAACAAGATGCACTAAACAACCTATAGAGACTCGATACAACCGGCTATCGAGAGGGTAAGAAAGACCTATTCGAACCACCGATACTACCACCAAACACACCCATCCCGTGTTTCCCCTCGAGACCAAACGAGGAAGTCAACCGAGGAACTCACACAGTTGGCAGTTTTACTTATTCAGTTATCGTTGCAGCAATTACTAGTCAAGTGTAGATAATCATTCTGATAGAATAAGCAGTGGGCAGTTTTAGTTAAACATTCCGTTGTAGTAGGGACACTTACTAGTCAGATACAATTAACATGAGATATCCCAAAACCCAGCAGTTGTTGGCACTTTTATTTAGCCATTCCGTTGTAGTTGCAGTACTTACTAGTCAGATACAATGGTCGCAAGCGACAACCCAAACAAGCAATTGTTGGAAGTTTTATTTAGCTATTCCATTATAGTGAAGCTGATTACTAGTCATTATAAAGTCAAATTTATAGCACTACTTTAGTTATAGTTGTCTATGATCGAGATACTGTGCTCCAAGTCGTCCATAAATCATGACACGGCTTTCAGAAAGTTTTACCTAGGTGCACAAATAGCAACACACACCGATCAACCTCGAAAACCAAATCAAAACCCAACGAGGCCTTCACGACAAAGCAATCATAGGATTGAGAAATATTTCGTGGGCCACCCA
Organism: Avena longiglumis; assembly: GCA_030063025.1. Classification (NCBI taxonomy): domain Eukaryota; kingdom Viridiplantae; phylum Streptophyta; class Magnoliopsida; order Poales; family Poaceae; genus Avena; species Avena longiglumis. The sequence goes on along the minus strand of CP125978.1, from coordinate 421,697,680 downwards.
TTGAGTACACCGCTCAAGTTAATGACTCGAGACGGACTCAAGGTTTGCGTCAATGGCTGTAAACGACTGGGAACCCAAAACTGGGCTTGTCGATACCGCGAAAACACTCCGCTTTCCTAAACAGTACAAGTGCTCCTCGCACAATCGTAATAAAGCAGTAAAGCATGGCATAAGTACAAGATAGTAAATAAAACCTGAAACTAGTTTGTGGCCCCAAGAAATAAGAATGAATCAAGCTCTGGCTCAGGGGGGGTCCCATAATCCTCCCGGATGTGGATAGCGCGAATATTCAAGGAACTGGTATCAAGTACTCGGGGTCCTACGGGACACAAGTGGACGGTTAACAACCAAATAACATCTATTGCCCACCTGTGCCTCTGCATTTACCTACTTCAATTTTAGTTATTCAACAATAATTAAAGTAAACGATAATTAAATCCATGATCATCTCCAACCTTAAACATGCGGCAACACTCCAACAATTGTGGTACTGGACGACACGCAACAGCACTTGAGCAAGCGACTACGACGCACAAGTCCAACTATCTACCAATCAGCAGGTAATAGGACGTGTCCAAGGCAATATAAGGCTGCAAGGGATATCACGGGTACGAAATCTAGAGCAACGCGTCACAGATAGCAATAGATCAACAGGAGGGAATAAATACTATAAAAGTAAGATAGGTAGAAAGGGGGATATGCTCGCCTGAAAAACATTGTTGAAGGTTCATCCGAAGATCGGGTCGACACTCGCATCAACTCAACGACCTTATCCGCGAAGACGCAAAACACTAGGAGAAACACCGGATGCACTATTTAAGATTACGGCAGAAGACCGGGCATGATGCATGTATGATATATGGCATGGCAAAGGTACGATGCAATTAGGCCATATTAAGCGGAACCGGGGGTCCCGACAATTAAATATATGGTTCAAGTTGTTTAACTACCCCGCAATTTAAATGTTGTAATAACAGGGCAAGATAAGTTACGTCACACAAATTTAAATGAGGCCAATATAAGACTAGATTTGCCCATATGGGCCCCATATTTAATTATGAAGTGAATCGCATAATGCCCCCAAACCACATGACAATATGCATGCGAGTATGACAATTTAATATGCAACAATTTATATAGATGGCATTTATAAAATAGGGCTGATCGTGGTCACACATTAGGGTTGAAGATCTTGGTTCCGGGTTCGGTTCGGTCTTAGGTTCGACTGATCGGTCTCGGATAATCGAGGTAGATCTTGTCGCACGAGCCGCCAATGCTCGGAAGGAGAACTTGTCGCTCGTGGTCTCGGTCCGGTGAAGTACTCGGCGTCCTCGAGGGAGTACTTGTTGTATCCGTGAAGGAGATCATGTCGTCCACGGGCCGGCCAAGCCGTGAAGGAGTACTTGGCTGCCGGCGGAAGTCTTGATGATCCTCGGGTCCGAGAAGATCTTGTCGTGACGGTCCTGCTAGGGCGAACTTGTCGGTTCCCATGTTTCGATTGTCGGTGCGAACTTGGACTTGGCGTGTTGTTTGTTGGCTCGAAGACACAGAGAATAACCAAGCTTGATTTCCCACGGCACGGACACATATCCTCTCT